>CM053402.1:23793080-23804154 GCA_028644305.1 Xerus rutilus
AAAGTAGAACTTTTAGGATATAGTGAATGCAGATGTTCAGCTTTAGTGGTTATTGTTAGATTGTTTTCTAAAGTGGTTGAACAAATTTACATGCCTCTCAGCAGTATCAGAGTTCCAATTGTCTTTATCCTTGTCAACACTTGATACTGTCAGCCTTTCATATTTTAGCCATTCTAGCAAATGTGTAGTGGTTTCCCATTTTTGCAATAATTTGCATTTATCAATAACTATATTGAATAGCTTTTCAAACATTCATTAACCACCTGAATATCTTCTTTTGTGAAAAGCATATTAAATCCCTTGCTTATTTTTTTAAAAATTGGATTATCTGTCTTCTTGTCTTATTTTGTAGGGTTTATTTTAGTGTGTATTTGGTGCTGGGGATGTAGCCCAGAGCATTGTGCATGCTAAGCAAGTGCTGTACCAACCATTGAGCTACACTCTCATCCTCTTGTATGATATTTTAATATGATCTGAATACAAGTCAGATATCTCCCTCTGAGCATCATTTTTCTCAGTGATGTCTTGATCAATAGAAGTCTTCAATTTTACTGAAATCTAATTTATTTATCTTTTCCTTTCTTTTTGTATCTGTTTTGTTTATGTATTCTTTGAATAATTTCAAATCAAGAATATGTTCTCCTTTGCTGTTGTCCATTATTTGTTAAAGAAATATTTCTTTTTTCTTTTGTTCTTTATATATACTTTTTAAAATATAGTTTTAAGGTGGTCACAGTAGCATACACTTATAGTCCCAGCTACTTGGGAGACTGAGACAAGAGGATGACTTAAGCCCAGGAGTTCAAGGTCAGCCTGGGCAACATAGTGAGACCTGGTCTCATAAAACAGAAAAATGTAGTTTAATCTTTATTAAAATTAAAGTATATATATTTAATATTTTTTAGTTATAGACAGACACAATACCTTTATTTTATTTATTTCTTTTTATGTGGTGCTGAGGATCGAACCCAGTGCCTCACACATGCCGGGCAAGTGTTCTGCCACTGAGCTACAGCCCCAGCCCCTGGACAATAGCTCTTAACTTACCAGTATAGAAGATGAGGATTTAATTCTTTTTGACTCCTCACCTCTATACTCAGTCATTTCCAGTCCTACCAAACTCTCAGGTGCTTACATAATAATTTTGGTCTGTTTACCTTGCTATGACTATGTAATTGTTATTCTTGTCTGAGTTGTGCAGTATGTTATGATCACTTTTGCTTTTTGTTATCTTGGAGTGAATAGTTATCTGGTTTTGTTGTTGCTGATGTTCATTTGGTTTTCTACATAATTACCATCCTTAAAGCCCAGTTGCTCAAAACACCCTATCAGTATGTTCAGATGTACCAGGTATGCAGTTGGTTTCCTCTTCTTTTTTTTTTTGGTACTGGAGATTGAACTCAAGGGCACTCGACCACTGAGCCACATCCCCAGCCCTATTTTGTGTTTTATGTAGAGACAGGGTCTCACTGAGTTGCTTAGTGCCTTGCCATTGCTGAGGCTGGCTTTGAACTCGCGATCCTCCTGTCTCAGCCTCCCTAAGTGCTGGGATTACAGGCTTGAGCTACCGCGCCCGGCTGGTTTCCTCTTCTTGGAGCAATCTCTTCTGAAGGCATCTGACCCACCTCTGACAGGTGGCTTTTCCAGGTGAACAGCTCTCACACTGGCATTTCCTGCACCATCTTCCTGCAATTCCCATTGTTTCCTCTTTCCCAGAGGTGATCCCTCATTTCCTAAAGCCAATTGTCTTTCTCTTTCTTGTTTTACAGGATCTCATCCTCCAATAGACTCTTGAGAAGGTGTGCAAAGATGGTCTAATTTCTGAAACTTTAAAAACATTCAATAATGTCTTTGACCTGTCCTCACACTTTATTGATGATTTTACTGGGAAAACAAACCTAGGTGACGAATATTTTTCTTTGAGGATTTTAAAGGCATATTTCCATTTTCCCTTACATTTGGATTCATGATGCATACAGGAATAATTATTTTTTTCTATATATTATGAGGTAGTAGTCAAAGATCATTTTTCCTACATGAATATTACCTTTAGCCAGTATCAGCTCAGTGCTGGAACAATTGCCTACCATGCTGGAAGCACTGGGCTTGATCCCTAGCACTTTCAAAAAATAAAATTATCCAGTATCATTTATTGAAAAACTCTCCAACATCTTTGCAGTGAACTGTATTGACACAGCTCTGTCCCTAGACTCTATATCCCATCAGTCTATTTGTCTAAAGGTTTGTCAATACTAACTTTTAATTGCTGCAGTTTTGTGGTAAGTCTTACTCACAGGTAGTTTAAGTCTTCTACTTATTCTTGGCCTTTTGGAATTCCCTGTACACTTTAGAGTCAACTTGTTGGTTTCCACCAAAAGAAAACTTTCAGGAATTGTTTTATCTTTTAAATTGATTTGAGATATAATTGACCCACTTAAATAAATATGTAATTCAGTGGATTTTAATACACTCAGAGTTGTGTAACCATCATCACAGTCAATGTTAGAACATTTTCAACACCCGCCAAGAAAACCCGCATGCTCATTAACAGTTCACTCCCTTTTCTTCCCCACCTTATACAACCACTAATTCTATTTCATATTTATGGATAAGCCTATTGGGGCATCTCATATAAGTGGTGCAGACATATGTTTTCATTCCTCTTGGGTAATATATATACTTAAGGCTGGAATTGCTGGGTCACATACTCACATTGTTTATTCTCTAGAGGAAATTCAAAATCGTTTTCTAAATAGGTTGCACATTTTACATTCCCACCAGCAGTGGATGAAATTATTGGGTTTGTACTGAATCTGTAGATCATTTTGGGAAAGAACTGACCACTTTATAATACCAACACTCTCAATCTGTGAACACAGCATATCTCTATGTCTTTTTTTTTTTTTTTTTGAAAAGGGTCTTCGTTTCGTCTAAGCGATTAGTTTTATGTGTAGAATCCTGAGTATATTTTGTCAGATTCATTCAAGGTATTTGTGTGTCTTTATTTTTAAAATGCTATTGTTGATGAAATTGTTTTCTTTTTCTAGCTCTTAGAGAAATATCCTTGATTTTTGTATATTGACCTTGTTTCTAGCAACCTTGCTAAATTTATTAGCCCAATGCATATCTGTAGTTTTAAAAAATTTTCTACGTACATAATCATGTTGTCAATGAATGGCCACAGTTTTTTGTTTCTTTTTTTATTAATTTATTTATTTATTTTACAATAGAATGCATTTTGACACATAGTTCACAAATGGAGTAAAACTTCTTATTCCTCTGGCTGTACATGGTTCAAAGTTACTCCAATAGTGTAATCATAATGTACATAGGGCTGTTTTTTGTTTCTTTTCATGCCTCCTATCCTTTACTTTTTTCTTTTTCTTGCCTTATTGCACTGACTAGGACTTCCCACAAAATATTGGACATGAATATTCTCAATTTGTTCTCATCTGTGATGAATAGCTTTCAATACTTCATTACCACTAATGTGAAGTTTGCTGTAGCATATATATTCATGCTGACAAAATTCAGACAGGAAATTCTCTTCTATTCCTAGCTTGCTAATGACTTCTATCATGAATAAAGGTTAAAGCTGTATAAAGTGCTTTTTAAACATCTATTGAAATATGATTTTATTCATTTTATACATTTAATGTGGTGAGCTACATAACTGACTTATGAATGTGAAGCCAACCTCACATTCCTGGAATGAATTCAACTTTGTCATGATGCATTATCATTTTATATAGCAAATAGGATTTTGTATGCTTTTATTTTGTTTAGGGTTTTCTGTCTGTTCTGACAGAAATTGCTGTAAAATTGTCCTCCAGTTTTAACATCAAGGTTATGCTGCCCTCATCCAAAAAGTTAGGAAGTGTTATATTCTTTTTCCTTCTATGCTCTGTGAGAGTTTGTGTAAAACTTGTGTCATTTCTTTCTTTAGTATTTGGAAGAATTCAGGAATCAAGCCATCTGGACTTGAAGTTTCCTTTGTAGGAAGATATTTAATTACTAATACAATTTCTCTAACAAATAACTATATATTGTCTTCTGTAAGATATGGTAACTTGTGTTTCTCAAAAAATTGAGCCATTTCATTGAAAATTTCAAATTTGTTGGCATAAAGCCATTATAAAGTAAGATTTTAATTGTATGTTGAATGTATAATGACAATCTCTTTTTCATTCCTAATGTTTGTAATTAGTGCCTTTTTCCCCCCAGTATGGGGGATTGAACCCACAGGAGCTCTGACACTGAGCTACATCCCTAGCCATTTTTACTTTTTTTTATTTTGAGACAAGATCTTGCTAAGTTGCCCAAGCTGGCCTTGAACTTACGATCCCCTTACCTTAGTCTCCTGAGCTGCTGGGATTATAGGCACCAGCACACCTGGCTTAGTTTTTTGATTATTGATCATCATTGATTTTTGTGTGTGTGTGTGTGGTTCTGGGGATTGAACCCAGGCTTTGTGCATATGAGGCAAGCACTCTTCCAACTGAGCTATGTCCCCAGCCTCCATTATTGATCTTTATTGTTTTTTTCTTCTAATGTATCTGGTTTATTTTTGCCTCTTCATTGATTTTCAACCTCTCTTCTAATATACGCATATATGTCCATGAATTTCCTCTTAAGCACTGTGTTAGCTACATCTCACAAGTTTTGATATTTTAATTATTGTTTATTTAAAATACTTTTTATTTCTAGCCTGATTTCTTTTTTGAACTGTGAGTTATTTAGAAGTGTATCACTTACTGTGAAAACTTTTAGAGATTTTTCAAGTTATTATTTTGTTCCTGTTTTAACCTAATTCCATGCTGGTCAGAGACCACACTCTGTGATTTTCATTATTTGACAGTTTTTGAGACCTGCTTTCTGATCCAGCATAAGGCCAATTTTGATCATTGTACAAGAAAAAATGTAAATTATGAAGTTGCTGGTTACATCAGGATGGAGATATATGTATGTATATCAGATTGGTTTAAATTTTCCATATATTTATTTTTTGTCTGCTTGTTCAGTCAGTGACTGAGAGAGGTAAATTAACATTTTTACTCCATAATGGGAAGTTGGGGATTTCCTTTTAATTACATTTGTGTTTTCTGTATTTTAAGACATTGGTATATTACTAGAGACATAGATATTAAGGATGCTTATATGTTGGACTCTTCTTAAATTAAAAAGATCACTTTTCATTACAAGTATTACTTCTTGACTTAAACTTCTATTTATATGAGCAAAGTAGTTAATATTTACAATGATATTACCTTTTGGTTAACATTTACATTGTGAAACTTTTCCCATCCTTTACTTTCAATATTTCCATTTCCTTAAAGTGGCTTTTAGCAGTTAATAAATGATATATTTCCTAAATCTGTTCTGGCAATCTTTATTTTTAGCCCATTTACATTTAATGTAATCATAGATATATTTAGGTTTGAAATCTATCATCTTACTATTTGTTTTTTAATTGTCTCATCTGTTTAAAAATGTTTTCCATTCTTGTCATCTTTTTGATCAAACACTTTTCTTAACCAGTCTACAAGTTTTATTTGTTTTAATCAATTTTATTTGTTTTTCTAAAGATCTACTTTTTGGATTTACTGTTTCCTTATCTTTTATTATTTTTTGTCTGCTTTCTATTTTATTCATTTTCACTCTTAGTTATATTGTTGCATTTTCCTACATATTTGGGGTTCAATTCAATCTTCTTTTTATACTTTGTTAAGACAGAGGCTTAAATTTATTTTAAGCCTTTCTTTTATAACATAATTGCTCTAAACATTGCTGAAGGACCAACTCTAAGTTCATTCACATGAATATTAGCAAGAGGCTTCAGTTCTTCCTGGATTTTGGCTAGAGGGTTCAGTTTCTCATCATGTGAGCCCCTCATCAACATCATTCTTGCTTTAGCTGGTTTTCTCCAGAGTGAGTGTAGAAAGAAAGAGAGTGAGTAAAAGTGAGAGAGAGAGAAAGAGAGAGAGCAGGAAATCACAGTGTCCTTTAAGGACTAGGTTTAGAAGCAATCACATCTACCTTATTTTATTAGTTAAACAGACTAAACAAGACATATTGTAGAAGGGGAATACATGAGAATGTGAATATCAGAAGGCAGGATAAATGGAAGGAAAAGTGGCAGATACATTTTGGAGGCTAGATACCACTCCATATTTTGATGCATTTCATGTCTTTGCATTATCCTGCTTCCATCTGGGATCATTTTGCTTCTACATGAAATTTCCTTTAGGGTTTTTTTATGTGCAGGTCTGCTGATGATGAGTTTCTTATTGGTTTAAAAACATCTCTATTTAGAGGCTGAGATTGTGGCTGAGTGGTAGAGCACTTGCCTCGCATGCGTGAGGCACTAGGTTCAATCTTCAGCACCACATAAAAAAATAAAGATTCTGTGTTCATCTACAGCTTTAAAATATTTTTTAAAAGTATCTCTATTTAATCTTCTTTTTAAAAAGTAGATTTACCTTAGCCAGGCATGGTGGTGCAATACCTGTAATCCTAGCTACCTGTGAGGCTGAGACAGGAGGATTGTCAAGTTCAAGGCCAACCTCAGCAACTTAATGAGACTATGTCTCTAAATAAAAAATGAAAATGGTTGGGGATGAAGCTCAGTGGTAGAGCACCTGGGGTTCAATCCCCAGTATCATACACAAAAAAGTAAAATTAAACTTATCTATATTTAAATTATAAAATTTATATTACAGAGCAGTAATTATTCAATTGTTGGTATAAATCAACTCATGAATTCAGGAATTCAGTGACTTCACATTTAATTTTTTATTTTCAAACATGGCATAGCATTATGAATTCACTCGTTTTATTACAAAAATTCCCAAACATAAAATTGGGAAAAGTTCAAAGAATACTTGAGTACTTATCACCTAGATTCAACAACTGTCAAGATTTTTGCCATGTTTGATAAAGCCATGTTTGTGTGTATCCTGAAACCATTTCAAAGCAAGTTAGGAACTTCATAGCATTTCATCACTAAATACTTTAGCATAGATATATCTTTTCTACATAAACACATACCATAATCATACTGAACAAAAAAGTGAGAATAATTACATATTCTCACTAATTACCAAATTTACACTCAAATTGCCACATTAGTCTCAAAAGTGGTTTTTACATGTTTTCCCCGAAGATATTGCCAAGATCACCAAATAAATTTAATTGTAATGCCTAAGTCTCTTCTAATCATACATTTAAAAATATTTATTTGTTTATTTTTCAGTAGTGGGGATTGAACCCAGGGGAGTTCTATCACTGAATGACATCCTCCCCCCTTTTTAAATGTTTTTAGTTATACATGGACACAGTGTCTTTATTTTGTTTACTTATTTTTATGTGGTGCTGAGGATCGAACCCAGTGCCTCACACGTGCGAGGCAAGCGCTCTACCACTGAGCCACAACCTCAGCCCCCTCCCTTTTTTTGAGACAAGATCTCACTAAGTCACAGAGGCTGGACTTGAACTTACAATCCTCCTGCCTCAGCCTCTGGGGTGGCTGGGATTCCAGGCATGCACTGCCTTGCCGGTCTTTCTAACCTTTTTAAAAAAACAACTTTATATTTTAGAGTAGTTTTAGGTTCTCAGCAAAACTGAGCAAAAAGCAGAGAGATTCCCCATATGCCTCCTGCCCCCAATTATACACTGTCTCTTCCATCAAAATCCCACACCAAGGGCTGGGGTTATGGCGCAGTGGTAGCGTGCTCACCTAGCACGCGGGAGGCACTGGGTTCGATCCTCAGCACCACATAAAAATAAAATGAAGATATTCTGTCCACCTATAACTAAAAAATAAATATTTAAAAAAAAAATCCCACACCAAGTGGTACATTTTCTGCAACTGATGAACCTACATTGATACTCCATTATCACCTATAGTCCATAGTTTACATTCAGTCTTGGTCTTGTATATTCCATGGATTTTGACAAATATGTATGACATCTATTAACCATTGCATTATCACACAGAATAGTTTCACTGCCCTTAAAAAGTCCTCTTTGCTCTGCTTATTATTCTTTCATTTGGGAATATGCACTTATGTTTCCGTTTCCTTCACATCTTTTCATAACTTTATAGGTCACTACTTTTTAGCATTGAATATTTCTATTGCCAGGTGTACAACTGATTTATCCATTCACCTATAGAAGAACATCTTGGTTGTTTTCAACTTTTGGCAAGCATAAATAAAACTGCCATAGACATCATGTGCATATTTTTGTGTAGAAGTAAATTTCAACTCATTTGGGTAAATGAGGAGCATCATTACTGGATCCCATGATAAAAGTATGTTGAGTTCTAGCCGAGCGTGATGGTGCAAGCCTGTAATCCCAGCACTTTGGGAGGCTGAAAGCCAGCCTCAGCAATGGCGAGGCGCTAAGCAACTCAGTGAGACCTCATCTTTACATAAAATACAAAATAAGGCTGGGGATGTGGCTCAGTGGTCGAGTGCCCCTGAGTTCAATCTCTAGTACCAAAAAAAAAAAAAAAAAAGAGTATGTTGAGTTCTGTAAGAAACCACAAACTGTCTTCTGAAGTGATTGTGTTATTTTGCATTTCTCATTCAGCAGTGAATGAGAGTTCCTGCTTCATCCTTGCCAACATTTGATGTTGTGTTTTGAATTTTAGCCATTCTAGTAACTGTGTAGTGGTGTCTCATTGTTATTTTAATTTGCAATTTTCTACTGACATATGATGTTGAACATCTTTTCATATGCTTATTTGATATCTGTATATCTTCCGTGGTGAGGTGTCTGTTCAGATCTTTTGCCCATTTTTAAATTGGATTATTTGTTTCCTTATTGTTGAGTTTTAAGGATTCTTTGTGTATTTTGGATAAGAGCCCTGTATCAGATATATCTCTTGCAAATATTTTCTCCCAGTCTGTGGTTTGTCTTTTCATTCTTTTGACAGTGCCTTTCACAGAGCAGAAGTTTTAAAATTTAATTAAATCCAGATTATAAAGGCTTTCTTTCATGGATCATACCTCTGGGGTTGTATTTTTAAAAATTAATAAACTTTCCCAAGGTCATCTATGTTTTTGCCTATATAATCTTGTATGAGTCAAAAATACATAATTTTTCATTTTAAATTTATGTCTGTAGTCTATTTTGAGTTAATTTCTGTGAAGGGTGTAAGGCTTATGTCTAGATCCTTTTTTTTTGGCATGTGGATGTCCAGTTTTTCCAGCCCCATTTGTTGAAAAGACTATTTTTTACCCATTCCATTGCCTCTCCTCCTTCTAGACTCTCAATTCTTTTCCATTGATCTAGTCATCTATTCTTTTTGTCAGTACCACACTTGTTAATTACAGTAGCTTGATAGTCCTGAAGTTGCAATAGTGCCAATCCTCTGATTTTGTTCTCCTCTTTAAGATTGTGTTGACATTTTTGGGTTTTTAGTCCTTTGTATAACGGTTTGAACAAGTATGTCCATATCTGCAAAATAACTTGCTGAGAATTTCACTGAAATTTCTTTAACTCTATAAAGCAACCTGGGAAAAACTGACGTCTTAACAATATTGAGTTTTCCCATCCACGAACATGGGAATACCACTTCAGTTATTTAGTTCTTTTTTAATTTCTTTTATCTGAGTTTGGCAATATTGCTTACATAAATAATTGTACACATTTTACTAGACTTATACCAAAGTATTTCATTTTGGAGGGGTTCTAATATGAATACTATTGTGTTTTTTATTTCAGATTCCACTTGTTCAATTGACTTTTGTAAATTAATCTTGTATCCTGGAACTCTTGTGTAATTGCCTATTAGTTCCAAGAGTTTATTTGTTTATCAAAAAATGTTTTGCAGTACTGAGGATTGAACCCAGGGATTTGTGCATACTAGGCAAGTGCTCTACCATTGAGCCACATCCCCTACCCTTGTCAAATCTTTTTTTTATTTTCTACATAGACAATCATATCATTTATAAACATAGTTTTATTTCTTCCTTCCCAATCAGTGTACTTTTTTCTTCTTGTCTTATTGTGTTAGCTAGGAATTCCAGTATGATGTTGGAAATGAGTGATAAGAGGTGATATCATTGCTTTATTCTTGATCTTAGTTTGAAAGTTTCCAATTTCTCACTATCAAGAACGATGGTAGCTGTGGGTTTTTTATAGATGTCCATATCAAGTTGAGGAAGGTTCCCTCTATTCCTAGTTTGCTGAGAGGTTTTTATTGGTTTGGTTTTGGTTTTTTGGGGTGTGTATTTTGGTGTGTGTGTGTGTGTTTTGTTTTGCTTTGCTTTTTTTAAAAATTTTTTCTTAGTTGTAGATGGACACAATGTCTTTATTATATATGTGGTGCTGAGGATCAAACCCAGGGCCTCACGCATGCGAGGCAAGCGCTCTACCGCTGAGCCACAATCCTAGCCCTGCTTTGCTTCTTGTTTGTTTGCTTTTATCATGAACAGGCATTGGATCTTATTAAATGCTTTTTCTACGTCTATTAATATGGTCATGTGATTCTTCTTCTTTAGCCTGTTGATGTGATAAATTAAATTACATTAATTGATTTTCAAATGATGAGCCAGATATGTGTACTTGGGATAAATCCTACCTAGTGATGGTGTAGAATTCTTTTATATGTTGCTGAATTTGATTTGCTAATATTAGCAAATCAAATTTGAGGATTTTAAAAATCTGTGAGAAATATTGGTCTGTAGTTTTCTTCTATTATAATGTCCTAGTCTATTTTTAGTATTAGGGAAATGATGGACTCAGAATTAGAAAGTATTTCTTCTGCTTCTATCTTCTGGTAGAGGTTATAGAGAATGGACACATTTTTTCCCTTAAATATTTGATAGATTTTGCTTGTGAATCTTGGTGATTTCTGTTTTGAAAGGTTTTTAAATGTTGATTCAATTTCATTAATAGATATAGTTCTATTCAAATGTTCTGTTTCAAATGTTCTTGTGTGAGTTTTGGCAGATTATGTCTTTCAAGGAACCTATCTTTTAAAAAAAAGACAGAATTTGGATGAGAGAATATTTGTCCCTATGTTTAAAGTGGGTTTTTTTGTAGATAACATACAGTTGGGTCATGA
>CM053402.1:23804254-23814397 GCA_028644305.1 Xerus rutilus
TTGGTACTGGGGATTGAACTCAGGGGCACTCGACCACTGAGCCACATCCCCAGCCCTATTTTGTGTTTTATGTAGAGACAGGGTCTCACTGAGTTGCTTAGCGCCTCGCCGTTGCTGAGGCTGGCTTTGAACTCGCAATTCTCCTGTCTCAGCCTCCCTAAGTGCTGGGATTACAAGCGTGAGCCACCGCGCCCGGCTGGGTCATGAATTTTTTGAGAGGGGCGTACCAGGGATTGAACTCAGGGGTACTCGACCACAGAGCCACATCTCCAGCTGTATTTTGTGTTTTGTTGAGAGACAGGGTCTCACTGAGTTGCTTAGTGCCTTGCCTTGCTGAGGCTGGCTTTGAACTTGCGATTCTCCTGTCTCAGTCTCCCAAAGTGTTGGGACTAAAGGCTTATGCCACTGTGCCCAGCTTGGGCCATGCTTTTTTTTTTTTTTTTTAATTTTCTTAGTTGTCAATGAACTTTATTTATTTATATGTGGTGCTGAGAACTGAACTCAGTGCCTCACACATGCTAAGCATGTGCTTTACCACTGAACCACAACTCCAGCCCCTTGGGTTATGCTTTTTTTTTTAAATATTTTTTTAGTTGTTGATGGACACAATGTCTTTATTTTATTGCTTTGTATGTGGTGCTGAGGATCGAACCCAGGGCCTCACGCATGCGAGGCAAGCGCTCTACCGCTGAGCTACAATCCCAGCCCCTTGGGTTATCCTTTTTGATCCATCCTGACAACCTCTGTCTTTTATTAGGTGCATTTAAGTCATTCCATGTAGCTTATCAAATTTGTTGTCATAAAATTTCTCTATTATAATTTTTGTGTGTGTGTGTGGTGCTGGGGATTGAACCCAGGGCATTGTGCATATGAGGCAAGCACTCTAGCAACAGAGTTATATATCCCCAGCCCTCTATTATACTTTTGATATCCATGGGATCTGTAGATTCCATTTCTGAGATTAGCAATTTGTGTCTGCCTCTTTTTCTTGGTTAGCCTGGATAGATGCTTATTGATTATATTGTTGTTTTCAAAGCATCAGCTTTTTAAAAAAAATAATGTTGTTGTATTTTTATACCTTTATTTATTTTTATTTATTTATTTGTGGTGCTGAGGATTGAACTCAGTGCCTCACACATGCTAGGCAAGTGCTCTACCACTGAGCCACAGCCCTAGCCCAAAGCACTAGCTTTTGATATTGATTTTTTCTTTTCAATGCCATTGATTTCTATTCTAATTTTTATTATTTCTTTTCTTCTGCTTACTTTGGAATTATTTTGCTTCTTTTTCTAGTTTACTAAAATGAAAATTTAAATTACTCATTTTATATTTTTCTTTTCAAATACATGCATTCAACATTTTACAATTTCCTCCAAGCATTGTTTTTGCAGGTTCCTACAACTTGCAAAATTCCACACAAATTTAATAATGGTATTTTTACTTCCATTCAATTAAAAATATTTAAAATTTTTTTGAGATTTATTCTTTGATTTATGTGTTATTTTTTTTTTTTTTTTTAATTTTTTTTTAGTTGTAGATGGACACAATTTATTTTATTGCTTTGTATGTGGTGCTGAGGATCGAACCCAGGGCCTCACGCATGCGAGGCAAGCGCTCTACCGCTGAGCTATAGTCCCAGCCCCAATGTGTTATTTTTTTTAATCTCCAAGTATATGAGGATTTTCTCTATCTTTCTTTTATTGATTCCTAGCTAAGTTCCTTTGTGGGCAGATATTAATTGTATGATTTATTATTTTAAATTCATTAAGGTGTATTTAATGTCTCAGAATGTGGTATATTTGGGTAAATGGCCCATGTGAGCTTGAAAAGAACGTGTATTCTGCTGTTGTTGAATGACATAGTTTATAAACATCAATTCTATCCAATAGTGTAATGATGCTCCTGAGTGTAACTATGTCCTTACTGATTTTCTGGCTGCTAGATCCGCCCATTGCTGATAGAAGGGTGCTGAAATCTCTAACTATAATTGTGGGTTCATCCATTTCTCCTTGTACTTTTATCAGTTTTTTGCCTCGTATATTTTGATGCTCTTGTTAGATTCCTACACACTCAGGAATTTGATGTCTTCTTGGAGAATTGACTCTTTTATTATTATGTAATGTTCCTCTTTATCGCCAATAACTTTTCTTGCTCTGAAACCTTCTCTCTCTGAAATTAACATAGCTACTTCCGCTTTTTTGGTTAGTATTAACATCGTCTGTCTTTATCCATTTACTTTTAATCTTAAAAAAAATGGGAGAATTTGTATGGGAGAATATTTATCCCTATGTTTAAAGTGGGCTTCTTGTAGAAAACATACAGTTGGGTCATGCTTTTTGATCCATCCTGACAACCTCTGTCTTTATTTGGTGCATTTAGGTCACTGATATTTCAAGTGATTATTGATCTAGTTGAATTAATATCTACCATAATTGTTGCTTTCGATTCATTGCCCTATTTTTGTCTTTTTCTTTTTTATGCTTTTTATTGAACATATTTTATGGTTTAATTTTATCTCCTTTCTTAGCTCCTCATTTATACTTCCTTTTTTAGTGGTTATCCTAGAGTTTTCTACATATTTATTCATGATTAGTCTACTTTAAATAACACTATACCATTTCATGAGTAACATATAAATGCCTTATAATGACAAAATAATCCTAATCCACCCCTTCTGTCCCCTTGTCATTGCTGACATTTATCTCACACATAAGTGTGTTTGTGCATACATGTGCACATATAATTGAATATATTATGGCTATTTGAACAATCAGTAATCTATTAGATGAATTAAGAATAAGAAAAATAAAACCTTTTACTTTATTTTTTTCTGGTTTCTCTATGTAAGTCTGAATTTCTGACATATATAATTTCCTTTCTCTCTAAAAAACTTCTTTTAACATTTTGTGTGTGTGTGTGTGTGTGTGTGTGTGTGTGTGTGTGGTGCTGGGGATTGACTCCAGGGCCTTGTGCATGCAAGGCAAGCACTCTACCAACTGAACTATATCCCCAGCCCTTAACAGTTTTTGTTTTGTTTTGGCAAGGAAGATATATATACTAGAAACAAATTCTTTCCATTTTTGTTGGTCTGAGGAATTCATCACTTTTTCTTTACAGATACAAATTTCTAGGTTGATGTCTCTCTTCAGCACATTAAATATCTCATTCCACTCTCTTTTGACTACATTGATTTTGAGAAAGCAGATTAATTGTTATCTTTGTTCCTTTCTAGATAGGGTGGTTTTTTCCCTTCTGGTTTATTTCAAGATTTCTATCTATCGTTTATTTTCTGCAGTTTGGATATGATATGCCAAAGTGTAGTTTTTCTTCTTGTTATTGTTTTTCGTTGTTGTTGTTTGTTTGTTTTCACTTATCCTGAGCTCCCTGGACCTGTATTCTGTGTTTGGTGTTAATTTGCGGAAATTCTCAGCCTTTATTGCTTCAAATTCTTTTATTCACTCATTCATTCCTTTCTTTCTTTCTGATATTCTTTTTCTTTTCTTTTCTTTTCTTTTTTTTTTGGTACCAGGGATTGAACTCAGGGGCACTCGACCACGGAGCCACATCCCCAGCTGTATTTTGTGTTTTATGTAGAAACAGGGTCTCACTGAGTTGCTTAGTGCCTCGCCGTTGCTGAGGCTGGCTTTGAACCTGCAATTCTCCTGTCTCAGCCTCCCAAAATGCTGGGATTACAGGCATGGCCACCGTGCCGGCTTTTTCTGATATTCTTATTATGTGTAAGACATAGCCCTTGTATTTGTTCCATAGTTCTTGGATATTTGGTTCTGGTGGGGTTTTTCCCCAGTCTTGTTTCTCTTTGTATTTTTGTTCTGGAAGTCTCTATTGAGATATCTTCTTAGCTGTGTCCAACCTATTTACAAACCCATCAAAGGCATTCATCATTTGCTTTATCTTTTTTTTTTTTTTTTGTGGTACTGGGGATTGAACTCAGGGGCACTCGACCACTGAGCCACATCCCCAGCCCTATTTTTTTTTGTGTTTTATGTAGAGACAGGGTCTCACTGAGTTGCTTAGCGCCTCGCCGTTGCTGAGGCTGGCTTTGAACTCGCGATTCTCAGCCTCCCTAAGTGCTGGGATTACAGGCTTGAGCCACCGCGCCCGGCTATCTTTTTTTTTTTTTTTTAATCTTTAGCATTTCTTTTTTCTTTTCTTCTTCTTCTTCTTCTTAGAAGTCCTTAGATTATTAACCACAATTGTTTTAAGTTCCTGGTCTGATAATTCTAACATCCTTGCCACATCTGAGCCTGGTTCTGGTGCTTACTGTGTCCCTTCTGACTATTTTTCTTGCCTTTTAGTCTGCCTTGTAATTTTTTACTGATAGCCAGATATGATGCACTGGGTAAAAGAAACATCAATAAATAGGCGTTTAGTAATACAGTGATAATATGTGTGGGATGGATAGCTCTCTATAGTCCTTTGATTAGGTCTCAATCTTTTTTAAAAAATAATGTTATTGTATTTTTTATACCTTTATTTTACTTGTTTATATTTATGTGGTGCTAAGGATCAAACCCAGTGCCTCATGCATGCTAGGCAAGCACTCTACCACTGAGCTACAGCCCCAGCCCCTAGGTCTCAATCTTATAATAAGCCCATGCCTCCGAATTTTCTAGATCCAGCCAATGGAAGTCCTTACTAGCTAGTTTCTGTGTTCTTTTGATAGATCTCCTTCTCTGAGCGCTTCTTTAAAAAGCAGTCTTATAAGTATAATTTGTACGCCACATAACTTACCCATTTAAAGTATACAATTCAATGGTTTTTTTTTGGGGGGGGTACCGGGGATTGAACTCAGGGGTACTTGACCACTGAGCCACATCCCCAGCCCTATGTTGTGTTTTATGTAGAGACAGGGTCTCACTGAGTTGCTTAGTGCCTCGCCCTGGCTGAGGCTGGCTTTGAACTCGCGATTCTCCTGTCTCAGCCTCCCAAAGTGCTGGGATTATAGGCATGTGCCACCACACCCAGCTCAATTCAATGGTTTTAAATATATTCACAGATATGTGCCACCATCACCACAATTTTAGAACATTTTCATCACCTCAAAAATAAACCTCATAACCTTTAACTATTATCCTTCTATTCTCCCATCCCTACTCTAGGCCCTGGCAACCAGTAGTCTACTCTCTATTTTCCCTGTTCACTCTTCTACTCTCTAAATCTCCCTGTTCTGGGTAGTTCACATAAGTGGAATCATACAATATATGAGCTTTTGTGACTGGCTTATTTCACTCATCTGATGTTTTTGAGGCTTATTTTGATTATATGATTATTATGTTATTATTCTATATTCTTTACTCAGTGCATAATTACTTCATTCCTTTTTGTGGCTAAATAATATTCCATTGAATGGTTATACCACATTTTGTTCATCCATTTGTCAATTGCTCGATAGTTGAGTGTTTCTACCATTTGCTATCATAGGTAATGCTTTATACACATTAATGTACAAATTTTTTGTGGACATTATGTTTTCATTTCCTTTGGCCATACCTAAGGATGGGTTTCTGGGTCACACTGTAATTCTGTGAAACCATTTCTGAGCACTTCTTTACTTTCTGTAACAAGATAATTCAGGCTTACCTTGCACTTTTCCCTGTCCTAACCCTGTAATCACCCATTTCTCAAGGAACCTTGTTTACTTCAGTGTTCAATGGCATTTAAAAATGAAGACTTGGGTGGTACTGGCTTGTTATTATTAAGACTTGGCTTGCGGCGTGGTGGCACAAGCCTGTAATCCCAGCACTTAGGGAGGCTGAGACAGGAGAATCGCGAGTTCAAAGCCAGCCTCAGCCAGGGCGAGGCGCTAAGCAACTCAGTGAGACCCTGTCTCTACACAAAACACAAAATAGGGCTGGGGATGTGGCTCAGTGGTTGAGTGCCCCTGAGTTCAATCTCCAGTACCAAGAAAAAAAAAAAAAAAGACTTGGCTTGTTATTATTAAGGCATCAATGCTCCCAAGTACTCTTGTGGCTGAAGTTGGGAAATATACGCACATGTATGTGTAAATGGACAGAAACACAACTTCACAAGTACATTTACATCAACATTTATTTCTGTATCTAGCTATTTTTAAAATCACAAATTGTTATCCATACCTTCAATTCAGGTATATAGAATGGTAGATGGGAGCACCACAAGATTCACAATTATTTTCTCCTTTTCCTTATTTAGAGCACTCATTACCAGCAGTGAAAAATCTACCTTATTTACACTTATTGGATCAGTCTCACTCTATTTAACTGATGCCTCATTCCCACTGTCCCCGCCCCGTGCAGACACCTCCTCGGTGCTTTTGGGCTTTGGCACCCGCACTGGGCCAGTTTGCTACTTGGATGCCTCCTCATCTGCTCAGGCTCTAGCATGTAATGCATCAGTCCCCACATGGAAGTAGCCTTCAGCCTTTGAGATCTCCAACACCCTGCCCAGGACATCCTCACCACATCTCCCGGACATGAATACCCTCTCACCTCAACAGGCTCCACCTCCCACACCAAGCTCTTGGGAGCCCTGCCACACCACTGCACGGCTGCCCCCTGAATCCCTGGTGGACTCCACTCTTTGTCAGATGCCCTCTTCACGTCTCTCAGCTCACCTTCGCTGAGCTGGGGGCCCCAATGGACATCTTCCTTGCCTTGCTTGGGTTTTGATACCCCACACTGGGCTCCCACCAGCTTGAATGCCTTCCTTTGACTCACCCTCTCTCTCTGCTCTGGCTGCCCCCCATTGGAGACATCCCTCTTACTTCACTTGAGCTACAAAACTGTGTGCTGGACCACTGCATCTCTGCCCCTCCCACAGACACCTCAACCCCTGCGGACACCTATCTTGTTGGCTCCACCTAAAGACTTCTAAACTAGATTGCTTTTGAAGGAAAGAGAAGAGAAAGGGAGGGAAGGAAGAAAAAGAAATAGAAAAGGGAGAAGAAAAGAGGGAGAAAGACAGACATGATGGTGCACACCTGTAATCCCAGCAGCTTGGGAAGCTGAGGCAGGGGAATAGCAAGTTCAAAGCCAGCTGTAACAACTTAGCGAGGCCCTAAGCAGCTTAGTGAGACTCTGTCTCTAAATAAAATATACAAAAGAGCTGGGGATGTGGCTTAGTGGTTGAGCACTCCTGCGTTCAATACCCAGTACTTAAAAAAGAAAAGAGGGAGAAAGAAGGAGGAAAAGAGACAGAGGAGAAGAAAAGAAAGAAGGGAAGGGAAAAAAGAAGCAGAATAAGTGAGAGAAAGCTGGCAATTTTTTATTGAGTGGTAGACACTATAGGGGGCAGGCTCCAGAGGCTCTGGTAGATGTCATCTTCTTCCAGAGAATTTAATTTCCTTCTGGCAGCCAGAGAGGGTGCAGGTAGATCATCTTGGTGCACTGACACTGGTCTAGTACCAGTTTATCCTTATTCTTGGGTATGACTCTTTCAAGGCTCCCAAATGCAAGCTAGATTGGAGCAGGTTGAGCAAGGACCAGAAGTAGAGACCACTCTTGTAAGAAGTGTGCAGGAAGGGAAGAAGATAGCCCGGAAGGTGACCTGGGAGGTTCAAGAAGGCTGCGGAGTGAGAGACACTAGTGCTAGTGCGTGTTTATGGGCAGGTGGGAAGTTCATCCAGGTGGAGGTGTGGTCACACAGGAGGACAGGGACAGTGGACAGCAGAGGAGGGTGAGCCCCCAAGCCTGGCAGAGTGTGGGCTTTGGACAGGAGGGTGACGTTACCACTACTGCACAGGGTTAGGGGAAGAAGGGATCAAGCTTGCTGGTCAAGAGTATAGGATTATGGAGTGGGGGTTGCTACCTGCCTCCCTTTGACACTTCTATTTCCTGGGAGTGGCCGGACACGAGGTTACAACACGGAGGGGCAGCCCAGGTATGAGAGGAGCGGGAAAGGAATGGGGTAGAGTGGGGGCTGGGACTCAGTCAGGGGAGGGGCTTCCTAAGGAGGAGTCTGGGGGGAGAGTCTAGTGAGGGTGGGCTTGCTGTGGGGGACAGCTTAATGAAAGGAAAGGTGCTGGATAGGGACAAGGAGCTTTTCAAGTTGGAAGGGTCAGAGGTCCCATCACTCTTTCTAGCCAGGGACCCCCTGGGAGCAGTGACTTTGTCCCCATCCAACCCTAGTCCCTCTCCTCTAACAATGAGGCTCCAGCCCAGAGACTTGGAGTGGGCAGTGGAGAGGTGCCTCCTTTACTCGTTCTTTACCAGGTTGGGGACAGAATGACAAGCCTGTGGGCCCAGACTCTCCAGCTCCTTGTGTGGGCGGGGCAGGGAGGGAACTGGGAGGAACCCCCTCCCTGGCTGAGCCTTTTGCCCTTGGGGTCCTGGAGCCTGGGAATAGGGATAGGAGGAGGGCTGAGGGCTTGCTCTCCTCCTCCTCCTCTGTGCACCACGGGAGCAGGCAGGGGGACCTGCAGCTTCAGGCTGGATTTGTTCTCGTTTTGCTCCTGGCACTTCTGCTGGAAAAATCGAAGTGCTCCCCTTGGTACAGCCGAGGTGGAGAGGGTGAGCGTGGCTGGGAGGCTGTCCTGGAAGGGAAGTCAAGGGGCAGGCGGGGCCTGGCCAGAGAGAGACTCTCCCCTGCTCAGCCCCCTGCCCAGCCCCCTCTGCTGCTTTCTACGTGGCTCTCCAGGCCTGTCTGAGGTGGAAGAGCTGGGCCAGGGCAGAGGGAGGCCGGTGTTGGGTTCAGCCTCAGCCCACAGCACCCTCCCTCTCCAGGGCTTGTCCCCAGAACAGTCTCCAAAGGGTGACTTAATGTCCCCTGAGAGTCCTCAAAGGAACTCCTGGAAAGCTACTGTAAGAGGGAGGTGAGCACCTGGAACTTGTCTTGCCACGCAGGGCTTCCGCTGTGTGCTAGGAAGGCCCCCAGCAACTGCCGGGCGTGTCCTGAACACCCCAGGACATGGGAACACCATACTCTATGTTCTCCCACGTCATCTTCAGAACCACCCGAAGGTCAGCATTAATGAACCCATTTCACAGGTGAGGAACCTGAGGCCCAAGAAGTCAAAGGCCTTACCCAAGGTTGCCTCTCAGTGACAGGGGCAGATTTGAACCCAGGTGTGCCTTGTTTTCCTACCAATGCTGGAAACTCAGGAAGATCCTCATTCCTCCACCCCAGGGTCTGGCCCCCCAAGCCTCTGAGCTGTAAGGGAGAGTGCCTTGAAGGAATCCAGGAGGTCCTTGGGCTGGCCCTGCCTCTGGCTCAGCCCCGCTGTCTTTTCCACTGTCCCCAGCCCCTTATTTGGCAGTGAAGTGCCTCAGGTCTCTCTCTATCCATCCTCCTCTTGAGGAGCTACCACTGCTCCACACACTGGCCCCCTCCCCAGCTGGATGAAGAGAGGAGCCCAACCACTTTCTCCTGGAATCTGCTGCCTCGGCTTTCCAATGGAGGAGCCATCTGGACTGCATTATGGCTGAGGAGAAAGCCGAGAGCAGGAAAATGGGAGTTGGCCCTGCAACTCCCGTCTGTAGGAGGGGGGCTCATTCTCTTCAGGAGATGGGCCAGCAGCTGCCTCCACCTCCCCCATCCCCAAAGATAAGAGAGAGTGCTCAGGAGAGAGTGGCCTGGGGAAGAGAGCACACTTCTGTAGAGCTCAGTTTGAAACTACTTATGGTACCAACCTCTCCATTTCATAGAGAAGACTGAGGTCCAGAGAGGGGTAGTGACTTTCCCAGGGTCACACAGTGAATCATGGGGAACAAGACCAGGGTTAGAACACTTTGACATATATATGCATGCTAAGGGGCAATGGGAGTCCCCAGTAGAGCAAGGGGCCAGAAAAGAGGCTGGATGGGTGTTTTTTCTCTGCAACCTCAGGACAGTAAGGTAAAGGGGAAGACATCCCCGCTCCCAGACAGTAAGGAACAGCCTCCATTCTTTTTGAGTCTCCATTCCTTGCCTGCTCCCTGCCCACATAGCACCAGATCCCTGAGGAAGGTTGGGTCCTAGGGTGGGGGTAGGAGGCCTTGGCCCTTCCTCTAGGTCCCAGGAGCCCCTCCCCCACACGGCCCCAGCTCCAGACGTGGCAGGGCAGGCGGAGTGAGGTTTCCCTGCTCCCTCCCAAGTGCTGTGCTGGCGGCTCCTGAAATAAAAATCAAATGTGGGCTTGGCAGAGGGAGCAGGGTGGGAGAAGCAGCC
>CM053402.1:23814897-24047468 GCA_028644305.1 Xerus rutilus
GCAGAGTAACAGAGCAGAAACGGATGGGCAACGACGGGATCCACAGAAACTGGGAGAAACTCCTTGCACACAAAGATGGGGGGAGCCAAGATAGGAGATCAGAGACTGGGAGAAAAGGGGGAAAAGACACAGAGAGGTTCTGTGCGACAGATAACACGACCTGGAGAGAGAAGCAGAAAAAGGCGAGGCAGAGAAAAGGAGAAAAGAAAGGCCAGAGGAGGATGGCTGTCCTAAGAAGCCGAGATGTTACTGAGGGGCGAGGTCAGAGTGGAGAGGTGCGGCGCCCGAGCCCTGGGCCTCGCAGGGCGACCCTCCTCTTTCCCCAGCGCCCACCATCGCTCCACTTCGCCGGGTGCCGGGGTCGCCCGCTCATTTCTCCACCTTCAGCCGGGCGGCCTCACTTCTCGTCCCTCACGCCCACCAGCCAGCCTACCAGCTCCGTGGGGACAGCTAGGAGGGATCCAGGTCCAGCCCCACGTCCCAGCCCCACGTCCCAGCCCCCGCGTCTCGGGCTCCCGGGGTCCGCGCTGGGCGACGCTGCCACCTGGCGGCCAGACTTCGTCCGCACCGCGAGCCTGGAGGGCCGCGAGCTGTGGCAGCCGAGGGTCGGAATCTGGCGGCTCCCGCCGGACCCGCACTTGCCTGGCCTTCTAGGAATCCCGATGGGCCTGCTCGCCCGCGCCCCCGCTCATCCCGCTCCTTTCTGCCCAGGTCATGAACCCGGCAGACATATCTTTAACCCCAGGACCTTAATTTCGCCTTTAGTCAAAGAGGAAATGTACACCTCCCGCAGGATATCAAGGGCTCGGGAACTTGAACGTACCAATGCTGTATTCTGGGTCTTCTGAATCGGAATCACAGGTCACTTTGAAAATCCACCAGGCTGCCCCTACTTTCCCGCCTCCCTTCTTGGCCGAAACACAATGAGGTGAACCCTGTCGTGCAACCCGCCCCCAACACACACACAAGATTCACCCCAAGCCTTCGCCTCCCTTTCCTTAAACCTCTGTCCCCTGGGAATCCAGATGAGGAGGGGCTTCTAGGGCCCGATTCCCTCCGCCTGCATCCCCTCTCCCATTCCCTGACAGGCACAGTACCACCTTCTTAACTCTAGGACTCAGGAGCAGAGGATTTAGAGGGTAGCAAGGTAACTCAGCAGTCTTGAACTGACCCCACAATTTTTTCTTTTAATCAATGCATCTTTTCTACTTCGCAGTTCCCAAAACCCAAGCAAGACTTCTCCCTTCGCCCCGGCACTCCCCTCCCTTCCCCCTCTCTACCCCAAGCCCGACCTAACCCAGGTGCATCAGCTCCGCCCCCATTCCGAGGCGGGGCCCCATAGGTGGAGAAAAGTGGGAGAGGTCGCGGCCCCGCCTCTCCCCTCCTCCCGCTGCAAGCGGAAGCTCAGCGGCCTCAGTGCTAGGATGTCGGACGCCTGGGTTCCAGGCCTGGCGCCCACCTTGCTTCTCAGCCTGCTGGCTGGCCCCCAACCAGTGATCGCCTGGGAGGTAAGGCTGTTGAGCTTCTGGGGCCCTAGCCTATGGGACAGGGGCATGCCTCTTGAGCCTGGTCACCACCTTCCATTGTCAGGACTTCCTTGTGACCACACGCAATTAGCGACTTCCTTTTTTTTTTTTTTTTTCCCCTAGAAATGGAGGTGGGGGCACAGAGAGAGGCCCTGGGAAAACCTGAGCCCCTTTACCTTTGGAGGTAGTGTGTAGTGGGACCACATATGCCACCACTTTGGGCCTCTCTCTGGAACTTTGACCCTTATATGAGCCTTGCCTTGTCCTTCCAACTCTTTCCCGTCTGCGTCAGAAAGCTGGGCCTGAGGTCTGGGTCAGGTGTCTCCCCAGCTCTGTTCCTCCAGGGCTGGGTGACCTTGGGAATGTCTCAGGCCTCTCTGGGACTGTGTTTCTCTATGCCTTAGAGGAGAGGAGGCTCCCTCACTTCTTCTAGGGGTTGGGATAGAATTCCAGCCTGTAGTAGCATTTGGCTTGACCCAAGGCTGGGGTGACTTCTGAAACCCGCAATTTTTAAAGACAGGCAGCATTTGAGCACTGCCCTCCTCTTGCCCCCATGAGCTCTACAAGTGACAGGGGAGGGATATGCTGCCCTGGGATGGCCAACAATTCTGCAAACTGAGAAGAGACTAGAAGAGACATTTTTAACTTCCTTCTGTTGGAGACTCTGAGGGAAGTCTGGAACTTGCTCCCCAGGGTAAGGAGAAGATGGTATTTCTTCTGCATCAGTGGATGGTCAGCACGGCTAAGCATCCTCTTAACTCCTCCTAACAGCCTCAGGGGCAGGTGCTGTTAACAGCCTCCATACAGAGCAAGCTGGGTTGCTTCATAAAACTTGGGCTCTGAACCACCCAGACCAACCGCCTGCTGGTTAAGATGAGGAGAGAGAATCCATGAGAAGGGTTCCTCCCCCTCCCAAATGGGAACTGGGACTAATTTATTAAACCTGCTAATTTTCCATCCCTTCTTAGTTGGGGTCCCAGGGAAAGAGGAAGGACAGAGTATGGGGCTGAGTGCCTGGACCCCGTGGTTTGACTCCAATTCTATATATCACCCCTGAGCTGTGTGATTTGGGAGACATACTCTCTAGGATGATCTGCAGTTTCCTTCCTCCTCTGGATCCCACTAAGGGACAGAGCTTATGAAAAGATAGTTAGTCTCAGACTGAGATAAGAATATCATTTGGTACTCTTATCTTTTTTGGCACCAGGGATTGAACTCAGGGGTACTCGACCACTGAGCCACATCCCCAGCCCTATTTTGTGTTTTATGTAGAGACAGGGTCTCACTGAGTTGCTTAGCGCCTTGCCATTGCTGAGGCTGGCTTTGAACTCGCGATTCTCCTGTCTCAGCCTCCCAAAGTGCTGGGATTACAAGCGTGAGCCACCGCGCCCGGCTTGGTACTCTTATCTTTATAGTTGTGATTAACAAGCAAAATGCTACTTTTATTATTATGATTCTGTAGTGTTGGGGATTGAACCCAGGGCCTCATACCTGCTTGGCACACACTCTACCACTGAGCTGCATCCTCAGTCTTTTTATTTTTTATTTTTTCTTATTGTTGTTTTTTAAAGACAGGGTCTCACTAGATTATCTCAGCCATCCTCAAACTTGTGATCTTCCTGCCTCAGCCTCCTGAGTAACTGAAATTACAAATGCGTGCCACTGTGCCTGGCTGCTATTTTAATGATTTTAAATAAAAGATAATGGTGGTCTTGCCAAAGCTGGCTTTCTGCTCCTGAGCCCTGGTTGTTTGTCCCAGGTGGCTAGGGCAGAGGATAGATAATCTCATTTTCTTTGTCCCACACCTGTATGCCTCTCCCACAGTCTGGGAGCAGACATGATAAAATTAAATGAAACCAGGTAATCAATGAATGTTCATTCATTCATTCCGCAAATATTTTGATGTTGAGTTTTTCAGCAGTGATAAAAGCAGACAAAAATCTCTGCCCAGATAGAATTTCCATCCTCCTGGGCAGGCAATGAGCAAGGTAAAGTCAAATATCTAATATGATCCATGTTGATAAGGGATGTATAAGAACAGATACAGAGCCGGGCGTGGTGGCTCACGCTTGTAATCCCAGCACTTAGGGAGGCTGAGACAGAAGAATTGCGAGTTCAAAGCCAGCCTCAGCAATGGCGAGGTGCTAAGCAACTCGATGAGACCCTGTCTCTACATAAAACACAAAATAGGGCTGGGGATGTGGCTCAGTGGTCGAGTGCCCCTGAGTTCAACAGAAGAGGAAGGAGGCAGAGAGGAGCTGGAGATGTGTTTTCAAGGGGAGCATAGGAGACCAGGGATAGTAGAAGGGCAGGGGCTAAGGCTGCTCACTGGGGCCTGTACCCCAAGGAGCCACTGAAGAGCGCTTCCAGCGAGGTTGTTGGGTGATCTGATTTGCATTATAGCAAGAGTCTTCCTGCCTGTAGTGTCCTGAGTGACTTGGGCAGGGCAGGAATGAGGAAAGTTGCTGGTCCCTGGACCACAGATGTTGTGGGCATAGAACTGGAAGACTGGTCAGAAATGCATGCATATGCTGGGGGATACTGGGAAGGGGAAGGACAGCCTGTTGGCCAGGGGTCAGGTCACCTCCAAGTCATGCCCTGGGCATATGTGGAGGGAAGGAGGGGCTGAGTCCAGTGACGACTTGCTGGCTGTGACAACCTGAGCGACATCTGAGTGGAGACCCCATTCCTCAGTTTATGAGTCCTGACCTCTGCCTCTTTTTTTCTTCCACAGGGGGCACCCAAATGTAATATCCTCTTGTAAGTCTGGGCCTTTGGTTGTAACTTCTAATCTGGGGAAGTGAAGGGAGAGCACAACCCAAATCATGCCCTGCCTGCCTTCCTGGGTGGGGGGACAGACAGCTCATCCATCATCCTTACCTCCCATTCGAGTCAGAAACCATCTCCCTCCCTCTCCAGAGACACAGAGAGGGAGAGATCTTCCCTCCCTCGCTCCACCAGCAACCCTGGGGAGCTCCATGCTTGCGGGCAGGTCAGTAGCTTAATCCCAAACCTTCCTCCTGCAGTCTCAGGTCAGCTCCCCTGAGGGTCCTGGGAGGGTGGTAGGTAAACTATTTGTGCTGACACTAATATATAAATCCCAAGGAGCCTGAGCACAGTGAGGAGGAGCTGAGGTGAGGGTGTTTGAGCAGAAAATTTCCATCAAGTCAGCATCGAAGGATCCAGAAGGCCCTTTCCCTGTCCACCTTACACTCCATGGGTGCTGTGGAGGGTTTGCTCCTCCTCCTTGAGTTAGCTCAGGACATGGCATTGCCTCTCTGTCTGCATCGCCTGAGTCAATAAGAGATGCTGTATCTGCCACAGCATTCAAGCCCTGCACCTGCCTAAGGAGGCTGCAGGGTATTCACTCCCCCACTTTGCAGCTGAGGAAAGTAAGGCTCAGTAAATAGTAACTCAGAGCAGGGGTACAAGTAACGAGATGAGCCTGAAAACCAGGTCCTACCACTGAGCCCAGAGTGCGGCCTCTCTCCCCGACTAAGGGGAATTGAGCCCTGAGTGTATGGGTATTTGGGGAGGCCAGGGTCCTTCTGCCTTTCCACTGATCATTTCTCTGTCCCTGAGCAGCACCTGCAGCCACGGACAAGAATGCTGTGGTTACAACTGCTGCCAGGAGATGACTATCTTCTCCGGCCCCTTGAGGTGAGCCCAGGACCAGCTCCTCTGGGTACTATCCATGGAGGGACCTGGCCCACACAGGGCAGGACTGGACATCCTGCTGCAGGGTGGGGGTGGGTACAGGAGGGGAGTGTGGCCGGGTGACCTGGGCACTCGGGGTGATGTTGGTAATCCCCCACCCCAGGATCTTCATCATCATCTTCCTCGTCATGCTGCCCCTTGTGTGCATCTGTGGCCTGGCTAAGCGCTTCTGTAGCAAATGCAGAGAGCTGGAAAGGGACCCTGCAGTGGATCACCAAGGGCTCCCAGGCCCGGCCCCCATTGCCCATCAAGAGAGGATCATGGCATCTAACTCTGAGCCCCCACCACCCTACAGCGAGGTGGGTCTCTCTATCCCAATCCCTGACTTGTTCCTTGGCTAGCTGTCCCTCCCTATTGTCCAGATTGCTACAGGGACAGGATTGGGCCTCAGTTATACCAGGCCCTTCAATCCTGAGGAGGACTCTGACACCATCATTGCAGCCCCCTCTCCTGCCTGGGGGTGGTGATGGCCAAGTCCAGGTCTTGTGACAAAGTGTCCTCTTTTTCCTGCAGGTTATTCTGAAGCCTGCCCTGGTCCTGCCTCCCACAGAGCCGCCCCCTCCTTATAGCTTCAGGCCTGAAGAGCATGCTGGGATGGAGAGGGGCATTGACAACCCAGCCTTCTGAGTCACCCCTGGGCCTCCTGGAGAAAGCCAGAGACTTCTGGGATTCCTGGAACGTCCCTATCCGTCTTGCCACGTCTCTGGTCCTTCTTGGATTTAACTTATTACATTTTCTGCCCTCATTCCTCTCCAGCTGCCACTTGTCCTTAGGCCTGGGTGGAGCCACAGTATCCCCTCCTCCAAGTTAGAGGCTGCCTGGAGGAAAATATCCACAGCTGAGGTCCCTGTAGCAGACTGGGCTACTCTGCAGAGTAGAGAGCCAGAGCTGTCACTGGAAACATACAAATCATGACTGGACAGCTAGCTCTGATATTACGGAGACACTTCTGTACCCATGGGAGGTTGGTCTGGGTGGGCTCTGGACCACCGTCAACTCCACCTGAATAGAGAAGACCCCATTGTACCCACCTCCAACACAAGCTCCAAACACATGTGGCCATTAAATTTTAGCTGACTGTGGCCAGAGTCTGTCTCTGGCTGTGTAGGCGGTGGAGGGTGGGCTCTGGCACAACTGGGGAATGGAGAGAGGGGGGCACAGCACCAAAGTCCAATGACAGATCCAATGACGACCCTCCGTGAGTCCATCGACCGTTATCCTGGGAAGATGATCCATCCATGGTGGACAAGCTTGAACCTCCAGTCCCTTGAGGTCTCTGGGAAAAAGAGCTGGAAACGGGCCGGGAGTGACAGTGGTGGGACTTCCCCATCCCATCCTTCCTCTGCCTCCCTTGGGAAATGTGGAGCCCAGTCATGGCGTGATTGCCTTGCTGTGTGTTGGCGAGACCCGGGGAAAGCCTGAAGCTTGGAAACAGACTGCTGGGAGAGGGTGGGGTGCAGAGGAGGCCAGGAGAGGGGAGTGGGTGGGGCTGGGCGTGGGTGGCGTGGAGCCCCTGGAGTCCTTGGTCAGCCCATCCTGGAATCTTCTGGAGAGGAGTTGGCAGATCCTTCACTGCTTTTCTATTCCTGTCTGAATTCTGGGCACTGCCGCTGAGCCCCACCTGAGAGTCTGAGCCCCCAAGAGGAGGATTCTCCCCTGTCATGCAGAGGAGCTTCCCTGGGCTTAGTCCCCATGGGGCCTGCAGCAAAGCCTGGAGCTTGGAGCTGGGCCTGGGTGGTGCAAAGTGAGGGAGATCCTGGTGCCAGGCACCTCCACCCTAACCTTTGTCTTTGCCCTGCACCCTGCCCTCCTCTCCAGGCGCAGAGCACAACATCAGGACTGGCCAAAGCTCCAGGAGAACTGGAGGTAGAAGTAGCTCTGGTGTACTGGCAGGGGTTCTCCTGGTATGGCATCTGGACCCAGGCAGGTGGCAGGACCAGGGCTGGGAGATGGCACAGGCATCCCCAAAGATGTCAGGAATAGGGTTGTCCAGATGGGAGTAGCAATGAACATGGCTTGGAGGGAGAATGGTAGTTGCTGAGGAGACAGTGCCAGCGCAGCAGCAGGGAATGAGCCCACCATAAGTGGAGTCTCCCTGCAGTCTGAGAGGTTAGTTGAAGGGGCAGGAGGAACATATGTGGGTATTTTGCATCCCTGTGTGGCCAGCTCCAATTAGAGACATCTCAGAGCTGTCATTGGCCCTCGCTGGTAAGCACTCACCCCTGGAGGAAGAGGTTGAGCAATGGACTTTGGAGTCCTGAACGTGATTACCCTCAGCCTGGACGTCACTCTCCTGTCATCAAAGATGACATAAGGTCTTTAACTTCTCCTTCCCAGTAATATCCAAGTGCCCTAAAAAAGACGGGCTGTCCTGAAAACCAGGGTGGTCACTGTTGGTGGGAATGAAAGAAATGGGACCTTTCTAGGCAGCTGTCTGATACTATCATGTCACAGATATTTCCAAAGCCCCTTCTGTGTGTGAGGCACTTATGCCTGGCTTGGCTACCCAGGAACAGGTGGAATGCACATAACCTAGCAATTTCACTTCTAGGAACCAGCCTTCAGAAGGGTTCATGCTACAAATCCTCATAGAGATGTTCATCACCACACTGTGGCTCTGGGGGTGGGGAGTGGGCAGTGGAGATGAAAAGATTGTCAATGTTACCAATGTTAAATGAGCCAAGTGCATCCACACTGTGAGTGCCATGCAGGCTTTACCAAGTGGCTCTACAGCCCTGAGCTGACATGGTATCCATCATTCACTGTCACAGAGAAAAGGCAAGTCACAGAACAATAGCCTTATACATATATACTCCATCGTTACACTTTAAAATTATATATACATATGCATTTTTTTTCTTGCAAATATATAGACAAGCTCTAGAAGGACATGAACTGAACCACACATCACACCAAACAGTCATTGACACCATGGAGTGGGTTGGAGGTGGATCATTTTAAGAGGAACTTTTTTTTTTTTTGGTACCAGGGATTGAACTCAGGGCACTCAACCACTGAGCCACATCCCCAGCCCTATTTTGTGTTTTATGTAGAGACAGGGTCTCACTGAGTTGCTTAGCGCCTCGCCATTGCTGAGACTGGCTTTGAACTCCCCGATTCTCCTATCTCAGCCTCCCAAAGTGCCGGGATTACAGGCATGTGCCACCGCACTCAGCTAAGAAGAACTATTGATTTTGTGTACTTTAGCATTGTTTGTTTGTTTGTGCAGTTATCAAGTCTTTGCTCTTGTAAATATAAGAGATTTGTTCACTGGGCTTTGTTTAGAGGCAGGCTTAGAAGTTTGTGAAGATTTACCTGGTGAGCTTTGATGGATGGCAGATAACATATTTCTAGCCCTGTTGTGCAGGAAGAAGTTAGAAGGGCTCAGACATGTGGCATATACAGGACACGCATGTGACTTGGGACACCCACTGATGGATGTGGGAAAGCCTGGACAGCTGCCAGATGTGAGGCTCATATGCCAAACCTGTGCAGGATCACGATGGGCACTGGGTGAGGACCGAATGAGAGACACAGTGAGCTGATGTCTGGCTGGTCAGGTGGGAGGATGGCAACTTCCCAGGGAGTGAGAATGTGCCTAGTCGCCCCTCCCCCACCCGTTTACAACATGTCTGGCCACCCTTCTTTTCCACCCTCAGTCCCTCAGTTGTCTACTGTCCCACTTCCTCCCTCCCTGTTTTCATTCCCTCCTGCCCCCCTCAGCCCTTTGTCCCCATGATTATATGACATGGCTCCCGTCCAGATCATCAGTGACCTAAATTTTGCTGAAGCCAAAGGTCCATTCCCTGGCCTCACCTCTCATTGGCATTCGAAACACTTGGCCACTACCCTCTTCTTGAAAAACCTTTTCCAGACCTCTCTGAATGCACTTTCCCTTGACTCTCCTCCTACACGCTGGCGGCTTTCTGGGCCTCTTTTGTGTCCCCTCCTCCTCCGCCATCTCTGAGTGATGACTGACCCAGAGGCTCTGTCTTTGGCTCTTGTCCTCAGCGGCTGTTCACTCACATAGTGGCTGTGGCTTCACAGACTATCTATTCGCTGATGAATCCTGAATCTTTACCTTGGGCCAAGATTTCCCCTTGAGCTCTAGACATATATACTAAACTACCCCACACCTTTCCTTGGAAGCCTGAGGACTTACTGTGCTCTTTCTCTCTCTGTTTTTTCCTGCCTCCCTCCCTATTTTTTTTTTTCCCTATAAATACTTAGTGAGTCCTTCCCACATGCCAGGTTCTATCCCAGGGCCTGGGTGCAGGAGGCACAGCAAACAGATGCTGTTCCTGCCCATGTGCAAAACATATGCTGGTCAAATAATACAGCAAGTGAGTCTGTGCTTATACTTTATGCTAAGTGCTGGGGAGAAAAATTCACAGGTGATACAGAGAACTATGGTAGGCAGGGTGCTGCTTTAGGTAAGGTGATCAGGCGGGGTCCTGGAGGAAGAGATGTTGAGCTCATTCCTGAAGAGTGAGAGGTGGGCTGATGTGCAAAGAAAGTGGGAAAGGGCGCTCAATGGAGAGGCCGGTATGTGCAAAGTTCCTGAGGAGAGAAGCAGCTCAGTGCTCATGAGAACTTGAGACCTTGCCTTGCTTCAAAATCACTCAAATTCTCTCTCCCCCTCCCTCCCTCTTTCTCTCTCTTTTTCTTTTCTTTCCCTCGCTTCCCCCTTCCTCCCTCCCTCCCTTTCTTTCTTTCTTTCCTTCCTTTCTCTCTCCTTCCTTCCTTCCTTTCCTTTTTTCTTCCCTCTCTCCCTCCCTCCCTTCCTTCCTTCCTTCCTTCCTTCCTTCCTTCCTTCCTTCCTTCCTTCCTTCCTTCCTTCCTTCCTTCTTTCTCTTTCATTCACAAGGGATTGAACCCAGAGGCGCTTAATCACTAAGCCCAAACTCTTTTTTTTTTTTTTTTTGAGACAGGATCTCACTAAATTGCTGAGGCTAGCCTCCAACTTGCAGTCCTCCTGCCTCTGCCTCCCGAGTCCCAGGGATTACAGGCATGTGCCACCCTGCCCAGCCAAAATTCTTAACAGAGAATTCATTTCCTAGGGCTGCTGTAACAACCTCAAACTGAGAGGTTTAAAACAATAGGAACTTATTCTCTCACGGTTTTGGAGGCCAGAAATCTGAAACCAAGGTGTTGGCAGTTTGCTTCCTTTGGAGACTCTGAGAGAATCCTATGCCCTGTCCTAGCTTGTGGTGGCTGCTGGCCATCTTTGGTATCCCTGGGCTTGTGACTGTCCCCCTCATCTCTGCCTACAGATTCACACAGTTTGTGTGTGTTCTACTTTTCCATCCAGTAAGGACACTCTTCGTTGGATTAGGGATCAACCTAATCCAGGATGATCTCATCTTGAGATGCTTATGTAAATTATATCCACAAAGACATTGATCCAAATAAGGTCTTTTTCTAAGGTTCCGAGTGGACATATCTTTTGGGGAACACAATTGTATTCACTATAGAGGATAAATCCTTAGACATTCTTTTTTTGGGGGGGAGGGGAAGAGATTGAACTCAGGGTCTCTTGACCACTGAGCCACATCCCAGCTCTGTTTTGTATTTTATTTAGAGAAAGGATCTCACTGAGTTGCTTTGTGCCTCGCTTTTGCTGAGGCTGGCTTTGATCCTCCTGTCTCAGCCTCCTGAGCCGCTGGGATTACAGGTGTGGGCCATTGCACTTGGCTTCCCTAGACATTCTTATGGGACCTAAGAGATCATCTGAAACAGCAAATCTCAAAGTATTTTCCCTAAAAGCCGGTTCTAGAAGGCATTTTTTAAAGGAGCCAGAAGAACATTCCATGTTCAAATAAATTTGGAAAATGCTGCATAGATATCTCACATTGGAAGACTCAGAATTCACCTGTGCTTATTAAGGGCTAAGAATTCATAGTAGAAAAAAAAAAAGGCCACCTTCTCATTATTTAAAGCAACACTTCCCTATTTTATTTCACCATATGAGCTGGGGATGTGGCTCAGAGGTAGAGTGCTTACCTAACATGCACAAAGTCCTGCATTTGATCCTTAGCATTGCAAAAAAAAGTATTTCACCATAAAATCCCATTTTCCTTCTCAGAATCACTGTGGAATTTTGAGATTACATCATCTCATGGAAATGTGAGAGAAATGCTAATGTCATTTAGTCTCATTACATTACACATGAGAGGAAGTCATTGGTCCAAGGTCACAGAGTTGGGAGGGTCAAAAGTTGGATTTAGAACTCAGTCTCCTCAAAATGATGGAGATGGAGAAGCATTAGCAGTTGACCTGGGAAGGGAGCAGGTGGGCCTACCCAGGGCTCTCCCTGGGGGATCTGCGTGGTAATGCATAGCTTTACATCTCAATAGCTGTGAGAGTCACACCAATGTCTGAATGTGATAAAATAACATACAACTATACACACACCACTGCATTGGGGTCAATTTCCTGATTTGGATACTGTATATAAAATGTAACCATCAGCCTTGGGAGAAACTAGGGCAAAAGAAACTTGAGACCTCTTTGTCTCATCTTTGCAACTTCCTGTGACTCTACACAGACTTTAAAATTAAAAGTTTTTGAAAAAAATCAGTTTCCTGCTTGTAGGTTCAAGAGCTTTTTATAGTGGCAAATGTCATTAGATCAAATATAGGTTATTCTCCTAGTGCCCAATAAAAGGCCCAATTTATGGCTTTTTATGGGAGCAGGGAGGGAATTTGCAGCCATTTGAGTGTAGTGATGAATATGAAGACTGGTCACATCAGAGATGACGAGATAAGAGGAGAGAGACTTTAGCCTTAGAGACGATAGTTTCTTGGTCATCTAGCTGTACCACGTTGGGTTGTAATTTTATCCATTTGAGAAAATTCAACTGATATTTGATCAATACTTGACTCAAGATTTGCTTGAGTTTCCTGCCAAGCTTCTTATAGCAAGAAGGATGGAAGAACTTTGGTGTCTCAAGACAGTGAGGGGTTCTGACACAGCGATGGTGGAACTCTGGACCATTGGATTCAAATCTGTTGCGTCCCACACATTGTTGCCAGAAATCTGGACCCTCAGTTTTTCTTGGGATTGTCCCCATCCTCATTTACGTGGTGACTGTGGGGCTGAGGGCAACCATGTTGCCCAGTGTGACCTGACCTCCTTGACCACAGTTCTTTAGAGGTGGGCATTGATCCACTCTGGTTCAGTCAGACCCCTTCCATGGGCTCCTCTGAGATTTGCAGCCCATGGAATCTATTCAATCTCCAGATTACCTGGATAGTGGAACAGTCAGGGGAAGAACCTGCAGCCACCTGCAGTCACCTGCAGCCAGGTTAGTAGCTACATGAGAAAACTTGGCTGAGGGAGAAGGAACGAAGCCAACATTCCCAGGAAAGTGAGGATAGGAGACAGAAAATCCCAATGGCCTTCCGCTGCCTGGTTCTCCTTATTCCTGGGGTCCAGCTGCCTTGCCATAGCCTGGCTACTCCACCCTTTTTTGGCAACCAAAAGCTAATACATCCTCCATTTTGCTCAATCTAGTTCAAGTTGGTGTATTGTTACTTCCAATCCACAGAGCTCACAGCTGCCTCCCAACCAACCCCCCTCACCTTACAGATGAGGAAACAGACTCTGAGGAAGGCTGGAACCTCCTTAAGGCGACGGTCAGTGACTGTCTAGGCTAGACTTCAATGGCAAGTGTCCTAGCGGTGGCTCTCACTTGTTTCTGCTCAGCTGCTTTTCCTGCCACACCATGTGACACTTGCAGAGCCTGTTGGAGATTTCCAAAGTCCTCAGTTGGAGGGAAATTCATCCATGCCTCCTCCTATCTACAAAACAAAAGAGAAAGACGAAAATAGAAAACCATCGCTGAAACAGAACTGAAGACCTGATATCTGGGGGTCTGGCGTAGGTAACTGAGAATAGAAAGAACAAAGTCAGCCTTGTGAGAGGTGAGAACCAACAGGCGCTGTGCTCTACGTGTGGCCAGCCTCTCACACAGCAAGGCAGGAGCAAAGGAGGCCTGCGCCTTTTGCAAAACTCTCATGCAGGATTCAGATTAAATTGAGTCAATAAATATCTTCATAACCAAGGCTAAAAAAGAGATCAGAGACGCACTCAAGTGTCTGCTGCTTGTGGGCCCCCATGTTTCCAGTCCTCTAACGTCATCCTTATTTTTAATAGAAATTAAGATGGCTTGCAGGAAAGGCTAGATGCCCTTTCTGCATGTTCGTGCAGTTCCTTCCCAGCCTTCTTTGCTCCGGCCACTGATAGGCCCTCCTGCCCTCACCTGGCACTAGACACAGTCCTCCTCCAGCTCCCCACCCAGCAGTGTTGACAATGCTGTTGTGTGGATCTGGCCTTTCCTGAAGTTTCAGGATAACAGAGGGGTATGATGGGCCCTGACACATTTTCAGGAGTTGAGGCATAATGTAGATAATATATGGGGATAACAGAGTGGCCTGCCAAGTAGGCGACCTAACAGCCTGGACAGGAAATGTGTAGCAAGATAGGAATTTTGTAGCCAGGCAAGAACTTCTCCAGAACCAGTGTGTTAGGTCCCTGGTGACCTGGCTCACCATGGGCAGGGTTTCAACCCCATGAGGTGATCTTGTGCGGGTTTCAAAGAGGTGGCAAAGGGACACATAACTTAGTGAGCCCCTTTTGAGCTACCAAGGGTTGCCAGATCTCCACCCAAAATAGGCAGAATCCCTTAACCAGGATCCCAGGAACCCAGGGGACCCAAAGAGCCACAATCACTCATTTTCCCCAACCCCTTGTCTTCCATAATCCTCTGAGACTCTCACAGTCAATGGCCCTTCAGGGGCCCCTGGGGCAACCTCAAATCCCACCAGCAGAATGCCCAGAGATTTACATCTCAGAACGCAGACTGCTTTCCCCTGGTGGCCCCAGGGCCCTGCCTGCAGCTGGATTTCTTGAATCCTGTGTGTCCTGGAGGACCATACACTGCAGCCTGCAGCCCGCTCTGAAAAGCATTTTAACTCTTTAAACCTGAGACTTTTCGTTCTGATGAGGCCTTGCCTTCCACCAACAAATGTGTTCTCCAGGGCGCTTTTCCAAATCCAGCAGATGATTGTCTCTCTCAAAGCAATTCTGCCTGATTCTGGGCCAACAAATGCGATTCATAAACCCCAGCAAAACTTCTTAAAGAGTAAGAAATGTACCCTCCTCTCCAACATGAACCCAATCCATACCTGTGATTTCGCTGTTTCCCATAGTCTGAACTTGGACGTCTGACCTGACAGAGACACAGAGTCCTTGACGTCAGAATTACCCTCACAAGTTCAGGACAGATGTCGTCCAATCCATTTGCCACTGGAGCAACTCCTTGACCATCCTTTACCGGGAAAACACCAAGACTGCACAGTGGCTTCTATAAGTCTCAGTGACAAGAGTCCTAAGAATAAGCCAAGAGAACCAGGGCATTTCGTGGTCCCTCAAAACTCCTCAGTGATAGTAATCTGTCCCAGCCACCTTCCTCCAGGACAGCCTGAGCCAGTGTCTCTTCCCAGGTGGCTGAGCCCCTGGACACAACCTGGATGGCCAACCACCATTCCTAACGACTTTCCCTCCTGTTTAGCTCCTATTTGGTTCCAGCTTCCAAGGGCCCTCTGCACTAGGTGTCCAGAGCTCAGGGAGGGCTCCAGCTCACACACCACTGGGGGGCTTCCCAGTCCTGGCTGCAAGGGTAAGACAGGGCTTCCTGGCTTTGGGTCCTTGCAGCAAGCAGACAGGGAAATCCTGCCTGGTGTTCTTTCTTCCTCCTTCCAGACAAACCCAGTCCTGAAAACCCACAGTTCTTTTTTCTAAGAGCAGAATGTTTTACCTCCTTGGAGGAAAAGTCTGGAAGCTGAATTTCCTTTGTCTGGACACGCTGTTTCCCTGTAGTTCTGGGGCATGGCTGGAGGGAGGGTTCTGAATATGAGGTCCACGGTTTCCTGGAGAGAACTCTGGGAGTCTGTGAACTAAAATGGAAAAATCCTGCTGACTCACAAACTTCTTAAGTGAAAGCATTTCCTTCATGATGAAGATAGGCAACAGCCCTGGTGGTATTAGCTGCACGAGGGGATGTGTATAGTACATTGCCTGCAATAGCAGCAGGATGTGTGTTTTCCTCAAACACACCTGGAACATTCTCCAGAATAGATCACATGTTAAGCCACAGGCAAGTCTTGACAAGTTTAAGAAGATTGAAATCATATCAAGTATCTTTTCCAGCCACAATGGTGTGAAACTAGAAATCAATCAAAGGAAGAATGTCAGAAAATTCACAAATATATAGAAATTAAACAACATGTACCTTACCAACAAAGGAGCCAGTTTTTAAAAAATTTAAAAGTGTCTTTAGATAAATGAAAATGGATACACAGCATACCAAAACTTAAGAGATGAGCTGGGGAGGTAGCTCAGTAGGAGCGCCCTTGCCTACCTTCTCTGAGGCCCTGGGTTCGATCCCCAGTACTGCAAATAAACAACACAACAAAAATCTACACATGGAAAAGCAGTTTATTACTATATAAATTGTAGTTTATGCAGCAGTAAATGCCTACATCACCAAAGAAGAAAGCTCTGAAATAAGCAGCTTGACATTACACATGAAGGTACTAGGAAAAGAACAAATAAAGGCCACAAGTTAGAGAAGGAAGGAACCAGTAAGGACCGGAGCAGAATAAAATGAAACAGACTCAAAAAACAATAGAGAAGACCCAAGAAACAGTTGGTTTTAAAAAAAAAACAAAAACACAAACTTGTAGCTAAACTAAGGAAAGCAGAAGTTGTGTGGTATGGACATCACGCAAAGCTACCTCTGCGTTGTAATGAAATGACTCAGGAGGTCCCGTGTCCTGAGAGGTGTGACAGGTCTCCCTGTCCTGGACTTATCACCTGCACTGCCTGGGACTGTTCAGCATTGGCAAGCATGCTCAGCTGTCACATTACCATGGTGGCTCTGTCACTTCCTGTTACCTGAACTACATATGTCCACGCGTGCGTTGCTTGAGTAGACACATGGCACTCTGCCATGAGACTCTGCCATGTTTTGGTCCAGTGCCTGTCATGGTTGGTCACGTGTCTTCCACATGTCAGAGGCATGTCCACATGTGAATTTCCTGTGTACTTCACTCATCTGTGGGCTAAGATTTCCCTTGTAGGTCCAGCATATGTGTCACGTAACCATCAGGGTAACTCAAATTCATTCATTCATTCTGGAGTTTCTACCATGTGGCAGTCATTGTTTTAGGATCTGTGGATACTGCAGTGAACGTACAGATGAAAACCAGTGTCTTTGCAGAGCCTGTTGAGGATAATAAATGTAATAATCATACCAGTATAGCCAGGTGTGGTGGCCCACGCCTATAATCCCAGCAACTGAGGAAGCTGAGGCAGAAGGGTAGCAAATTCAAAGCCAGCCTCAGCAACTTAGTGAGGTCCTAAGCAACTTAGCAAGACCTTGTCTCAAAATAAAAAATAAAAAAAGAGGTGGGGATGTGGCTCAGTGGTTAAGCGTCTCTGGTTTCAACCCCTGGTAACAAAAAATAAAATTAAAAAAATGATAGTATAGTAAACATAGCAATAAGTCAATAAGTATAATAAACAAATAAATTATATAATATGTTAGAGGGCGAGGAGCACTAGGAAAAAAAGAACAGGGTAAAGTAGGGGAGGTCTGCGAAGCCCAGGGGATACGACTAAACAGGGAGAGGGAGGCCTCTGAAAAGTCTCTTGAGCCAATGCATGAAGGCAGTAGGAAATGATCCTTCAGGACAGGGGAAGTGCCTTCCAGGCAAAGGGACAGCAGGAGACCAGTGCCAGTCAGGGAGCGAGGGTTAAGGAGCCTGGATGCTTGAGGAATGGTGGCTGAGGCCTGTGCCGCAGGAGTGGAGGAAACTATCAGAAGACCAACAGGCCCTGGCCAGTTTCTCTCAGCCTCCATGACTTGCCAAGCTTTCCGTTTTCCTCAACCTTTAATGTGGTTTAGCATAAACCCACCCGTGATTAAGAGTCACTGTCTGGACAACTGTCCTAGAAACTATTGACTGTGGTGACCCCAGGTCACTTTAGTACATATACTCTGATGAGTTAATCTCACCAAAAAGAGAGAGAGAGAGAAAATAGGGCAGCTGGGCCCAAAGCAAAAATCATGTCACCCAGGTGTGGTAAAGGGGTATAGAGAAAGAATTCTGGACTTGAGGCCCAGCTCTGCCACTTAAGCTGAGGGACAATGGCCACTGAGGCAGACTCATTGAATCTGTTGCCACACAGGTGGTGAGGACAGGGTGAAAGATAAGGTTGCAGTCCCCAGTCACAGCCCGATCTCAGGCCAGCACAGGCCATGGCCATCACCTCTCTCCTGGCCCTGAATGCCCAGTGAGCCTTCTATTGACCTTCATGGACTTGCAACGGCAAATTTAGCACTTGAGGGTGAGCTCAGGTGCCAGGTAAGATCTTTGGTGGTTTCTGGCCAATTTTTAATCCCGAGTTCTCCCATATAGCATAATGCTTCAGCTGGGGTGGGGAGCTGGAGTGTAAACCCTAAACAAATAACCATGTGAACTGACACAGTTTGTCTTATAGCCCATTTAAAGGACTTAAAAGTGCCTGTCACTAAGTGGGAGGCAGTCCTCTGGGACTCCTGGTCCTCTGCTGCCACCCCCTGGGAGCAAGGGGGACTGCAGGGACACAGACCCACAGAAATGAGAACAGCAAGGGCTCAGCCCTCGCTGGGAGACCAGGGCTAACTCAGGGGAGGTCAGTGTTCCCTGTCTTGAAGAGGCAGATGGAGTGACTTGAACAGCTGGTTTGCAGGCACCTTTTAGTGTCTGGAGAAGATCAGGGACACAGGAGGGGATTTTAACAGAGTTAGCTCCAGCTGCCCCTGCAGAAGAGTTTCCAAGACTGAGCAACATCCTAAGACAAAGTCAGGAGCTGGACACAGAGCATCTGGTGATGCCTTCTAGATCTAGTGTAGTCCTTGGACCAGCAGCGTTGGGGCACCTGGGAGCTTGTTAGAAATGCAGGGTCTCAGCCTCCCTGCCCCCTAAACCTGCTGACTCAGCCTTCGCATTACAACTAGCCCCAGGTGGTGGATGTGTGTGTTGGATCATGTGAAGGACTCATTTTGAACATACTGCCTGCCTGCTTTGCCAGGAAGGCACTTGAAGATGGCTTTAGCTTTAGCTAGGCCTAGTGGCACACACTTTTAGTCCCAGCTACTCAGGAGGCTGAGGAAGGAGGACCATTTGAGCATGGGAAACAAAGTGAGATCTTGTCTCAAAAAAAAAAAAAAAACCAAAAAAGTTATTTCCCCAGATGAAAATCACAGCATTATTTTTCCCTAGTTATGAAAGTTCCACATGTTCACCTTAGAGAAATTCAGACAACACTGGGCAAGTTGAAAAAGAAATCAATTTCTGGCCAGGCACCTGTAATCCCAGCTACTTGGGAGACAGAGGCGAGAGGATCACAAGTTCAAAGCCAGCCTCAGCAACCTAGCAAGGCCCTAAGTAACTTGGCAAGACCTCGTCTCAAAATAAGAATACAAGGGCTGGGGATGTGACTCAGTGGTTAAGCACCCCGGGTTCAATCTCCAGTACAAAATCATCATCATCATCATTATCCTGAGGGTAGTTTAGTGAAGTTGCTTAGTCACATGTTTGATTCCCAGTACCTAAAAATAAAAAATAAAAACTTCTAGACATTTTCTCTACACATGCACACATACATACATTTGTACAAAAATCAGATTGTATCCTCCATACTGTCTTGTAGACTTTGCTTCTCATTTTGGATTCCTAGGTTATGTTAACTAGCTTGATTTAATTTGATTTAATTATTCCACATTGTATTAATAAATCAAAACATCAATTTATCCTCCCCACCAATACTGAGGATTGAGCCCAGGGGTTCTCTGCCATTAAATTGCATCCCTAGCTCTTTTTATTTGTTTTTATTTTTTATTCTGAGATAAGATCTCATTAAGTTGCTTAGAGCCCTGCCAGTTTTTAAATTGTATTTCTAGACAGGGTCTCACTAAGTTGTTAAGGCTGACCTCAAATTTGTGATCCTCCTTCCTCAGCCTCCTGAGCAGCTGGGATAAATTGTCAATTTACAATTCTAAAGATTCTTAGGTATGATTTTTCTTTGGTAATAGTAATTGCTTGATCAATAATTGCTAAATGAAGAAACTGAATAAAATGATATTTAAGGGTCCATTATCTATTACTGTGTTATAAATTATCTCCAAATTTAACAGTTCAAAACAGCAAATATTGGGTTTGGTGGTGCACGCCTGTAGTCCCAGCTACTCAAGAGGCTGATGCAGGAGGATCATTTGAGTTCAAGAGTTCAAGACCAGCCTGGGTAACATAGCAAGACCCCCCATCTCAAAAAAAAGCACCCTTCCTCAAAAGCCCCCAATATTTATTATCTCACACAGTTTATGAGGGTTGGCACCTGAGGAGCAACCCAGGTGGGTGGCTGGTTATGGCTCTGGGTCTCTCAGGATGGTGTGATCAGGCCATTGAGTGGACTGCAGTCTCAGAAGGCTGAGGACTCATTCTACACTCACTCCTGGCTGCTGGCTGGAGTCCTCCATTCTTGTCCAGAAGCTGTCCAAGTGTCCTCATGACAAGGCTGGCTTCCCCCAGTGCAAGTGATTCAAGATTGAGAGAAGCCAAGGTGACACGCAGTCATTATTGCCATACTCCGTTGGTCTCACAGACCAGTCCTGTGTGAGAGGGACGGGAGGGGACTCCTTAAGGGTGACCAGGCAGTGAGCATCACTGGCACCATCTTACTGGCTACATCCATGGGAGATGGCTCTGAAAGAAATGTGGGACTCAAAGGGGAATCAATGATCAAACAATTGTTCAATGATCCCACAATCACTTCATTAACTCCTCCCAGGGACACACAAATCACACCTCACCCAAATGAGCTGGGTCCCCCACTTCATTCTGACTAAAATGCAAACGCCTTAATAGGACCTACAAGGCTTCGCACAATCTGATCCCCGCCCCCAGCCCTCTGTGAGGCTTCCAGCCTCAGCTCATGGCTCCTCCCTCAGATTCACTCAACTGCAGCCCCTTGGGCCACTTGGGTACCCTCAGGACCTCTACCCCACTTCCCTGGCCTGCCTCTCTCCAACCTACCATCTAGCTTTAGGCTCAGCCCAAAATGTCAGCCCTCCAGGAGACCGTCCCTGACTGCAACCTAAGGTAGGTCTCCTCGGTGTTTATTTCCCTAGTACCCTGTACTTTTCTCCTTTGGCAACGTGAATCACAAACACATGGAGTTCTCGTTTGGATAAGCATTTATGTCATTCTCACCCACCAAACTCAATGTTCCACCAAAGCAGGATGCGTGTGTCCTCAGGTTGGGTACTCGTTTAGGCCTAGCACTGAGTACAGGGCCCAACACATGCTAAATGCTCAATAAAGGCTTCTTGACAGAATGAAATGAGCAGGTTTATGATGTGGGTCAGATTTGGGTTCAGAGCTGCTGCAGTGTGGAAGGTCTCTCTGGGGCAACGTTTTCTGCAATGATATTGTGCTGGGGTTTTTCTGGATAGGGTGCCAGGAGGAGCTTATTCCAGGGCCTGGCAAACAATAAGCAGTCTGCTATGGCAGCTGCCAGTTGGTGACATGGCTGATGCTGTAGATTCTCTTGCCTGCTCCAGCTTCCAGCACCTCCACGTGTCATTTCTTTCAAATACCAGCAGAGACATGGTGTCTCGGATGATTTAGTCATTTACTAAACATGGACTGAGAACTACCGATATGCTTCTCAAAATTACAACCTGCAAAACTGAATTCCATTCCCACCCCATAGGAAACCTGTCCCCCTGCCCCTGCTCAAGACTTGCCCTGAACATCCAGGGCCATCAAGTCTCTTACGAGTTACTTCCTACTGGGCCATCTCTCCCTATGGCCAAGGCCACCCCTTGCTTGGCATCATCGCCATTTCTCACCTGACTTCACAGGATGGCCATGGGTATGATCAAGTCTCTCTGCTTTGATTCTTACCCATCTCAGCCACTCCCCATTTACCAGCCCCGGGCACTTCCTAAAAGGCAAGTCCTTCTATTTAAAATCCAACCATGCTAGGTGAGGTGGTGCCTGCCTAAAATCCCAGTGGCTCCAGAGGCTGAAGCAGGAGGATGGCAAGTTCAAAGTCAGCCTCAGCAATTTAGTGAGGCTCTAAGTTACTCAGCAAAACCCTGTGTTTAAATAAAAAACTAAAATAAGGCTGGAAATGTGGCTCAGTGCTTAAGCACCTCTGGGTTCAAACCCCGGTACCAAAAAAAGGAAAGAAAGAAAAGAAAATCCAACCATGGGTTCTTGTGGCTCTCAGAATAAAGTACAAAAATAAAACCAAAAAGATCTTCAAGGCCTGGAGTGGCCTGACCCCAGCTGATGTCCTCACTCTCACCTCCTGACCTTGTCCCCTTGTTCTCTGTGGTCCAGCCACATCAGCATTCTCTTTCAACAGCTTTCCATGTACCAAGCTCTGTGCCACCTAGAGCTCCTCACAGACCCTGGTCCCCCTGCCTGGAAGCCTTCCCATGTGCTCATCTAAGTGCCCTTGCACAATAGAGACTTCTTCTTCTTCTTCTTCTTCTTCTTCTTCTTCTTTTTTTTTTTTTGGCGGGGAGTACCAGAGATTGAACTCAGGGGCACTTGACCACTGAGCCACACCCCCAGCCCTATTTTGTATTTTATTGAGAGACAGAGTCTCACTGAATTGCTTAGCATCTTGCTTTTACTGAGGCTGGCTTTGAACTCATGATCCTCCTGCTTCAGCCTCCTGAGCCACTGGGATTACAGTTGTGTGCCACCTCGCCTGGCTCAAGACTTCTTAATCAAAGCCTACACCAGCCTTCAGTTCCATTCCCCAGCACCCCAAGAAAGGTAGGCCTGCCACTCTTTATTGATGCTATCTTTTTTTGATGGCTAATATTTCCTCTAGATTGTGGTTTGGCTTTAACTTTATTGTATCTTTAACTTTCAGAAGTTTTCCATTTCGATGTAGTCAACTCGCTCAGTCTTTCTTTTGGGGTCTCTCTGTTGCTTTATGCATGGAAAATTCTAGAGGTTTTATAAGAGCAGGGACCTGAGCAAGGGCTCCAGTCTGAGGAATTTGCATGAGAAGGAAGAGGAAGCTGATGCCTTGACAGAAACTGGAAACTGACTGAGGGAGCCAGGTAGATGGCTGGACCAAGCCTAGGGGAGGCATGGGGGCAAGCATGTCCGGGCGTGGTGCTCTTGGCCTGCCATTGTCCCCCTGCTGCTCAGCGTTCCAGTGGGTCGAGAAAGTATTTAACACTTGGGACATGTTAAGGAGAAGCTGGCAGAGCCTACCTTTTTCCAAGTTGTGTGGACCACAGGGGAACTGACTTTTAAAGAACGCTTAGAAAGATGCTTTATTAGGCTCAGACTCTGCACATGCAGGAGGGATCCAGACAGAAGGCACATATCTGTGAAGAGAGCCCAAAGGAGGCTACCATCACCTACTGTGATGGGGTGAGCTTGTTATTGACCATGACATGCGACTGTTCTTGAGAGTCTCAGTTCAGACTCAGTTGCCATAGAGGACAGAACCAGACAGCTCCTAAACCATGGCCACTGTGCCTCACTGCACACCTGCAAACCATGAGAGAAACACAGCAGGTGGAACCAATGTCCACAGGTGTCCTCTCTGGAGCTGGGCTAGTCCATCCCGCTGTGGGCAGGGGCTGCTTCTGATGTGTACAAAATAGGTATGAACTGCAGCTGCGTGGGGCGGTAGAGCATTAACCTCCCAAGGGGGTTACGTCAGTGAAGGGGCAGCTTGGACCTGCAATGTCCTTAACTCAGCAAGTGACTCTCAGTGAGGGAGAGGAGTCCCTCACTGCCCCCTGGGGACCAGTCAAGATATAGTGACCAGCAGGGCGTGGTGGCGCAAACCTGTAATTCCAGCACTTAGGGAGGCTTAGACAGGAGAATTGCGAGTTCAAAGCCAACCTCAGCAATGTCGAGGCGCTAAGCAACTCAGTGAGACCCTGTCTCTACATAAAACACAAAATAGGGCTGGGGGTGTGGCTTAGTGGCCAAGTGCCCCTGAGTTCAATCTCCAGTACCCAAAAAAAAAAAAAAAAACAAAGTATACTGAACAGACTTTGGCTTCCAGTTGATGGCACTGAATCAGGAGCCAGGCCTTGTGCAGAGCAAGCATTTCCCTTCTATACAGCCTGAGGTGGCAAGTGTGACTTTTTTTTTTTAAATATTTTTTTAGTTGTTGATGGACCTTTATTTTATTTATTTATATGTGGTGCTGAGAATCGAACCCAGTGCCTCACGCATGCTAGGCAAGCGCTCTACCACTGAGCCACAACCCCAGCCCGCAAGTGCGACTCAATGCCCACTTTGCAGATGAGACCAGGAGGCTCAGAGAGATTGCCCAGGTCACCAGGCTATAACTGCAAAGATCCAGGAATCGCACCCAAGTGGCCTGACACTACAGCCCATGAGGGGGCCCAGGATGCTCAGTGGTTCTAGCTCATGTGGGAGGGAGTATCTGTGGGCATAAAGTGGGCACATGGGAGGCAGGGTCGGGACCTCAATGTCTTGCATCTATGGGGACAGAGCACATGACAGCTGAGCCTTTGATTCCAAAAAGGAAGAGCCTCATGGGAAAGCAGGGATGTCACTCTTCATAAGGCCAGTCTCCTCTACCCTGTCGCAGGCTGAGAGAGGACTCTTCTAGTAGCAACAGAACTGTGTGGGCTGTGGATGAATGGCAGGGAGCTGGCTAACCACATATGGACGGTGTGGGGGAAACACCAAAATGGTGACTGTTTAAGAACAAAATGTTACATGCAAAGAGGGCTGTGTGACAGCTGGCAACAGGAGGCTGTCCTTAAGGAAGACACAGGGCAAGTTGCCAATCCAGGCTGCAAGACGCATAGACATTCACAAAAAAAAATGGGGGGTGCAGGGGGAGAGAGGCTTCCTGCCCTTGCAGGAGGACCCTGCTACCTGGAGGAAGGGGCCCAGGAACGTGGACTGGAGATAAGGAGCAAAGGAAAGAGACCTGGGGACAGTGGGGAGCGTCTCAGACTCGTTAAGTGATGAGCTGTACATTTTCAGGAAGCCTCCATGTGTCTGTGCCTGTGTATTTATAAATGTCTCTTCCAAGTTGGAATCAAGACTTATTTGGCAAAGAATGTTGTCCTCGGGGGAGGAGGGTGCCGAGAGCTGGGAAACCTGAAGGTGACTTCGTCTCTCAGAGCTCTCCATGTGGCTTATTTGTTCAAGGCTCTGGTATTTTTCTAAGATGAATAATTGAATGGTTGAAACTGTAAAAATGAGAACAACGCAAACTTTGCAAGATTCTTAGTGAGTCCAGGGATCTGGGTCAGTGACCGTTTGTGTATCTATAATTGATCTTAAGCAGGATCAGACTGCATCACTTTTTTCTGTGTGTTAAATGATTTTCTTTGCAGAAAATACACTCACAGTTGTGCACTATGATTTTAGTTGAAAGAGAGTATAAATACAATCTTTTTTAAAAAATATTTTAGTTGTAGACAGACACAATATCTTTATTTATTTTTCATGTGGTGCTGGGGATCGAACCCAGTGCCTCATGCATGCCAGACACTCTACCACTGAGCTACAACCCAGCCCTAGAAATACAATCTTGCATTAATTTTTTGGGTTGGTTTAATCAATGAACAGGATTTGGTTTTTAGATGTATGAAAAACATTTTTAGATTTTAAATATATGACAACATTGTGGCGGGTACAGTGAGTCCCCCATGCCTCCTCATCTGCCACATGTATGATTTTCCCTAATAGCTGCCTGCCTTAGTGTGGTCTATTTGTTATGATTGAGTTAATATTGATGCACTATTATTAACTCACATCAGTAGTTTATATTAGGGTTTGTTTTTTACACTGTATATCCTATGGGTTTTAACAAATGTATAATGTTGTGTATCCACCATTACACTATAATAGAACAATTCACTGCTCAAAAAGTCTCCTGTGCTCCACCTATGAATAGATTTTTAAAAGGAAGATTTTAGATTTAAGTGATTTCTCTCATAAAATAGAAGTTAAAGTTTGTCCGTGTAGCACAGGTCCACCCAAGACACATACACATTCTAGAAAGCCGGTCAAAATTGTTTCAAATTGACAACCTCAAAAGAGGAGGCCAGGAAATGTTTAGCTCCTCCCTTTAATGTGGTGGGCCATTTGGGAATTGAGGAGAGGTTTGCATGGTCTCCACTGACATTGGCTGGGAAGTCATCTCCCACAGCCCCAGCTCAGGGGTCCTGGACCGGTAACATTCAGCTCACCCACATACAGACGTCGCTCTTGGTTGGAAGCAGCAAAAGCCCAACTCAAACTAATCTAGGCAGTAAAAGGGATTTAAATAGCATAACAAGGACAGGGCTCAGAACTAGGCCTGCACAAGGCCACCTCTTGTGGATTCTGGACCTCTCGGGATATGTCTGGTGGAGCTGGCTTAGCATCAGTCTCCAAAGGGCTCCTTGATCTTGTTGAGATGGGATGCCTTTTATCTATCATTGTTTGAGGGTTTTCCCTTAATCTAGGAGGGCTGCATATCTCTCCAGGCTTACAAATACAAAGGCAGGTTCCCACCTCCCCTCTTCCCTTTTAGACCTTTTCCTGTCAAAGGCACAGTTCCTTTTCCTACTCTCTCTTAAATTGCACAGTGGAGTGGTGGAGTTGTCTTAAGGGGAGGTTCTGCTGGAGCAAGGACAGTTTGTTGTCATCAAGGGCTGAGGAGGTTTTGACACAAGGGTACTTGCCACAGAGACACAGTTAACTTCCTCTCCATGCTGCAGATCAGTTCTTCCCCCTGGCAGCTGGAAACTCAGGCAGGCCCCCTGACCACTCATCCTTTCTCCATCCCTGCAAGTCACGAAACAGTGCCAAGTTAGTCTTGAAGAAGTCTAACTCTGAAAGAGAATGGAAACGCCAATTCTTCTTTCACGGAGACAGAGGAGGCCAGTTCTACTACTGTCTTTGTTAGAAGTAGATTCCATTTCAAGAAGCCACCGTCTTTGCTGGGCCCTAAGAAGCAACTCCTCCTCCATTCAGTTTTATCACAAGGTGGCAGCGTTCAGTCATCATCAGCTTCCTCTTCTAACTAGTCCTCTCCCAATTCCCACCACATCTGTGGTTACTTCCTTTAGGAAGTCTTGAACCTCCCAGAGTCATCCAGGAGGGTTGGAATCAATTTCTTCCAACTTCTGTTAATGTTGATATTTTGGCCTCCTCTGTGAATCACGAATGACTAATGTCCTTTATGGCTTCTAGAATGATGAATTTAAATGTATCTGTTTTTCTTTTTCTTTTTTTTCTTTCTCTCTCTCTCTCTCTTTTTTTTTTTTTGTACTGGGGATTGAACACAGGGACACCTCACCACTCAGCTACATCCCCCGCCCTTTTTTTATTTTTCAATTTTGGGATAGGGTCTCACGTAATTGTCTAGGCTGGCCTTCAACTTGCAATCCTCCTGCCTTGGCCTCCCAAGTTTCTGGGATTATAGGTGTGCACCACCACATCTGGGTCAAAATGTATTTCCTAAGTAATAATATTTGAAAGTTGAAATTTACTCCTTCATCTATATGGGCTGCTGAATAGATGTGTTAGCATGTTAGCAGACTTCAAAGCAATGCTGATCTCATTGCACATCTCTATCAGAGCTCTTGGGTGACCAAGTATATTGTAAATGCACAGTGATATTTTGAAAATGCTCTTTCTGAGCAATAGGCCTCAACAATGACTTTAAAATACTTAGTAAATTATATTTTAAATGGATGTACTGTCACCCAGGCTTTGTTGTTCCATTTCTAGAGCAGAGGCAGAAGGGATTTAGTATATTTTTTTTTTTTTTGAGAAAAAGGAAAAAGAAGTTTTATTGCTTTGCTAGCAAAGGAGAAACACAGGGGACTCCTATACCAGAGGCTGCGATTCTGTTCATCGGGAAAATGGAGGGTTTTTTTTTTTTTTTTTTTGGTACCAGGGATTGAACTCAGGGGCACTCGACCACTGAGCCACATCCCCAGCCCTAATTTGTGTTTTATGTAGAGATAGGGTTTCACTGAGTTGCTTAGCGCCTCGCCATTGCTGAGGCTGGCTTTGAACTTGCGATTCTCCTGTCTCAGCCTCCCTAAGTGCTGGGATTACAGGCGTGCATCAAGGCGCCTGGCTCTGAGCTAGGTTTTGTGGGTAACTTGCTGCAGTTCCTCCATCAGTATTTGCAGCTCACATCGCACATTCGTCACAGGTACGAATCCTTTCCTTAAACCTCATGAACCAACCTCTGCCAGCTTCAAACTTCTCTTCTGCAGCTTCCTCACCCCAGTCTTCACAGAAGAAGAAAGAAGACTGAAGGAACTTAGGGCCTTGCTCTGGATTAGGCTAAGTGATGGCTGTGGCTGGTTTGATCTATTCAGACCCCTAAAGCTTTCTCCATATCAGCAAAAATACTGTTGCCAGTTTTTATCATTTGGAACAGTACTTTTAATTTCCTTCAAAACTTCTCTGCATCCACGACTTGGCTAACTGGCACAAGAAGCCTAGGTCTTGACCCTCAGCCTGCCTTTCTCCATCAGCTTAGTCATTTCTAGCTGTCGGTTTAAAGTGAGAGACTTCAACTCTTCCTTTCACTGGAACACTTAAAGGCCACGGAAGGGTTATTTGCTGACCTCATTTCAGTACTGTTGTGTCTGCCTCCTGGTGAGAGGGAGAGAGGAGGTGCGGCAGCTGGGAGGCGGAACAGTCACTACATAACAACTTATGTACATTAGCTCTGCTGTCCCATGAGGGCACAGGACATGGCAGCCCAAAGTAATTATGATCACATCAAAGGTCACTGATCACAGATCTACATGACAAATGTAGTAATAATAAAAAAGCCTGAACATTGAGATTCCCAAAAGTGACACAGAGTCATGAAGCCAGCACGTGCTCTGGGGAAAAATGGTACCCCTAGCCTTGTTCGTGGAGAGCCACCAACTTTTCAATTTGTAAAAATCACAATAGCTGGGAGGCACAATAAAGAGATACGCCTGCACAAGGAGAGCCATCTGCCCCCCCCTACATGTCTAAAAGTAGGTCATTCATTTATTTACTAAGGGGCCCTCCTCCCCTCTCTACCAGGAAGGACAGAAGTCGATCACCAGAGACAACTTTAGACTTTTTATCAGCACCGGAGGAATCACATGTAGCAAGCTTCACTAAATAACCTTTACCTGCAGCCGGGCGCGGTGGCACACGCCTGTAATCCTAGCACTTTGGGAGGCTGAGACAGGAGAATCGAGAGTTCAAAGCCAGCCTCAGCAACAGCCAGGCGCTGAGCAACTCAGTCTCTACATAAAACACAAAATAGGGCTGGGGATGTGGCTCAGTGGTCGAGTGCCCCTGAGTTCAATCCCTGGTACCAGAAAAACAAAAATAGCCTTTACCTGCCATGTATTACCAGCCACAGTGACATAGTCCTGTAATCCCAGCCACTCAGGAAGCTGAGGCAGGAGGATCACAAGTTCAAGGCCAGCCTCAGCAACTTAGTGAGACCCTGTGCCTGTCTTAAAATAAAAACAGGGGCTGGGGTTGTAGCTCAATGGTAGAGTGCTTGACTGGCATACTTGAGGCACTGGGTTTGATCCTCAGCACCACATAAAAATAAATAAATAAAATAAAGGTATTACTAGGTATAATTATAATTATAAAGGTATAATTAAATATTTATTTACCTTCATAAGTATAAAGGTATAATTAAATATTCTCATTTAAATGAGAATATTTTAAAAAATAAAATTAAAAAAAAAAGGCTGGGGATGTGGCTCAGTGGTAGAGCTCCCCTGAGTTCAATCTCTAGTAAGGGGGGAGGGGGAAAAATATATATGTATGTATGTATGCCATTTATTTGCCTTCCCATATTTTGCTATCCCTGGGGACGCCTAGGTTTTTTCCTTTGTCTTGTCCCTTTTCTAAAAATGGTGGCAGCATGATGGCACATGCCTGTAATCCCAGCAATGTGGAGGTTGAGGCAGAAGAATTCCAAGTTTGGGACCAGCCTGGACACATTAGTGAGACTCTGTCTCAAAACAAAAAAATGGAAAAGGGCTGAGGATGTGGCTCATAGTAGAGTGCCCCTGGGTTGCATCTCTGGAATAAATAAATAAATACTACTCTGTGTTAAAGATGCTTGCTTTCTGCTCAGTGGGGGGACCAGGATATGCCATCCAAAACCTTTCTAGCAAGGATTTTTTCCAAATTGCTGGCAGTGCTATCATCCCTTTCAGGGAGCAGCCTCACCCTGGAACTCACCTTCCATTTCATGTCCCACCCCCCTGCATCCAGGGACTGCTAAGGTGTGGGGTTTAAAGGAGGGACCATTGAAGCTGTTAAAATAATTAATTGAAGCCAGGTGTGGTAACACACACCTGTGATCCCAGAGACTCAGGGGACTTAGGTAGGAGGATCACAAGTTTGAGGCCAGCCTGGGCAACTTAGTAAGACTCTATCTCAAAATAAAAATAAAACGTCCTGGGGAGGGGCTGGAAATATAGCTCAGTTGGTAGAGTGCTTGCCTTGCTTGCACAAGGCCCTGGGTTCAATCCCCAGCACCACAAAAGGGGGGGCACTGGGGTAGTGGCTGGGGTGTGGCTCAGTGGCAAGGATGAAATAGCTCCAATGCCTTGGTTTCCATGGCAGCAAACCCAAACCCAATTCAACATAAATGTAGCTCTTCAGAAACTACCAACTAACCTTGAACTGGGGACTTTCCACTTTGAGCAATCAAATATTTTCTTTGTCTTGCTTCCACTAATACTTTATAAAAGCTTCCTGCATCTGCCAGCTCCATGGAACACTTGAACTCTTTGTTTGATGTTGCCTGATTTATGAACCTTGAATGCTCACATAAACTCGTGACTATTTTGACTTTCCTAAGTTAATCCTTTAAGCCCACAGAGAGACCAGCCACTTCACCTTGCCCTGCCCACCCTGCTGCTCCCCGTCCCTTACTTGGGTGTTGTCCCTAATAAACCTCCTCCTCAGACCAACTCCAACTCAGGGAGCAGCCCCGACACCCAGCCAACCTTTTTCTCCTCTCTTCCTGCTAAACACAGGCTTCTTATTGTCCAGGGCTGAAGCTCAAGGGAGGAGATGAAGGACAGAAGACCACAAAAGCGCTGACTTCACTGGCGCTGCCCTGCAGACCCAGCCTCTGTGCCCTGGGGGCAAATCCTTCATCTCAGGGTCAAAAGCTGGCTTCCAAAATATTATCAATAAAGCCTACTGATAAGACAAAGCTTGGCTATGGCTTCCCTGGGTCCCCATCTTGCACAGGTTGGCAGTGTCTCAGAGAGGCAAGGTAAGGTTAGGATAGTGGAGAATTGAAAGTCTGGTTTAAAGCAGGTCTTTTGGGGAGGGGAAGGGCTGGTTTGCTTAAGAATGAGCAAAGCCGGGCGCTGGTGGTGCATGCCTGTAATCCTAGCACTTTGGGAGGCTGAGACAGGAGAATTGCGAGTTCAAAGCCAGCCTCAGCAACGGCAAGGCGCTAAGCAACTCAGTGAGACCCTGTCTCTACATAAAACACAAAATAGGGCTGGGGATGTGGCTCAGTGGTCGAGTGCCCCTGAGTTCAATCCCTTGTACCAAAAAAAAAAAAAAAAAAAAAGAATGAGCGAGAGTCATGATGCAACAGCCCAGGAAGGAATAAGCTTAGGACTTTGAGAATCCTTGGGCACAGACTGACAATATTTTTCTTTGAAAGGGTGACAGAACTTTCTGGAAGTTCCTGTAATGAACCACTTGCTTGGTCAGGACAGTCCCAGAGGAGTAGAGAAATATATGCTTATATGGCTTAGCCAAGTCATACTACCATAGTCAGTGAGGTGTGATCTCTCTTCTCAGTGGGCATTGGGACCAAGAGTGAGGAAACACTTTGGGTTCTGAGCAGCCTTCGTTCAGGAGACAGCCTCGCCCCAGGCCAGAGTGCTGGGGCATCGCTGGGACGCTCCTGCTTCCTCAGGGGAACTTGAATTTTCCATAGAGTCTGGGGAGAGCCTGCCTCAGAATATGGTCAGCGAAGAGAGGGAAGCCAGGCCAGTCGCCAGAGCCTGTGTTCACCTCCACCTAGGCTGTCAGGTGCGAGAGCCAGCACGTGGCTTCTTCCATCCAAACCCAACCACGGGGAGTTTTCTCTCATCAAATTGGAGAAGCCCCTCACAATAACCGCCAGCGCCTAATCGCAGGTCCCCACTGGGTGTTTGCCTGCACTGGCCTAAGGCAGAGAGGGAGGCTCCAGCAATACCAAAGTGACCATTGGGGTTGAAGAGTCCCCATGAATTATACTTTAGGACTGTCTCTCCCAGTTCTGAACCAGATAAGAGGCTAGCAAAGAAGTCAGGCAGGAAATGGTCTAAATGTGAGCTTTCTTGCCGTTGCCACTGGAGGACAGCATGGCTTGGCTAAACAATAACAACCCCGTTCTAATGCAATACCCCAGAACCAGGGGGAGATACCCCCAGCCACAGGCAGCACTGGACAACAGCTCTCCTCGGCCAGACCCTTCAAATGCAGGGTCCAAAGGAGCTAAGCTGAATGTGGGCTTCCTGTGGGCACCTGGCTCCCAAAAGAAGGGACTGAGAGTGTTTGCCTGGCTCCTCCCTGGGAGCTCAGACAATTTACACCTCCTGCCATGGGGTGGAGTGAAGGAGAAGCCAGAGCTTGTGCAAACAAAGCTCCTTTCACAAGGAGCAGGACCCAGGGAGGTCTCCCATTAGCTCCCCTGGAACAAATAAAAGGCCAACAAAGGATTTAGTAAGTCTAAAGTCCAAAGTGATATTATGTTGACTCAGAGTTTCACAACTTCGCCACATGGGTCAGGCAGTGCTTGGTCATGCTGGAGGACACTGAGTGGCATCCCTGGCCTCTACTCACAAGATACCTGGAACTCCTACCACCACCACTAGTCATGACAATGGAAAATGCCCCCAGACAGTCTCCTGGAAGTCCAATCACCGCCACTCAAGAACCACCATGTTGACTGATTAGAAAAAAGAGCTCTCTCCTGGCTGCTGTAGCTTCCTGTGCTCCAGAGGTGCAAATGGGAGAGAGGACCAGAGGGGAGGAGGGAGAGTGGGGTTTCTCCCTGAGATGCTGGAGGTGGTGGGAGCTAGTGTCAGTGCAGAAGTCTACCAGCAGGTGGGCAAAACTCTTCTTCCAAGCACCTATGCAAACAAAGACTCACATAATAGAATAGGTGCCTGTGGTGGGGAGGGGTGCAGACTGGGAAAGGAATGTGTGGATTAAAGAGAGTAATTACACACCGAGAGGGCCTGCGTGGACCACAGGTGATAAAGTGCAGATGATAAAGTGCCCTGAACTGAGGCATACAGTATCCCAAATTTCCATACCTGAAGTGTAAAAATGGAGTGGCAGGGGCGGGGATGGGGAGTAACAAGGAGTATAAAAGAAAGCAGAGCTGGGTGTGGTGGCACAGACCTGTAATCCCAGTGGCTTGGGAGGCTGAGGCAGGAGGATCGTGAGTTCAAAGCCAGCCTCAGCAAAAGTAAGGCACTAAGCAACTCAGTGAGACCCTGTCTCCAAATAAAATACAAAATAGGGCTGGGGATGTGGCTCAGTGGTCGAGTGCCCCTGAATTAAATCCCTGGTACACAAAAAAAGCAAAGCAGGGAGGGAGGGAGGGAGGGAGGAAGGAAGGAAGCTCTCCAGCCAGCCATGTCCAGCCTGTCCAGGAGGGGGAAAGAATGTGAGCAGGAGCTGCCCAGGTGTGCCCAGTCTCTGGTCCAGAGGGGCACAATCCTAGATGGGGAAGGAATTGCCCCAGGGGTCTCTCAGAGCCTTTTTCACATTTTTATGAAAATGAGAGACAGATCAAGAGAGTGTACAAGGGCAAATATTGTCCTCATTTCCTAAAATGATTCCAGAATTTTAAGGCCACCAAGCTTAACACCTTTGATTTTGGAATGAATTCAAGTCCAAAGACCCAAATCGAGCCCCGACTTTGTATCCAGCCGGGCATGAATCATCCACCAGATGGTGGGGGCACATTTAGAAACCAGCACAGTGAGCCCTGGAAGGCAGAAAGGCCCCAAAGATGGCCCTGCCAAGCCACGCTGCTGAGAGTGGGCTGGGCGACCAGAGAATCTGTGGGTTCCACTCTTCCTGGTTTCAGGGAGCAGCTGTGACTCCGCAAATTCAAGTAATTGAGAGGGAGGCAGCAACTGTCGGAACAGGAAAACAGATGCTAGGATCCAGCTCAGCCTGAGTCACACGTCCACCCTGTAGCAGAGGCTGGGAGGGCCCTGTGATTGACAGCACTCCCCCAGGACTGCAGGCGCAGGCATACTTGCTCCAAAAGCATACAAAGCAAAGGAGTTCCCTAGCCCTGCAGGGCCCCCCTGGATACTGACCAATTGAAGAACTGAGGTCCTTGCCACTTGGACAGAGGCAGGACCTGCTCCAGTTCCCACAAGGAAACTCCTGGCTTCATCTGATCAACTTGCTTCTGTAGTTTCATTTTGACTTCAAGTACTTGTCTGAGCAAGTTGCTTTTCCATGGATGGCTGAAAATACTTTATGAAGTGGTACACTTCACAGGAGTTAATAACAAAAAGCCCAAGACATCAATATAATTAAAATCACATTATATTTCCTGTTGGTGGCTGAAGCCGACATTAAGAAAGTCTTATCTTCAATAGTACATTTAGAATTCCATGTCACAGAAAATTATCATTAAATGATAGGTCAGAAAAGAAATATAAAAAGCTCTTGTGTTATTTATTATTAATGTGATTTATGTTACATCTCTCAGCGGAAAGCTGAAAATATGCCAATAAATTAGTTCAAGAAATGATATAAAATTAAATATTAATGAAGTGCTCAAACAAGCACCAATTATGCTGCAGTATAAGCTGGTAAATATTTTCATAAGTGATTCCTGCTCTGTATTCTACTAGCACCATAGACCAAGAAAACAAGCATTAATTTGTACAGAGACCACTTTACCAATATATTTTCCAATTTGCAATTGGAATCTTTTTAAACACCAATAAAACCATTAATCTGTCTATTTAGATTCATGGATAGTCTTTATGTTAAAGTGACAGGAAGTCCAACTCACAAGACTTAAACAAGGAAAATTTGCTTGCATACTTAGAAGTATGCGGAGGGGCTGTAGCTCAGTGGCAGAGCGCTTGCCTAGCATGGGTGAGGCACTGGGTTCAATCCTCAGCACCACATAAAAATAAACAAACAAAATAAAGGTATTATATTCATCTACAGCTGAAAATATTTTGTAAAAGAGGGAGGAGGAGGAGAAGCAAACTCTAAACTAGGAGTTTGGAGTTGGAAGGCCAGACATCCACAGTTGCTGATGGCGTGGCTGGTTGGTCAGGAGGCTAGAGACACCTTAGAAGGTTAGAGGAAAGAAAGTCCGGGGCAAGATGTGTGTCTGGACCCATGAGAGTGAGTACAGATGGAACAATTTAAATCTCATGTTAATGTGGTCAAGGAGGACCACCCAGGGCCTGGAGAGAAACCAATCCCACCCAGACCGGAGAGCAATGGAGAAAGTTTTGACAGATGGGATAAAGTGTGCCGGGAGGCGGAAACCACAGATGTCCAGGACAATAACAAATTCGATGACAAGTAGCCAAGAAAAATGTCCTTAGATCCTTATTGCTAGCTGGAGTTGAGAAATCATTTGGTCTAGTCTCTCATGGAAAAAGTAACTCAAACTAACCAGCCTCTATTGGAACACCTGCAGAACAGGATGCTCATTACCTCAAAGGCAAACGCATCCTTTAGGACACCACCCACTGTTCAGCAGGACTTACCTAGGAGCAGGCTGGGTTCTCTCCCCACCCTGTAGGGAAGCGCTCCGGCCCCTCTCCGCCGCCACTCATGGTCTCCAAGTCAAGCTGGGATCAAGAAGAAAGTGGGTAAGATAAAGATCAGTGACAGAGGCTTTGCTAGGAGAGTAATCTAATGAAGTTGGTGCTTCAAGAAATGATCCACTTTAATAAGAGAAAGAATTGTTTGCCTGGCAAATGCTTCACTCAGACGGAACCAAAACCTTCCCGTCACATACCTACGACCTCTACTTCCAATGACAGAAAAACCAGAAAGAGCCATTTGGCTAAAACCCTAGGACAGGAAAGCAAATGGGTAAAATGACCCAGGCGCTGGGCTGGGAGTAGGAATGTAGAGGACAGGAGAGAGAACAAGAAGCCAGAGGAGACGTGCGCGGTGGCACATGCCTGTAATCCCAGCACTCAGGGAGGCTGAGACAGGAGAATCTCGTGTTCAAAGCCAGCCTCAGCAATGGCAAGGCGCTAAGCAACTCAGTGAGACCCTGTCTCCAAATAAAATAAAAATAGGACTAGGGATGTGGCTCAGTGGTCGAGTGGCCCTGGGTTCAATCCCTGGCACCAAAAAAAAAAAAAAAAAAAAAGCAGCAGCAGCCGCCAAAGGAGAGGGATTCCTGATGCCCATAGAGTTGGCTTCAGTGGACATAGGGGTAAAGCTTTCTTTACCATTATGAAAGATCCAGCTATAGAGTTGTTTGCCTAATGATGAGATGTCATGTTATAGTTTGGATCTGGAATATTCCCTAAAGGCTTATGTGTTGAAGGTTTACTTTCCATCTGGTGGTGCTGTTAGAAGGTGCTAGAAACTTTAGGAGGAAGAAAGAGCCTAGTTGGAAGAAGTAGGTCATTGGGGGTATGTCCTTGGAGGAGATATTGAGACCCCAGCCCCTTCTTCTGTCTCTTTCTGTGCTTCCCAGTCACCCTGAGCTCAGCAGCTCTGCCCTGCCCGGTGTTCCTCAACCTCATGTTCCGCCTCACTGCAGGCCCACAGCGACGGGGCTGAAACTGTGAGCCAGAACAAAGTTTCCTCCTGGCTTTCCAGAGTTGTTGATCTCGGGTATTTGTCACAACAACAGAAAGCTAACACACCTTACCTTCCCACTCTTTCAAATGTGAGGGTTTATACTTACCTTTAGCTGAGACCAGTTCTAAGTGCTTCTGAGTATAACCCAGGGCTAGGTGAGAAGCGGGCCAGTGCGGCCAATGCCTGGGGAGCTCTGGGATTCATCAGAAGATGATGCCAGGTAACTCCAGTCTCCATCTGTGCTTCCAGACCTAAGGGCACCATGTAAACTACCCCAACTCATGCCTGAGTAAATGAGGCCCTCAGCTGGAAATTTTAAAATACTCCTCAGCAACCCCACAGGACCTCTGCTGAATGTTTTCACGGCTCACACATCAATCACAGAGCCCAGCTATAAGTGTGGCACCAACCTCAGCCCAGCCAGGGACTCCTCTGTGCTCCCTGAAGTCAGCAGCTGTAGTCAGCTGAAATTATGAAACCAAAGCACACAAGGGAAATCTCCTTTCCCAGAAGGAGAGATTTATTTTGTTGTCTAATAATTAAGTAGTTTAATATGCCTCCCAATAAGTTGTCTGGTTCAGAAAAGAATCTGTAACAAACAGATGCAATAAATACCTCATTTTTAATGTTGGGGAATATATAGACAGTTTTCATCAACAGAACATCTGTTTCTCTCCATCTCTTCATAAGTGTTTAAAGAAGGATGGTTGAAAGAGGCTCTCAGTCACAATGGCCTTGGCCTCAACAGCCTGTGGGTGCAAACCAAGCTGTATTATCATCAGTGCCCAAATCACAAAGCCCCACTGCCCCTCAGCACTCTGCCACTGCCTCCTCAATGCAGGGCCTCCCGGTGCCCAAGGATGGCCTCCCTGCCTGAGCCTCCTTCCCAGGCAGCCACTGGCCACCTGCCCCTCAGGGAGAGGCCCAGCACTGCTGTCAATTCTGCGACTGGGTCAAGCCCAAGTCTTTTCTTGATGCCATGGCAGGGGGCCAGCTTGTCCCTGTTAGTGGCACCAGAGCCTTCAGGCCATGAAAACTACTGTGGAGACTTGGAGGCGGAGGAGCAGAGGAACAACAGTCCCTTGACATATCTACCCGACCCCATCACCTGGACTGGGAGGGGCAGGGGTGCCCCAAATCTCTAATATCTTTCAACGTCAGGCTCCCCCTGTGTCCGTGAAGGTTCTACATCTGGTTTCCAGTCTGGGCTGGGAGACACCAGGGCATTCCCTCTCTTCTCCTTCTCACTTCCGTCTCCTGGATTTCCTCCTTGCTAGTGTATGTGTGTGTTTGTGTACATGTGCATGTTTATGCACACACATGCTCACACATACGCATGCACAAACACACACTAGGCTCCATGAAGTCAGGGGATTTTTACCCATTTTTTTAAACCACTATATCTTTTTTTTTTAATTTTGAGGTGCCAAGGATAGACCTCAAGGCCTTACACATCTAGGCAAGTGCTCTACCACTGAGCTGCACCTCAGCCCACCACCTATCCTTTGTGCCCATCACAGTACCTAGCACATAATAGATGCTCAATAAGTTTTGTAGCATGATTTTTTGAAAGTTGAATATAAGAAATCCTCATGCCTTATCATTCAGCACAAAAGCCCAAGGCCTTGGATGAATCATTTCAGATCTAGAACCCACAAGGTCCCCACTCCACCAATTCTACAGTCTGGGCTCAGCTGGGAAACCCAGCTACATGAGGACACTGTCTCTAGCCACACCCTGGCTATAGTTTGAGTTCCACTGAATTACAGAACGTCCAGCCTTCCCAAGTGCTCCTGAGACTCAGGGGATGATGACATGTCCCCTCATGCCCACATTGTGCCCCTTGCTGCCTCACCCAGCCTTCTGCTCCCACTGCTGCTTGGATTTCTCTGTCCACCCACTGCCCACTCTGTCACACCCTTTCCACCTCCTGCAGGTGACTATGTTCATCCTGGCACTGGCTCAGAACCTTCCTGGAGATTGCTATGATAGTAGACCAGGTCCCAACTTCTGAAGATGACTGAAGGTTTGAGGAGACAGAAAGAAAGAGGAAGACAAATGCTTGCCACTGACTCTCCACGAACCCTGGCCCATCCTCCAGGGCTGCCAATGGCAGGGCAGCTCCTCCTCGCCTCCCCTGCTCACCAATCCACAGCCCCTTGAGCCCTGCTGGCTTCCCCTGCAGGACTTGTGCCTGTCCTGGGACAGCCACCCGCCAGAACCTTTGTCCTGCTGGCTTCTCTGTTTTTTCTTCCTGTCAGTACTGCTCCAGGAGGCCTTCTCTGACACACACCTACAAAAGCCCCACAGCCCATCTATGCATGCCACCTCAGCCTGCCTCTCTATGCTCATGGCACCTGCCACTGTCTGAATCGCTCTTATTATTTCTGTTGATCATCTGTTGCTCTTCATTAGATTTTGTGCTATTCACTACTATATCCTGACACTTAGAATGGCACCCAGCACATAGTGTCTATGCAGTTAAAATCCACTGGCTGAATGTTGAATATCTTCCCTACCTGGCTGGAGTCCTGGTCCCACAACTACCAAAGTCCAGAGAGGAGAGTTTTTTCCTGGCGCCAGCTTTGGACCTGCCTCCCAGGCTCTGGTGTTTCCTGACAGGATCCAGCTCCTCCCAGCGAGCTTGTTGGTGGAATTGTTGACGCTCCTCAAGGGTCAATAGGGACATGGCCCTTGCCCCAGTCCACCCAGCCAGAATTCCCTGAACTTGGTTAAGTCCTTTCAAATCTAGGAGGGTTTCGTTTTAATCAAAGTGAAAAAAGGGTGAGGGCCGAATGTTCTTACTCAGAGCCTCAGCCATCTTGATGGGTGAGTGTGCCAATAAGACACGCAATGCACATGGCCACAGCCACAGCCACACTGTAGACAATCAAAGTCACTCTATGAAGCCTATAAACGGAGATCCAGTTCTGCACAAACTTGACCCCCTTAACATTTGGAAGCAGACAACTTACTTCATCTGGGGACATAGACTACTCAGTGACTTGAGGGTCTTCCCAGGAAGGATGGGGGGGGACACCCCGCCTCCTGGGGTTTTGCTCAGAATAAGAATCCCCTGGGCACAAAGGAGAATTCGAGAGTGCACCACAACCATTCCCACTTTTCCAAAGGCCATTTATCCAACTCTAGCTCTCCAGCCCCCTCCCCCCAATACTTCCTCCAGACACGGGTCCAGCGCCCTGGCACTGTCTCCTCCAGCACACAAACCCGGGCTTAGTGAACTGGGAAGGTCTTTAGTGCTGCAGACTAAGTGTTTCACAACCAGAAATCAAAGTTTTAAAATCAGAACACACTTGGAGTGGAACATGTGCTCAATACAGGAACTCTCTGATGGGCACGGGCACAGCATAGGTAACGCAGGGGGCACAGGTGGTCAGCTCAGCCTGGGGGAGGAGAGGATCCAGGAGGAGGAGACCTTGAGCTGTATTTGAAAGATGAGGCCAGTGTTCGCAGGGCCACAGGCAGCAAGCTTACAAGGTCCTGTAAGACAGTGTTTTCATGCAGAGGCTGCTGCCCTCAGGGCCTGGACTCATCAGGACAGCACATCACAATAATCAGAGAACAAGGATCCAAAAGCATGGAACACAGATTAAGAATAGGAAATCGTTAAGTTTTCTTGATTTCTGAAGTTCAAGTGGACATAATAATGGCAAATTAACGAGTAATGTGTGTCTGGGGATACCTGGCGCATGGGTACCAAAGACAGGGCTTATTTTGTCTTTGGCCTCACTTTCTGTTCCAAGAAAACACCCTTGAAATGGCCATCAGTAAAAAGGGAAGACTTGTACAACAACCCTGGCAACTAGCTGTACACCAAGAAAACTTGAGGAATTGTGGCCAGACTGTCCCTGTGGGCCAACAGATGCCACCCTGCAAGCGGCGGTGCTGTGTGTTCAGGATGCAGCAGAAGAGAGAGAGGGGCCTCTCATTCTCACTCTGCTGGCAGCAGCTGGAGACCAGGCTGGTCCACGGGATAATGAGGCCAGGATGCACCCCTGAGCTTCCCCCATCTCAGCATTGCTGAAGTTCATAGACCATCCCAAGGGCACAATGAGCACCCAGCTGGTCACATCTGCATAGCCACAGAGAAGCTCCAAGAAGTGGCTGATGGCTCAGAAAGACATGTCATTAGCCTATCAGGAAGTCTCCCCAAATTTTTATTAACTTACCAGCAATTGTAATGCTTTCTTGAGAATTTAAAAATAATGACTCCACTTCTTTTCCTTTTCTAAAAATTCATCTGTTTGAGAACCCTCCAACTCCCAGCAGTGATTACTCTGCTCTTGTTTTCTTCTGCTCCTCCCAGACTGTGTGCTGTCTGAAATGCTCACGCCTGCTGCCAATCTTCCTTGATTCCTTTCCTCTGCACCTGAATGGCCCTCTGAGAAAGCTTTGGGCAGGTACTCTTACCACTCTCCTGCTGAACCTAGCTCAGTTTCTTCTTGACTTGAAGTTAGAAAGGCAACAAATGGTGTCCCTTTCTTGCTCTCCCGAAGGTAGGGTCAAGTGAGAAGCAGGTCACTTGAATTAGGCAGCTGGAGATCAAACTGTCAGGTTTGTCACCAACACAGGGAATCAGAATACGTGGCTTTTGCTCCTTAACAGAATGGGCTCCCTAGTGGTTCACACCTGAATTAGACAGACTTTAAATCAGCCCTGACACATGGCCTCCTCCAGGGCCAAGCTATCTATTGCCAGGCAAAGAGCAGCCCAGAAAACACCCTGAGAAGGAGCTGAGCCATCCTCTAGTCAGACCAGACATTCCTCTGAGGAGTGGGCCTTGAGAGTTTCCATAGCCTAAGTTGACACCCCCTGCCACTATATTCCCCCCCCCCACACACACACATGGAAAAGTGAAATCAGGGAGATAAGGATGCTACCCCAGCAGCTCTCTGGTGGGCTCAGGCCTTCCCCTGTGATGGGGAGGCCGAGCAAAGCTCACATACCTGGGAACAGACACTGTCTCCAAAGATAAACATCCTGAAGGCTTTGAGGAAACTGCCTCACTGGGGAATGGGGAGAAAGAAAAAATTTTCTGAAGCACACATTTTAATATTTTATTCGTTATCAATAAGATTCTGTAGGCTTTGGGGGGCTGGGATTGTGGTGCAGTGGTAGCGTGCTTGCCTAGCACGCGTGAGGGACTGGGTTCGATCCTCAGCACCACATAAAGACAAAGATATTCTGTCCACCTACAACTAAAAAATAAATAAATATTAAAAAAAAAAGATTCTGTAGGCTTTGGAAAAGATCTAGAAATGAAAAAAGATCACAAAAAAGAGGGAGACATCTGAGAACAGGAAGTGGAGCAAGAAGTCAGAACCACAATAGCCAGGTTACAAAATGAGGATATAGGCTGGAAATAGCAGACGAGACATCGGAGGAGAGAAAATTAACATGGTCAAGGGTAAAATGAGAAAAAGATGCAAAGGAAGGAGGCAGACACTCAGACACAGGAGGTGTAGCCAGGGACAATAGGAATTCCAGAGAGGACAAAATAGATGTGGGAAAAGCAATAATCAAAGAAATGGAAGGAGAAGACTTTGGGGGTATAAAGAGGAACTCAGTGGGAAACTGAGATATGTCCTCACTTCTAAGCAAGGTTAATGAAACGGGGTGGAGGTGGGAGTGGGGGTGGGGGGGTCACACTCAGACTTTCTGTGATGAAATTCTCGACGTTAAAAAGTTAAGAAAGAAGCCAAGAAAGGAGCCAACTGCAGTGGCGCACACCTGTGATCCCAGCAGCTCGGGAGGCTGAGGCAGGAGGATTGTGAGTTCAAAGGCAGCCTCAGCAAAGGTGAGGTGCTAAGCAACTCAGTGAGACCCTGTTCCTAAATAAAACACAAAATAGGGCTGGGGATGTGGCTCAGTAGTTGAGTAGCCCTGAGTTCATTCCCCGGTACCAAAATAGTTAAGAAAGGGCTGGGATGGAGCTCATTAGTAGAGCGTTTGCAGGCATGTGGAAGTCCCTGGGCTTGATCCCTAGAACTGCAAAAAAAAAAAGTTAAGGAAAATTCTGGAAACACACACACACCAACGCCTTGGAAGAGGAAATTGAAGGAAAAGAGAGATTTTAACTTTTCTTCTTTGTATCTTTAGTTCTGTGGGTGTGGGTATGTGGTACTGGGGACTGAAACCCAAGGCCTTACACATGCCAGGCAAGTTCTCTACCACCAAGCTATACCCCCAACCTTTTAAAAATTTTTTGAGACAGTCTCACTAAGTTGCCCAGGCTGACCTTGAATTTGCAATCCTCCTCCTTCATCTTCCCTAGTACCTCAGATTATAGGCGTGTGCCACTGTGCTGGGCTTGGGTGTTTGTTTGTTTTGGTACCAGGTATTGAGTCCAGGGGTGTTCAACCACTGAGCCTCATCCCTAGTCCTTTTTATATTTTATTTAGAGACAGGGTCTCACTGAGTTGCTTAGGGCCTTGCTATATTGCTGAGGCTGGCTTTAAATCTTCCTGCCTCAGCCTCCTGAGCTGCTGGAGGCATGTGCCACCACACCCAGCTTTTTTTTTTTTAATATCATTTATAAATATTTCTTCCATCATTTAAAAAACAGGTCTAAATCAGGAGGAGGAATAATAAATAAGGATCTCACAGACAAATGGGAAAACAACAACAAAAAGACTAAATTAAAATGATCCCAGACTTTTTGTAACATCTAAAGAAGTTATCAATTTATTTTTATCTCATCATTAGAAATACATTTTACTTTGTGACATACTTATATGTTTTCTTAAACAGAATAAAAGATATAAAAGAAAATTAAATCTCTCTAACTTGGAGCTTCAGGCATTCATAAAGTAGTCATTATCTTTACTGCATTCAATGGACTTTATTTTCTATTCTTATCTATGCCATTCTATGTTTTTAAAATGCAGTCACAATCCATTAAATTGGGTGGGCTACAGAATATACTGATTTAGAAAAACCTAAAGGAAAAGCCATATTGTCATTCATGTATGGAGGCAACCAGAAAACTCCAGGTATTGAAGTTGTTCAAAAATTAATCCCACTGAGGATTCTTCTTGCATAAATCACTTGAAGATGTGTGCTAGGACACTGGGGGCGGGGAGGATCAGGCACAAAAACTCAAGAATGAGAAAACAAAATCCAACCTGAAGTACCTGCTTAGAGGGTTCGTAGCAGGAGAGTCTTCATGTATTCTCCAAAGAACATAAATTGCTAGCACTTTTTTGCAATCTTCTGGAAATATGTTCTAAAATTGAAATGTACATACCTGTCTCACTCTTGGAAATCCATCATACCAAAAAAAATACACTAGTAGATCAGGCTATACAAACCAAAATGCCTCTTACAGCAATAAGGACTGTGATGTAAATGTGCAATACTAGCAATGGCATAAATGCACAATAAGCAGGTTAATGTTTTAATAAATGATGGTGCAGCTTCATACTAAAGGAATAAATATCATTTAGCTATTTTTAAGAAATCAGCCAAATATGTATTAACCTAGAGGAATGTCCCTGATAAAATGGTGATTAAAAAAAAAAAAAAAAGCAGGGCTGGGGCTGTGGCTCAGTGGCAGAGCTCTTGCTTAGCACGTGTGAGGCCCTGGGTTCAATCCTCAGCACCACATAAAAAATAAATGAATTAAATAAAGCTATAGAAAAAAGTTACCTCATTTTTAAAAAATGAGCTGGAGAATTTCTTTTTTCTTTCTTTCTTTTCTTTTTTTTTTTTTGTATCAGGAATTGAACATAGGGATTTTTAACCACTGAGCCTCATCTCCAGCCCTATTTTTGTGTTTTAGTTAGAGACAGGGTCTCACTGAGTTGCTTTGCTAAGCTGGCTTTGGACTTGCGATTCTCTTGTCTTAGCCTCCCAAAGTGCTGGGATTAGAGGTGTGCACCATGGCGCCGACTCCTCTTTTTTAATTTTTAATATTGAGTTGTGTATGGACACCTTTATTTATTTATTTATGTAGTGCTGAGGATTGAACCCAGTGCCTCCCATGTGCTAGGCAAGTGCTCTATCACTGAGCTACAACCCCAGCACTCTAATCTTTCTTTATATTTTATTTAGAGGCAGAGTCTCACTGAGTTGCTGAGACTGGCTTTGAACTCTCTATCCTCCTGCCCCAGCCTCCCGAGTCACTGGGATTATAGGCGTGCACCACCAGCTATAGCTGGAGAATTTCTACATGATCCTGTTTCTTTAAAACCTAGGCAGAGGCTCTATTAAAGGGTTTACATATTTACAGGAGCCGAGAGAAACATGTGGAAGGAACAAAGCAAATTGTCAAGGCAGGTTATTCTAAGTGGGGGAGCAGAAGGGAAGTTAGGGGAGATCACTAGCTGTTCTGAAACATTTTGAGCTGACTTGTTGCCTTTTATATAAAAATTTTTAAAAAAATTTTTAATTGTCAATGGATCTTTATTTTATTTACTTATATGCAGTGCTGAGAATTAAAGCCAGGGCCTCACACATGCTAGGCAAGTGTTCCACCACTGAGCCACAACCCCAGCCCCATATATATATATACATATACGTATACATACACATACATACACACACACACACAATTTTTAATTTAATTTTTAAATTTACTTGGTAAAGGGCATTAAACAAGTTAGTATGTATGTATCACTCTAAATAATTGTATTTTAAAAATTGTTTCAAAATTAATGATCCAAAATAGTATTTGTTCATTTAAAAGAGATTAGCTACATTATAAACAAAACCAAAAAGAAGTTTATAGACCCAAATGAAATTTTAAAAAGTAGGAATAAGCCGGGTGCAGTGGAGCATGCCTGTAATCTCAGAGGCTTGGGAGGCTGAGGCAGGAGGATCACAAGCTTGAGGCTAGCCTTAGCAACTTAGCAAGGCCCTAAGCAATTTATTAAGACCCTGTCTCAAAATAAAAAATAAAAAGGACTGGGGATGTAGCTTAGTAGTAAAGTGCCCCTGGGTTTAATCCCTGGTAAAACAAAACAAAACAGAGAGAGAGGGAGAGAATATGAATGGGGTGAAATTTTTCACAGCAGGAATAAAATTACAGTTCTATATGAACAGCGATCATTGAATTTCATATCACAAATTTCTGAAAAGCCTTAAGATAAACACAGTAGAATTAGAAAAAGACTTTTAATTCTTGCCTTCCAAATTGTTGTTTTTGTTAATACTATTATTTGGTACTGGAGATTAAACCCAGGGGCACTTTACCACTGAGCTTTATCTCCAGCCCCTTTTTGGTTTTTATTTTGAAACAGTCTCACTAAGTTACCTAGGGCCTTGCTAAATTGCTGAGGCTGGCCTCAAACTTGTGAGCCTCCTGCGTTAGCCTCCAGAATTGCTGAGATTAGAGGTGTGCCCCACTGTGCCTGGCATCTTGTCTTCTAAATTATTGAGGAAGATTACAGCAAAAACCATTCTATTTAGCACTAAAAAGAAAACAGCACAATGTATGGTAAGGCCTAAAACTCAAGCCCAATGTGAAATGCTGCCTTGACCTATAGGAAGCTGAGAGGGCTTCAGAAGGCCTAACCCTAAGTCCTCCTCCCCAACCTACCCTCTCAAGAAAGGCCTCTGAGCAAACCACCCCCTTACTAAAGGGACTAGGTACATTTCCTGCTTATTCTTGAACCAGTTTCAGTTCCCTGCTAGCCTGAAGCCTGCTTAAATTAAAATAAGCCATGCACATCTTCCTGCAGAAGCCAGAGGACACTCCATCCTCTTGGTTCTACAAAGCCTGCCTCTAACAGACCCCAGTTTTAGAAAATATAGAATTAGAGTTTTAAAAAAAGAAAGTCTGGGGGCTGGGATTGTAGCTCAGCGGTAGAGCGCTTGCCTCGCATGCGTGAGGCCCTGGGTTCGATCCTCAGCACCACATACAAAAAGCAATAAAATAAAGATATTGTGTCCATCTACAACTAAAAAAATTAAAAAAAAAAAAGAAAGTCTGAATAAATCATTAATGACAATAAAAGTACATTAATTAAACACACTTAGTAAAATACAGAGTGTCAGATTGGGTTTTAAAAAATTAAAATCTAATTGTATGTTACTAATGTTTTCCTTCAATTCTGGAATATTTCTCACTATCATGTCTTCAATATTATTTCCCTGCCATTTTCTTTAATTTCTTCTTCTGAAAAAATTGAGATATATCGGAGTCTTTTAATTTATTCTACTACTCTTGAAACTGTTCTTACTTTCAATCTCTTTCTCTCTGCACTGCATACTGTGTAGATCTCTTTAGAATTATTTTCCAATTCACTAATTTTATTCTCAACTATTTCCAGTATGAAGTTGATTCTATCTTTTAGATATTTTTATCGCATGATTATATTTTATTTCTGAAATTTATAACAATTTTAATTTCATGTCTATATGCTCATCTTATTTTTTTTTTAATTTTTTTTAGTTGTCAATGGATCTTTTATTTATTTATTTACATGCAGTGCTGAGAATCGAACCCAGTGCCTCACACCTGCAAGGCAAGGGCTCTACCACTGAGCCACAGCCTCAGCCCTATATGCTCATCTTATTTTAATCTGCATTTGTTTCACAATCTCTTAGGTGCAGTGGCACATGCCTGGAATGCCACTCAGGTTCAGAAGACTGAGGTGGGAGGATCACAAGTTCAAGGCTACTCTCAGCAACTTAATTAGACCCTGTCTCAAGAAAAAATTTAGAAAGGAATGGGGATGTAGCTCAGTGGTAGAGCACCACTGGATTCAATCTCCAGTACCACCACCACCCAAAAAAAATAATTAATTTAAATTTTTTTTTTCGTACTGGGGATTGAACTCAGGGGTAATCGACCACCGAGCCACATCCTCAGCCCTATTTTGTGTTTTATGTAGAGACAGGGTCTCACTGAGTTGCTTAGCACCTTGCCATTGCTGAGGCTGGCTTTGAACTAGTGATTCTCCTGTCTCAGCCTCCCAAGTGCTGGGATTACAGGCTGTGCCACCGCACCCGGCTTAAATTAAAGTTTTTAAAATTTCTTCTTTGTAAAATGATTTATTAATTTATGTCTTTGGGCATCCTGGTTTTTGTGTTTTTACCATATGAATCCAAAAAATGACTTTCATCTGTAGTGAGCTCATATTTCAGTTGTTGAATTGATTGGCTGCTATTTTTAGCATTTGGTTTCTTTAACTGCTTTGGAATTTTGGTTTACAGGCTCATTATGGCTGGGAAGTTTTGTTTTTCTTTGTGGGTTCTCTCTCTCTCTCTCTCTCTCATGTCTGGTGGATTTAGTCTGGTGGCTGCATCCACTGTACCCTGGTCCAGAACTTGTCTTCTGAGGGCCTTGGGAACTTGTGCTCTTCCTCATACTGGGGCACTTGCAGACTCAATCACAGAGTTAGAGGATGGCTTCACCTCGCTCTCTGCTGGGAAGCTATTTCTGCTCTCCAGCCTCCCTAGGCCCATGATTTTGGCCATAGCCCCTGAGATCTGCTCAGCTGCCCTTTTTTTTCAGCCTCCTTTCAAACACGCAGTGGCCTCACTCCAGTCCTTGGCTGGGCAAAGTCTGCTTCTGGTTCTGTTCTCTGAGAACATTTCAGCTCCCCTCTCCCCACAGGCCTTTGGCTTTGGCCCTTCTCACTTCTTTGCTTTACCAGGTCTCTTTCTTGTCCCTGAGACATTCATCCAGATTTTTAACTTGTCATTGTCACATGAATGCCTGTTTGTTGCGTGTTTGGAGCACAGAGGGTGTGTCAAAGCATACACTTGCAACCTTCTCATTAATGTTTAAATCACGTGGCAAGGGAGTGTCTGCTTCTCCCAGTGGGCACACACTAGCTGATGAGTCTAGGAGTGAGGCCCAAGCACAGGCTGCAACCCTGGGAGTCCAAGTAATGGGTATTTTGTCTGGGGTTAGTGGGCTGCTCAGGGATGTGGTCCAGACCAGTGAAAGCCCATCTGGTAGCTTCTAATTATGGACCAGCTTCCTGTAATGGCCTTATGTGGCAGTAAGGGGACTTGCTGAGCAGAATGTTCCATCCCAGAGCTCTTTCGTTTACATCCCCTTATATGAAGCATATGTGCCCCTCACAGGCATGTTAGAAAACTCAGAGAAACAGAGGCAGACAGACAACTCAAAGGACCAAAAAGAAAGCTGAAGTACCACATGTGGATTCTCAGCTGTGACCCTTTTCATTTTTGGAACAATTCATACTGTTGGCATAGATTATAAGCAGAATAACCGTGGGGGGGGGGGAAATGAGAGAGATGGAGTGTTTAAATTTTTCTCCAGAAAAATATTCATAAGTTGCACTGTTGAGCCAAAACAGAAACACAAAATTCTGAATAGACCAATAACCAGGAGAAAGAAGAAAAAAAGAAGAAGAAGAAGATATTATTCAAGAATTAGCTCCCTAAGGAGCTCCTGGGGTAGATGGTTTTGCTAGCAAGCCTTTTCAAATGCTTAAGGAACAGCGGTGTCTATTCAAAAAGAATAAAGAGGGGATGGCGCACAGCTCAGTGGTGCACTTATTATGCTCAAGGCCTTGGGTTCAGCACTAAAAAGGAAAGAGGAAAAGAATAAAGAAGGAATGCTGTTCAATTTGTGTTGTAAACTGATGTAACTTGGGTACCCAAATCTATTAAAGATTTTTTTTAAATGAGGAAAGAAAACCATGTAATAGGGGTTGCAAAGCAAGTGTTTTTAAGAGCCAGAGAGTGACACGAACGGGTATAGCTGATTGGGTGTGAACCGATAAGGGAAGGTGGAAGCTGCAAGCAATGGAGACTGTGCCCCCTTTACTCCGGAACTCAGAGTCAAATCTTCCAAAACCCTGACAAATAAAGCAGTCCCGAGTCACCAGTTTGTAGCTTCTAGTATATCTTTACTATAAACATAGATGTAAAAACACTAAGTAAAATACTAGTAAATCCAATTCCACGTATATTACAATTAGAAGAATCAGGAGTGGGGTGTAAGTCAGTGGTAGGGCACTGCTCAGCATGTGCTAGGCCCTGGGTTCAATCCCAGCGCCAAATAAACAAATACATAAAATTTTAAAATTTACTATGACCAAATAATATTTACTGGAAAGATGCAAAAGATGTTCTAATACGTGGGAAATATTTTTTTTAATAATTCACCATCTCAAGAGGTCACATTGGAACAACCCACATGATGCTTTTGATAGATGTCAGAACTTTCTGACAAGCAGGGACCCACGGAACAAGAGATGGGTTCTGTGTGAGCCGGCAGAGTGTGACCCAAAAGGTAGCACCCTAGGGTGAAGCCAGCCTCAGGGCTGTGGATAGCCTAGTGATGTGTCAATCCAAAGGAACCGTACAGATGAGCAGAAAGACAGAGCCTGGGGGACGCTCCAAGGCACAGCCTGGAGGCTTTCCTGCAGGGGACCTCCATGCCCTCTGGTGTTGAGCCAAGTTTAAATTTTGGCTGTGGAAACACACCTGAAAGCATCCAGCATCCATGCCTCATCAAATAGCTCTGCCAACCAAGATGGTAGGGACAATTTCTTCACATGAGAAAGGGTACCTCACACCAGCAACCTGCTCACGACTACAGGATTCTTCCCCATTCTGATGTTCTGAGAAATCTTTTGGTATTTTCAAGACTTTCCACCGTAAAAGAATAAAGCACAATGGAATTTATAGAGAGAACTAAAGAGAAGGCGAGACTCAGGGGAACAATAAACCTTTCATTTTATACAGTCAAATCTAAATCAATCTATGAAGGCTGTATCTCCATAACAAATTTGTTTTAAAAATAGTAAAATCTAAACAGATAGCTAAGTGCAGTGGCCCACACCTGGAATCTCAGTGATGGAGGCCAAGTTTAAGGCCAACCTGGAAAATTTAGCAAGACAGACACTGTCTCAAAATAAAAAAATGAAAAAGACTGAGAATGTAGCTCAGTGGTAGAGCATCCCTGGATTCACTTCCCAGTACCAAAACAACAACAACAACAACAACAACAACTAAATAGAGACTAATAGAATGAGGACTATATGCTAAAAAAGTAGGACTATATGCTAAAAAAGTCCCTGGCACCCCTATTTTGTATCATATGAAAAAAGACAAAGTCCAAATTAAAGACTAAATGAAAGAAAGAAAGGAAAAGAAAAGAAAATTATAGGAAAACATGTAAGAACATGTAAGCAGCATCAAAGACTGGGGAGATCTATTAAACCAGAATGGAAAATGAGAAGCCCTAAAAGAGAAGAAGAACATTCCCCCCACCCCCATTACTGGGAATTGAACTCAGGGTGCTCTGCCACTGAGCTACATCCTCAGCCCTTTTTATTTTTTACTTTAAAACAGGATCTCAGCTAAGTTGCCCAGGCTGTCCTTGAACTTATCCTTCTTCCTACCTCAGCCTTTCCAGAAGCTGGGATTATACATGTGCACCACTGCACCCAACTAGGAATATATCTGATTACAAAAAAACAAATTTTAAATGGTCTTAAAAAAGCCAAAGTGCATGGGCTGGGGCTGTAGCTCGGTGGTAGAGCGCTTGCCTAGCATGTGTGAGGCCCTGGGTTGGATCCTCAGCACTACATATAAATAATAAATGAATAAAATAAAGATCCATCAACAACTAAAAAAAAATAAAATAAAATAAAGCCAAAGTGCAATGGTAAATTGAGGGTAACTTTACATTTTATGTGGATAAAAACTCTTAAAATTTGCAAGAAAACAATAAATAACAATAATTTAATTTGTGGAGAACGTGAAGAGGCATAACTGGAAAAAAGCAAATCCAAACAGTACAGAAAGCAATTTAATGGACAGTGCCCAGCAGAGAAGTGCAAATTAAAAAACAATGAAGTTGCTTCTCACCTCTCAGATTAGTAAAAATTAAAAACACAGTAACACCTGCTGCTGGAAGGATGCAAGAAAACAATACCCTCATAGCCTCTTTGTTGCTGGAAATGTGACTCTCCACAGCATTTTCAGAAACCAATTTGGCGATATCTATCAAAATTTAAAATTTCCTTTTCCCTAGTAACACCATTCCTGGGAAATTCTCCCATAGAAATAAAAGCATCAGTCATAGGCATAAGCATAGAAGTATGTTTATTACAGCTTTGTGGCAAGACCCTGGAAACCTAGTGAATGCCCATTCAAGGAAGGAGTAAAATATTATGCAGGTATAAAAAGAAAAGTTTAGCCAGGCATGAGTCACCTGGGCACCGCGGCCCACACGTATAATCCCAGCTACTTGGGAGGCTAAGACAGAAGGATTGCAAATTTGAGGCCAGCTTCAGCAATTTAGCCAAAATCTTGTCTCAAAATAAAAATTAATTAATTAATTAATAAAAAGGGCTGGGGATGTGGCTCAATGGTAGAGTGCCCTGAAATAAATACCATGTGTGATATGATCCCAGATATTCAAAATTATGTACAAACTGGGCACGATGGTGCACTCCTGTAATCCCAGCAGCTAGGGAGGCTGTGAGACAGGAGGATGGAGAGTTCAAAGCCAGTTTCAGCAGAAGCAAGGCACTAAGCATCTCAGTGAGACACTGTCTCTAAATAAAATACAAAATAGGGCTGGGGATGTGGCTCAGTGGTTGAATGCCCTTGAGTTCAATCACTGGTACCCTTCCAAATTATGTACACATGAAGAGATGGAGAGAGGATAGTCCCAATTATGTTAATGAGTTATCTTGGGAGGTGGACTTTAAGTGACTAACGGTTTTCCTTTTTTCCTTTTGCTTTTGTTTAAATGTTATGTGAGCATACACTATTTATACAGAGAGAAAGCAAGCTTTTTTTCATGGGAGGAGGGAGTACTGGCAGGTAGAGGTCCTTAGGGGACCTGATTTAATGAGCAAGGAAGATCGATACTTAATTAACATATCAATTGCTAGAATGTCAACTGATGTTTTCCCAAATCCTTGAAGTATAGGTTCTCTTAAGTAGCCAAACTGTCATCTGAAACATTGTTTATAATTCTTCCATTTAACTAATGCTGAGGAATGGACTGATTACAAATGCCAAAGCAGGAGAGGATTAAAGAAAGTTTTACTGAAGTGCATCAATGACTGCCTGTCCTGTGCTCATCCCAGTTTAGAATTCTTTCACCAAGCTATCTCCTGGCACCTTCCCAACACAGCTACCATTAACTTTGAACTTTTTGGATTTAAATTTTTTTCTCTCTCTCCACTCCTCTCTGTGGTGGTTCTTAAAGATTCATTTTAAATCTTCCTTTTTGGTTTTGCCATCTCTATTCACCTTACTTTGGGGGACACTGTTTTTCCTCTCCCCATCTTTCCTCTTTCTGTTATCCTGCCAGGCTCAGGGGAGGCTGTAGATGTTCAGTCCCTGCAACACCATGTTTGAATAGACTCCAGGATATGTTGGGATCAGCTGGGTAGCTGGGCTTCCTCTAATTTTTTCCCAACTTTTTTTTTTCTTCCAGAACTGAAGAACTGAACCCAGGGGGCACTGTACCACTGAGCTACATCCCAGCTCTTCTTGTTTTTTAGATTCTCACTAAGTTACCCAGGACAGCCTCAAACTATTGATCCTGCCTCATTTTCTGAGTAGTTGGGATCCCAGGTGTGGGCCATCACGCCCAGCACTCCAGCATTTCTTGAGTGTTGCTGGGTGTCCTATGGAGTAGTAAGGATTCAAAGGTGAATAAGGCATGACCCCAGAGAAACAGCCACCAGATGTGATAGTGCTCCATTGGACAGTGACCACAAGCAAAGATGATGTTGCGCGGGGAACAGCTGGTGGGACTTGGCAGAAAGAAAAGCATATGCCCAGGCCTAGTGGTTCGTCAAGCGTGGTCCCAGACCAGCAGCATCAGCATCACCTGGAACTTGTTGAAAATTCTAATTCTCAGGCTCCATCCATGATTTACCAAAGCAGAAACTCCGGGGGTGAGGACCAGTGATAGTATCTGTTTTATCAAGCCCTCCAGGTGATTCTGACGCAAGCTACAGCCTAAGAATCACAACTCCAGAAGAGGTCTGAAGATGCTGAGGAGGAGACAGAAGGAAAGCGGTTCCAGGGGCTGGGATTATGGCGCAGTGGTAGCGTGCTCGCCTAGCACGCATAAGGCACTGGGTTCGATCCTCAGCACCACATAAAAATAGAATAAAGATATTCTGTCACCTACAACTAAAAAAAATAAATATTTAAAAAAAAAAAAAAAAAGAAAGCGGTTCCAGGATGCTTAGGATGAGGGAGGGGAGAGAGGCCAGAAGCTGCTTAGGTTGAGTGAGAAGAAAGTAAAGGATGATTTTTTGAAGGGCCTGGGAGCCAGTTCACAGGTTAGACTTTGTCCTGGGTTATGGCCTGAAGGTTTTTAAGCAGGGCCTTGTGTCACTCGCACAACCACTCCCAACTGGCTCTTCTGGGAGCTGTAGCATTTCCTGTGACCCTGAGGTGGAGAGCTTACCCGCGGGCAGAGCCGAGTTCCCCAACTCTCGGCAACACTAAGCAAGAGAGCTGTCGGGGCGCAGACCCTCTGTACCCCAGTGCAATGGGTCTGCTGTCCAGAAAGAGGTGAGCACTGGCAGGGGCACACACCGAGACGTGGAAGGTACGCCGGATGCAGAGCCGGCGCAGAAGGCCACGCCGAGAGCAGATCAGAACCCCAAGCCGGCGACAGCTGGGGCGGGAGGCTCAGCGGCCCAGGCCCCGCCCCAGCCTGCGAGGCGCGGCGCTTCGGGCCCCGCCCAGGCTCGCGCCCGGCCCGCCTCCCTAGGCCAGGAGGAGGGCTCGGGCGCGCGCCCGCGGCGGGGTTGCAGGGCTGGGCGCGCGCCCCGCGTCCCGGGCAGGAAGATGGTGGCGAGCGCGCGGGTGCAGAAGCTGGTGCGGCGCTACAAGCTGGCGATCGCCACCGCGCTGGCCATCCTGCTGCTGCAGGGCCTGGTAGTGTGGAGCTTCAGCGGCCTGGAGGAGGACGAGCCAAGCGAGGTGCTCCTACGGCCAGGAGGGCGGGCAGGCCGGGCGCGGGGGCGCGCGGGGTCCTGGCTGGGCGGCGGGCGGCCGGGTCCAGCAAGTGGGGCGCCGTCAGCGTGCGTGCGGGCAGCGGGAGGCCGCCTGGAGCCCGACGTCCGGCTCCTGACTCCCCCTTCCCAGGCGGGCCTGGCGGGCTGTGCTCCGGCGTGGTGCGTGACCCAGAGGCCCGGGCCGCGGGCGAACTGGGCGCCGGGGCGGGAGAAGCGGGTCATGGTGGGGTGGTCCCCTGCCGCGGGAGCGATGAAGGTCAGGCGCGGGGAGCGGGGCTGGGAGGCGGGGCTGGGCGGGAGCCTGCTCGGAGGTGGGGAGCCCCAGGCCAAACTTTTTGAAGTTGGGAGGGGGCGGGGGTGTGCGCGCGGTGGGCGGAGGGACCCCGGGCTTTATTGCCCAGCTGCGCTTGAGAGGCAGCGACCTATAGGAAAGTGGAGCTTAGGAGTGGAATTAGGGCCTGTGACGAAGTGTGTACCCGCGACTGTGGGAACAGGGAGTGACCCTGAGGGAAAAGACTGGAGTGTCCCCCAGGTGTGGCTTTCTCAGCCAGGGGTTTGGGAGGGAAAAGTTGAATTGGCCTTAGGACATTAAAGAATCCGGGAGAGACCCCCCTGTGGCTCTAAGGGAATGGGGACGACAGCAGCCGGTTCAGCAGAGCCCAGGGTCCCTGATCCCAGAGTTTTCCTCGTTCTTGTCTGATGTGGTTTCAGCCGTGGGCCCAGACATATCCTCCCCAGTTTGGTTTAGAAGGGTCTCATGGGGTCAGAACTGAACAGGCAGGGAGGATGGGCCGTATCCTTAAGCTGTAGCCACACGTTAGGGGTTCCTGCCCCTCCTTTGACTTCTGGTACCTCCAGGGTTCTGGATCAGAGACTGCTTGCCCTGTTCTCTTGAGCTTCTCTACCTGGGAAGTGAAAGGCCAAGGGAGCCCCCATGTCCACCTCGACTTCCTGCATCTGGGCAGTCTGGAAGGCCTGGTGTGGAGACTGGAGAAGAGCTGATCTCTTTTGTTTTTTGGAATGGGGAGGGGAGCAGGAACAGTCACATGAGATTGTAACTCCATAAGGAGCTGAGGGTGGGGACTGGGGAGGCTGGCTCTGTGATTTCCAAGGGAATGAGCTTGTTTGTGTGGACCACCGTGTAGGAGGAAGAGGAAAAGAGAGTTTCAGGTCCAGTATAAGAAGTCTTTTGGGACCGATAAGACACTTTAAGATGGACTGGTTGCCAAAGCAGTTAGAGAGCCCTCTGACCCTTCAGGGTGAACAGAGAGACTGGCGACCACTCTGGGGAGGGAGATGTCGAAGCACCTGAGTCTTCTCAGAAGCATATGGCCCTGTGCTGCATTTGCTTGTGAATCTCTGGTCTGAGGATCTTGCTGCACTGTTTTTAGCTTGGTGTGGAGAACTGGCACAGTGGACAGGTTGGGATACCCCTAGCTTCAGTCTTCCTCCAGCTTGGAAACTGGAGGAAGCTGACAGAGGAATGGAAAAAGATCCCCAGTGACCTGATGTTGAGCATCAGACAGGCACTGATGCTTGAACCCCTCAGCAGCCACCTCACCAGACTTGGGGGTTGCCAGGCAGCATAGCACAGCGCTTGGGAAGGCGACTGCTAAAGTGAAACTGCCCTCCTCACCATCCTGTTCTAGCTCTACTGCTGAGCAGACCACCAGTGAATCACCTCTCCTCTTTCCATATCCTCCTCAGTGCCCCCTCAAGACTGGGTAATAGTAGCACCTCTCTTGTTGGGTGATTATACAAAGTGAAACGATGCCTGTGAGCATGTGTCAGGAGTTCCTGACACATGCTAAGCTGTCAGTATATAACACTTATTATCTCAGCACTGCACATAAGGGACAGGAGTTCAGTCATTCAATCAACAAACATTTATTATGTTCTATTCACACCAGGCACTGTGCTAATATGGAGATATATAAATAAAGAATAGGTGAGATATGGCCCTCATGGGCAGAGTCTACAGAGAAAGACTCTGAGACAGTAAAAGGCAACTCACCAGACTAACAGGGAGGCTGGTTTAGATCAGGAGGTTGGGAAAGGCTTCCTGCAGGAAGGGGTGGGCAGGAGAGTTTGGGCAGAAGGCCCTGAGAATGGGCTGAGCTGGGCACCCTTGAGGAATGGACAGGAGGGTGTGGCACTTTCCCTGAAAATGGATCCATACTGCGTGGTTGAAGGGACCACAGTAAGGGGCCAGGGTTTTATTCTAAGTGCAGCAGGAGAGCACCGCTCGGGATCCAATGTGCATTTAAGATGTGCACTCAGCTGTCTGTGGGAGGGCTGGAGTGGCTACCTGGGATGATCACTAACCTCCAAAGAGCCACTTGATAGTTTTCAAAGCTTTCACGAACATTGTCTCACCACTTGTTTTATCACCACTTGTTTTAAATGCAGTCTGAGAAGTCCAAGGAGGTAGGGTGTGGGGTGAGCATTTCTGTGTTCACTGTCTCTGTGGCTCAAAGAAGGATTCTAAGGATTCTCAGAGCCAGGAAGTAGCAAAGGACTTTAAGTGCCTCTTCAGTGGGGAGAAGGGGGCCTTTGGGGCCAGTATGCATCCAGGCTTCAGGACCAGTCCCCATCCTTAGTAATCAGAGGGGGCCCTGCAAAGGCACAAACCTGAGGCCCTGCTGATGCTCACATAGACATACCTGGGAGAGGACAGGGCAGGGGCTCTCCACCAGGGCCTCTCTGATTCCTCACTGCTGCCTCTTGGTCCCCTAGCCTCCTCTGGGATTGTCCTTCTCAGGGTCAGTCAGCTCCCTGCTGCAGTGCAGGGCACCAACATGCCTGCCTCCTCCCACATCCTGTCTCCCACCGCAGCCAGCCTGGCCCTGTGCCCTGTGCCCTGCCCTCCTGACCAGCTTCCCTACTCGCTGATACTGGCTTCCACCCTGGGAACCCACGCCTCTCTGCTGTCTCTAGTCACCTAAGCTTGGGAATGTCTTTCTCTGCTTGCTATGTAGCCAAGCTCACCTTTCTAGAGGGCTGCCCAGCCCAGGGTACCCTTCCCAATGAGAGTACCAAATAGGACCTGCTGCCTCCGCTCAGGTGTCTCTTAGATGTGGAACCTCCCCAGCTCTCATTGGGAACCTCTCAAGACATCAGAAGGTGGGCTGGGTGCTGGGCACAGAGGGTCTGGGTGCCAGGGTGTAGAAGTGGGCTCTGGCCTGAAGTTGGCTGCTAGGTTCTTGCCGTGCCCAGATGGGGGAGAGAAGGTCCCAGGGAGGTGAGGGGCAGGGAGAGGCCAGCTAATTGCCATCTAAGATGTCTGAGGGTCTTGGGCCTCTCTTGACTTCATATTTAAATGTTTCCTCCTTCCCTACCAATAACTAAAATGAAAAGGAGGCACATTTATAAATACTGTACCTAAGCCAAGACCAAGACCATTGACATTCATTCATTCGGACAGTGCTTACTGAGTGCCTGTGGTCCCACACCCTCTTTGGCTCTAGCAAATATCCCTAAAAAACACAACATAAATGTGTGTTTAAAAACACAATATAAAGGGCAGGATGATAAAAGGTATCAAGTGCTGTGGGGAAAATAAAGCAGAGGCTGGGAGGGCCAGTATTTTGAATACAATGGTGGGGAGCTCAGTGCGAGGGTGCTACCTATGCACAGTTGAAGGAGGTGGGGAGCAAGCCGTGGGAGGCGCTGAGGTCCCTGGTGCACTGAATGCAAAGGTGGGATGAAGGGATGCTGAAGAGGCCCTTGTGACAGGAGTGAAGCAGAAGGGGCCACAGGAGAAGAGGTCAGAGGGCAGGGGCTGCCAGATCCCACAAGGGAAGCCCCTGGCTGTTCCCAGTAGGAGAATGGTGAGATGGAACTTAAGTTCTCATGAGAGCCCTGGTGGTGTGATGAAAAGAGACGGAGGCAGATTGAGAGCAGGATCCAGGTGACCAGGGAATCCAGGCAGAGGGCAGTGGAGGAAGTCCTGAGAAGGGATCAGATTCTGCATGTATTTTCAAGATAGCTCCAACAGGACTTGCTGATAGATTGGATGTGAGGGAGAGAGGAATCAAAGCTGACTCCCAGTGTGTTTGGCCTGAGCCACTTAAGGATGGGGTTGTCATTAACTGAGGTGGAGAGGAGGGCTGAAGGAGGAGCAGGTTGGAAGAGCAAGGGCTGAAAGAGGAGCAGGTTGGAAGAGCAAGGGCTGAAGGAGGAGCAGGTTGGAAGAGCAGGTGCTCCCACTTGGACTTATGGGTCAGAGATCTTTATGTACCCAAGAAAGATGGCAAGGAGGCTGCTATTTAAATGTCTCGGAGAGAGAAATAAATCTGGGAGTGTGGATGAAGTTTAGACACTGAGACTGAATGAGATCACTGAGAAATGAAGGTGTTAGGCCGAGGACAGGCCCCAGGGTTCCTTTTTGGGAGACTGATAAGGAGTGGGAAGACCCAGGAGGGTCTCCTGGAAGCCAAAGGAAGAGGGTGCTCTGCTGAGGCATGCTGCCCACAGGCCTCATGAGAAAAGGGCTTAGCTCTAAAGAGCTCTTGCAGGGCTGGAGGAGGAGAGGGGCCGTGAGAGAGGGCTCACACAGGGTGCAGGAGGGGAATGGGACAGTGGTAGAGACACTCTCGAGCTGCCTTCCTCGTGCTTTCTCTCTCTTGACCCTCATTCAGAGCTGAGGGAGTGTGCTCAGAGAGGCTGAACAGCTGCTGTGAGGGGGCAGAGCTGAGCTCAGAGTTCTGGGGACTCTGGAGTACTCACTCGGGACCTCTCTTTCCTCTCACTTCCACATCTCAGACACCAGCCAGAGGCCTCTGCCAGCTACTCCTCTGGGCTCTGGGGGAAATGGGGCTGACCTGGCTCTCTTCAAGGAATCCACTGTCTGCTACAGGGACATCCAGGGCCTCAGAGCTCAGGACACCCCACTCTGGGCCAAATGTGATGGCTGCCCGCCAGGAGCCTTGAAACTGGATCTTAAAGGATGCATGGCATTTGGCCAGGCAGGGAAGGGGAGACAGGGACTGGAGAAGAGGGTGGTTCAAGCTGACAAGGCCATTTGGGGAAGTGCCTGGGTTGGAAGCAGGCACCAGAGCACTTAGAGCCAGGAAGCAGGGGTGCGGCAGCCTCGTGGAGAGCTGGTTTCCTTTGGGAAAACCTGCTGCAGGTGCAGGGGTAGGAGGCCTCCAGCTGTGGGCCCCCGCTCAGCCTCAGCTCTCCAGCCAGGGACCAAGTGTGGTGGTGGCTCAAGGGCTTACCGCCTTGAGGCAGGCAGACCTGTGCCAAGTTCTTGGGCATGCAGGACTTCTCTAGGGAAAGGGTGGGCAGGAGCTCCTAAGTCTGAGGGTGCCACCTACCAAGGTAGAGCTCAAGGAGCCAGAGCAGGTGAGTGATTGCCCCAGTGACCTCTGTCTGCATATCTTTTACAGAAAGGAAGGCAGAGGAAGCCACGACCACTGGACCCTGGCGAGGGATCCAAGGATACAGACAGCTCAGCTGGGCGACGGGGCAGTGCAGGCAGAAGGCATGGGCGCTGGCGGGGCCGTGCTGAGAGCCCAGGCTTGCCCGTGGCCAAGGTGGTACGGGCAGTAACCAGCAGGCACAGAGCCAGTCGGCGGGTCCCCCCTGCCCCACCCCCAGAGGCCCCAGGTCGCCAGAACCTTAGTGGGGCAGCAGCTGGGGAGGCACTGGTAGGGGCTGCCGGCTTCCCACCTCATGGAGACACAGGGAGCGTGGAGGGTGCCCCCCAGCCCACGGACAACGGCTTTACCCCTAAGTGCGAGATCGTGGGCAAGGATGCACTGTCCGCACTGGCCCGGGCCAGCACCAAGCAGTGCCAGCAGGAGATCGCCAACGTGGTGTGCCTACACCAGGCTGGGAGTCTTATGCCCAAGGCTGTGCCGCGGCATTGCCAGCTGGCTGGTAAGGGACAAGGGCACTCTAATCTTTCCTAGGCATGGATGGGGAGGTAGCTTGGCTCCAATCTTCACCCTTATTTCCCAGAGGGCCCATCTCCTTGTCCAAGTTTATATTAAGTGGCAGAAAGAGAACTGGGACCCAGGACTCCAAATGTGGGCTTCTTCCATTGAAAGGCATCTCACCCATACCCTGTGACCTCAGGTGGACCTCAGAGATGTTCCTGTTTTCTACTCTCAGGGAAGATGAGTCCTGGCATCCAATGGGAAGAGACTCGGGCCCAGCCTGTGGATGGCCCTCCGGTACGCATCGCCTACATGTTGGTGGTTCATGGCCGTGCCATCCGCCAGCTGAAGCGTCTCCTCAAGGCCGTCTACCATGAGCAGCACTTCTTTTATATCCATGTGGACAAGGTACTGGGGGCAGGAGAGACCAAGGGTGTTTGGAGAGAGCAGAGTAGAAACTACAAAGATCACAGAGAGACAGGGTCCCTGACCTGGCTCAGGCAGCCAAGAGATAGGGAAACTGAGGCTCAGAATGGGGACATGTCCAGCAGCAGGTGGCATAACCTTTTAGGAACTAGAGCCCTGCCTTTTGCTTTCTCCACTACATTACTTATGGTCTGCCCTGGGTGGAGTTGGGGGATTGTAACACTAGGGCCCAGCCACATCTGAGGACCCCTTCTTCCCTAGCGTTCCAACTACCTGCATCGAGAGGTGGTGGAGCTGGCCCAGCGGTATGAAAATGTACGGGTGACGCCCTGGCGCATGGTCACCATCTGGGGTGGGGCCAGCCTTCTGAGGATGTACCTGCGGAGCATGCGGGACCTGCTAGAGGTACCTGGTTGGGCCTGGGACTTCTTCATCAACCTCAGCGCCACTGACTACCCAACCAGGTGTGGGGATGGGACTCTGAACCTCTGGGTGGGAGGGGGGCCCATCCGGGCAGTCAGGGTTGGAGAGCCCTGATGGGCTCCTCCTCCCCTGAGCCTCATCCTGGGATCCACACAGCCCAGACATGACCCTCTCGGCCTCGTTGGCCCCAGCCATTTATTAAAGGAGGAGTTGGTAAAAGATGATCTGAGGATTGGGAATGATGAGAGAAGGGGAGGAGGAAGAGCCAGAGGTCTGTACCTGGCTGCTAAGTCAGCCAGCAAGGGATGGAGGATGGATGTGATCTTTCTTGGGGACCTCAGGTGCCCACCACAGAGAATCAGCCAGGGAGGGGTAAGGCACATGGCCAGAGATCTCTCAGCAAGAGGGAAAGGTCCAAGGGAAAGTGCTAGAGGAAGTGACTGAACAACCGTCCCTCACACCCCATTCCCTCACCAGGACCAATGAGGAGCTGGTGGCATTCCTGTCCAAGAACCGGGACAAGAATTTCCTGAAGTCACATGGCCGGGACAACTCTAGGTGAGAGAAGTGCAGGAGGAGGCCCTAGCATCTTGTCACAAACTCCCCACACAGGGGGACTCAGTGACCCCAGCATTGGGTTCCAGAATCTCCAGACCAATCACGGATGGAGGAGTGCTGGCTGCCGGGTGGATGAGAAGGCCTGACCCCCACTCTGGGGATCCCTCAGCCCTGGTCTTTTTGCCACCCACAGGTTCATCAAGAAACAGGGCCTAGACCGGCTCTTCCACGAGTGTGACTCGCACATGTGGCGCCTGGGTGAGCGGCAGATTCCTTCAGGCATCGTGGTGGACGGTGGTTCTGACTGGTTTGTGCTGACACGCAGCTTTGTGGAGTATGTGGTGTACACGGATGACCCACTTGTGGCCCAGCTACGACAGTTCTACACATACACGCTGCTCCCAGCTGAGGTGGGTGACTGGGCCGGCCAGAGAGGGTGCGGGTTGGGCTCCCCACAGCTCACCTTCCACACCCCTGCCACCTACAGTCTTTCTTCCACACGGTACTGGAGAACAGCCCAGCCTGTGAGAGCCTCGTGGACAACAACCTGCGGGTTACCAACTGGAACCGCAAGCTGGGCTGCAAGTGCCAATACAAGCACATCGTGGACTGGTGTGGCTGCTCCCCCAATGACTTCAAGCCACAGGACTTCCTACGGCTGCAGGTGCTTGCCCATGGCCCGAGAGGCTTTGCTAGGCTTTCACCCGGCTTTTCCCCATGAGCTGTCCAGGGTTAGAAAGGCAGGGTGGGCCTCCACCTGGAGCAGCCCTTGGGTCTGGGCCTGCAACCGCAGCAAGGAAAAGCCCGGGGAGGCTGATTTCTAGGCAGTGCTGAGAGGGGCCAGCTTCTGCCATGTTCTGGGGCCCCAGAGCCCTTCACCCTCCTTGCCTCTCCCTCTCTAGCAAGTCTCCAGACCCACTTTCTTCGCCCGGAAGTTTGAGTCTACTGTGAACCAGGAGGTCCTGGAAATCTTGGACTTCCACCTGTATGGCAGCTATCCCCCTGGCACACCAGCCCTCAAGGCCTATTGGGAGAACACCTATGACGTGGCCGATGGCCCCGGCGGACTCAGTGATGTCATGCTCACCGCCTACACCGCCTTTGCCCGCCTCAGCCTGCGCCATGCTGTCACTGCTGCACCCCCACTGGCCACCTCACTCTGCAAGTGAGACCCCCATCTGACATACAGCAGGCCCTCAGGGTGTGGTGCCCTATGGGGAGGCAAATCAGAGAGACAGTTCCTGCCCACAGAAAGTCCTCAGTCTAAGGCAAGGAAAAATGCAAGGAAAAAAAATAACAATAAAGCAAGAGCCAAGCACATAGGTGCTATGGGTTGTGAGATTTGGGGCCAAGGAAGTACCTGGGGATAGGACTTCCCAGTGCCGCCTCCTTGGGACTCCAATCCGAGTCAGGTGTGCTGATGTCATCTCCCTTTCTCTCTGCTGGAACCTTAGGTTTGAGCCCAGGGGTTTGCCGTCCAGCGTGCACCTGTATTTCTATGACGACCATTTCCAGGGCTACCTGGTGACGCAGGCGGTGCAGCCCTCAGCCCAAGGGCCGGCAGAGACGCTTGAGATGTGGCTGATGCCCCAGGGGTCGCTGAAACTGTTGGGGCGCAGTGACCAGGCCAGCCGGCTCCAGAGTTTGGAGGTGGGACAGGTCCTCCCCCTTGCTTTCTCTTGACACCCAGGAAGACACAGGGAGTGGGAAGAGAGGGACAGATACTAAAGGAGGAGTAAGGACTCCATCAGGCCTTTGTGAGTTAGGTTCTCTGGAATCTTCTTTCCCAGTAGTAGCAGCCTTGATGATGCCCCACACAGACATGCCTGTGTCATCCTGCATGTATACTCTGAGGAGCTCTCCCAGATGGGGACACAGGACATGCAGTGAGTAGCGAGGGAATTGTCATTCCATTACAACACAAGCTCAGTCCTTCTACACTACAGGGATCCTTCTAGAGGGATGAGGATGTTCCAGTTGGGCTCATAAGCTCATAAAGTTGAGCTTTCAGGTGTCTCCTCAATCTTTTTCCTAGTTGGCTTTTGTGGGGAGGGTCTGCCTACGGGTCCCACCACTGTAGAGCAGTTCAGAATGGAAGCCTAGAACAAGTCTCAGAACTGAGAGAGATTAAGATTCTCCTAGTCTGACCCTTTATTTTGCATATGGGGAAACTGAGACCCAGCAAGAAACAGTGACTGGCCTGAGGTTACACAGTAAAAAGGAACATCAGAAGAGAGGAGGATATTTCCCCCAGGCTCCTACCCAGATCCTCCCTCCCTACAGGTTGGCACTGAGTGGGACCCCAAAGAGCGTCTTTTCCGGAATTTTGGGGGGTTGCTGGGACCACTGGATGAGCCTGTGGCCATGCAGCGCTGGGCCCGTGGCCCCAACCTCACAGCCACTGTGGTCTGGATTGACCCAACCTATGTAGTGGCCACATCGTATGACATCACGGTAGATGCGGAGACTGAGGTCACACAGTACAAGCCTCCACTGAGCCGGCCCCTGCGGCCTGGAACCTGGACCATTCGACTGCTTCAGTTCTGGGAACCTCTGGGTGAGACCCACTTCCTCGTGCTGCCCTTGACCTTCAACCGCAAACTACCTCTCAGGAAAGGTAAGGATGTAGTGCCTAAATGACGACCCAAAGATAGAATAGGATTTGCCAGGGAGATGACTCCAAGAAGGCGACCATCAGAGCTGACCTCGTCCTCAAGATGGGGGAAGGGAGGAGGTTGGGGCCTTGATCTTCTGTCCCTTAGCATGCAGGGCCCTACAATGTGCTGTGGGGGAAAGGGAAGCTATGAGGTCAAGCAGACTTAGGTTGGGAATAGGCCTCTGCTGCTTTCATTGGACCTTAGAAATTACTTGGCCTTCCTGAGCCTCAGTCTGTTCACATGTGAAGAAGAGTAGTGCAACTATCAGACCTCCTGGGTGCCTGGGACACATATTACTTAAGCTAGCTCAAGGTTAAAAAGGGAAATCATTGGAAGAATGCAGGGTTCTTCTCCACAGAACCCAGAAAACATCTTAGGTTTCACTGGGAACCAGAGCTGCTTTCTCTGTCCTTCTGGGGCAGCTTGTCTCTTGTCCTAGCCTCTCTGAGATTGGCTTCTTCATACATAGCCTTACAGAGCAGCAGAGCCTGATTAGGGCCTCTGGGTCCCCAAGTTCCACCATCTTGGGGCAGCACATCTGACTGGCCATCCCAGTCTACTGTGTGACTTGAGTAAGCAGGGTCATGTGGCTCTCCCAACTTGGCTGAGGCTAAAGAAGCAGACTGAGCAGCAGCAGAGGCTGGGCAGCTTCCTGTAAGGAGCTGGAGATACAGGGATGAGTACTGGGTAACATCTGTGGGTATGCAGTGGGTGCTCAAGGTAGATGTTTCCTTCCACTACCACATCGCCTCACAAGAAGGGGTAACCCAGGGTGTGGGGCCAGTGGAGGTTGGGAAGATCTAGGGCAGGTGAGCCACATCCCCAGCCCTCCTGGAACTCAGTCTGGTGAAGGAGACAGAGGGAGGACTGGGGCTAGGTCTCCATGAGAAAGGCAGAGTATGTTCTAAGCTGGTAGGTGTCTGAAACAAAGCTGGCAGGTGTCTGATAAAGGAGACCAAGAGTGCAGGGGAAATAGGTGCAGTTGGGAGATGGGAAGGCAGGCTGGCCAGGCAAGTGGGTCCACAGGGAGGGTCTGATAGGTTGCTAAGGGCTCCAGGAGCCACTGACAGTGATCAAGAAGGGATGTGAGTGACACACACCGGGTTATTACCTTATTTTCTAAAGTGCCTTGAATCCTCTGTTTGACTTAATGAAACAGTTGAGAATTCAGGGAATACTTCCTTAGTTTCATACAACTAATAATTTTATAGACACAGGAAGTTCCAAGGTCACTTCATGAGATGAGGTTCAATGGCTGGGATGGGAACTGGGTTACCTAGAGCTGACTCCTGGGGTCTGACTTCGTCCTTATTGCCTGCTCTGCACCTCCAGATGATGCCCTTTGGCTGCATGCGGGACCACCCCACAATGAATACTTGGAGCAGAGTTTCCAGGGCCTGAGCGGCATCCTGAATCTGCCTCAGCCAGAGCCTGTAGAGGAAGCCGCCCGGCGGCACACAGAGCTTACAGGTCCTGCTCTGGAGGCCTGGACAGATGGGGAACTGAGCCGCTTCTGGTCTGTGGCAGGACTGTGTGCCATGGGCCCCTCTGCCTGTCCCTCCCTGGAACCCTGCAGACTGACCAGCTGGAGCTCTCTGTCCCCGGACCCCAAATCAGAGCTGGGGCCTGTCAAATCAGACGGGCGACTCAGGTAGCAGGGCCCCAGCCAGCACGCCCGGAGAACCCGGGGAATTGCACCTTACAGACAATGGAGGGCTGTCCCCTCCCACAGGCAGGAACCAGAGGCCATGGTGGTACACCACATCAGCCATCCAGAACCCGCACAGACGGCAGCCAAGGTGGGCTAATGTCTCTGCTAGGGACCAGAGGGTTGGCAGGAACGGGAGAAGGGCTCCAGCAGCATTCCACACCCAACTCCTCCTCCTCTCTTGTTTGTTTGTTATTTTTATTTAAAATGGGTGTGTGGGGGAGGAACTAGAATTAAAAGATGTGCAATAGGGCTGAGCAGCCCCAGGAAGTGGGCCATGACTCGGGGGAGCGGGGCCTCTTGAGCCCATCTGCTGCTGCTCTGGAGAGACTGGGCCTGCTTCACTCTCCAGGGCTGGTCCTTCAGCCTGGGCTGTGGTGCTCATGGCTGAGGCCCTGCAGGGGTACAGGTGCCCTGCCAGGCTCTGAGTCTCAGAGAACAGGTTTTCAGGAGCCACTGTGGAGCTGGGTTCTAGAGGGACAGCCTCTCCTGTTAGCCAGGGGACCCTAGAGCAGTGAGGGGATCTTGGCTCTAGGACTTTTTAGCACACCCTGCCCCTTGATAGGAAAGGCAGGGCATCAGGGCCTACTGAGACCATTACAGTTTCCCAGGTATTCCCAGGTGTGTCGTGGGGCAGTGAGCCTCATTAGCAGCGTGGGAAGACTGTCAGGGCGCTCAGAAGAACCCGGAGTCGCATTGTGCCTGAAGCTCAGTGTGAAGTCTGAAATATGCAACAGAAGAAATATATCTCTATCTCTCTAAGCAGCCTTGTGTTTTTCCTTCTGCATGTTGGGGATCCATCGCTATTCCCAGGGCCGCCTTCTTTTAGGAGTCTTAGCTGCTATTTTGATGGCCTTGAGAAGGCAGAAATCCTAGTCCCCCAGAGCAGGAACAGCTTCAAATCCATACCAGCCAGAAGGGATGCAAAAACTCCAGTGCAACCCTCTTTTTTTCTGAGAGGTCAACAGGCCTTGGGAAGCTCAGAGACTTCCTCATTGCCACCTAGCAGGCCAGCGTGAGGAGAGCTTCGATCTTGAGAGTCCTGACCCAACACTCTCACCTCACCAATGGGCCAGGCTACAGCAGATGTTGGCTTTTCTGCCTTCAGTGTCACCTGAGCCCATCCTGGAAGCCCTCATTGTTGTTTCATAAGGCGCTCTCACGAACAGAGGCAATCCCAGCCATGGCCTGATGGTTCCTGCTGAAGTTTGTCCCTTTAAAGCTGGGAGCAGGACTTGGGTCCCTGGTCACTGACCTAGGACCTGAAAGGACCCTATCAAAAAGGTTTATCTATCCCCTCCGTTTCTTAAGCCCCCTCCCCACCTCTGAGTCTCCTCCTGTTGTTAGCAAAGGCTCAGATCAGCATTCTTCACACCTTATGCAATGTGGGGAGTGAAAGTGAAGGTTTCTACACCTAAAATCACCAGTGCTGTTCACACCGGTCTCAGCTCAGCTTGGTATATTAAAGGGCTCAATTCCTGTCCAGGCTGCCACATGTCATTTTCCTAGTTGCCAGAAGAGGGCACTCAAAACCACCAGGGTGGGTGGTTCAGTTCTCATTTAATCCTCCCAACCCCTGAAGTCAGGCACTTCTTATTATCTTCCTGGGGCGGATCAGGAAACTGAGGCTCAAAGCTGTGAAATAAGGTCAAAGCTTGTCATTCAGTGTGGCAGCAGACTTCAGAAAGAGGTAGAAAGTCTGAGCCACTCAGTCACTGTGCTTTCTCCTCCTGAGGGCTTGACTAGACAGGTAACCAGAAGGGGCTAACAGCAAGAGCATACGGTTGATGATGTTTGGGTTCAGAGGTGAAAACAATTTTATTTTACTCCTATTTTAGTGAATATCTGGCGCTATACTCTGGTTCTCCCCATCATTGGGGGTTTTATTTCTCAACATCAACTCTTAAGGGTTTTTGTTTGTTTATGGCACTGAGCATGGTACACAGGACCTTGTGCATTTGAAGCAAGTGCTCTACCACTCAGTTACATCTCCAGCCCAACTCCTAGGCCAATAAAAAGAAAAATTACTAACTGGGTTCAGCATATTAAACAGGTAGTAAATACCAAAAGAGTTGAACTGCTGGCCCAGAGCTCACAAAGCAGCCCACAGTTAACTGGGGCCACCTAGCACAGTATTGTTGTCTTAGGTTGGGTGGCTCATGCACTGTGTGTCATCTCCTGCCATTCCCCATCATGTCACACCAGGTCTTAGTTCCACATTGCTCTCACCTGCTGCAAACATTCTGCGTTTGCATTCTTACTTAGCCTGGTATATCATGCTTCTGGTTTACTTGGTCTGACAGTCCAACACTGGTTAAGTTTTTACTGCCCACGGAGAGATGCTTATCTGCAGGCAAGCAGAACTAGGAAAGTCTAGTCCCGACCCCGCTCCTCTGGCTGCTTGTCTTGGCCTTACTGAATTAGAAGTCTTCAGGACCCAGGACCAGGCTCTAGGACTCTTCCCAACAGGCTTAGAAGGCAGGCTTGAGGGTGGAGGCCCTCCTGGCCTCCCCTCCTCTGTTCAGGTCACTGAGGCAAGTTTGAGAGCAGTTTCTCTGCCAGAATCCCAAGTTAATGTTCCCCACCCATCTTTTAGTAGGGGGAGTTAGCTTAGCCTGGAAGCTCAGTCAGGCCAAGTCCCCAGAGCTGCACAATATTTGCTCTGGAAGGAGGAAGAACCTGGGCAGAGAGGCCTTTGTATTTTGTGGTCCACAAGGCCAGTTTCCAGGGCAACCATGGAATCCATGGTTCTATTAGGTGGGAGCCAAGACCAGAAGACAGCCATTGGCACCCAGAACCCAGTTATCTAGGCCAATAAGTGGTGGAGATGGGCAGAGTTGGGTTGAGGGGAACTGGGACTGAGGAGTGCAGAAACCTGGGCAAACTAGAGCTCCTCTGTCTGAACACGGGACAAAGCCATTCTGCTCTCCTGCCCAGGGAGCTGATGTGGCAGCAGAAAGGAAGCTGCCTGCACCCGTCTTCCCTGCGCGTTGTGGGGTCATTCCCACACCAGCTTCTAGAGTAGAATTATAATTTAGGGAGGAAATGGGCCACAGGCGGTCCCAAGCTGTCCCTGGCTAAACCTCCAGGGAGGGTAGTTTTGTCCCTGGTATTCCTCATGCCATCCTGCTGCTATTGTACCAGTGCCACCCCCAGTGCTGCCAGGTCTTCTGCTCCTATATGTTCTTTTATGGTCCCAGCCAACATGTAAACACCTTTCCCCAGCAAGCCCTTGCCTGCAGCCCTCCTCTTCAATTCTGGCAAGAAGGCCCCTGTGGCCAAGGGGAAGCAATTATTCAGTAGGAAGGGGCCTTTGGGATCTCTTCTCTGAATGTATCCTCCTCCAGCCTAGGTTCCCTATGGGTCAGGGCAACAGTATGGAACGGGTTAATGACATCCTGGCCATTGTTAAACTGTGCAGGGAACCCTCAGTGAAGACAATGGTATTTTTGCAGCTCCCCAGCTCCCAGGGAAAGCCCAGAGGCCCAACTACTATAGAAGGGGCAAGTGGCAACTTCAGTAGAGACAAGGACAGGGCACCATATGGCATCTATATAGAAAGCAAAGGCAATCTTGAGCTACAGACCCCAATTCTGCATCAGGCCCAGGATGAAGGGCTGGGGAGACAGGAGGATGAGGTCTTTTCTGACTCCCTCCAGAGTTCATCAGAGGTGGCTGCCAGGTTATGAGAATAAGCCAGAGGCCAGAAGTGGAATCTCTTTATACCTTTGTGCATCTCAGGAATGCTGAGGGTCTGAGTTATGGCCTGGGACTTGGTGGAGAGGGCTAAAGGACAGGGAGAAAGGGAACTGGGGACAAGACAGTGCATTTGGACTCTGCTTTCTTGCACAACGACCCTAACTCCTGAGTTTCACCTTGAGTTATCCTTCTGACTCAAGCTTGACTGCCTCCATGCCCACCTCAGCACCACAGTATGCACCTATGAAGGAGCCGAGTCCTGGGGGTATGCAGGTAAGGGAATATCCTTGGGGCTACCATCTGGGAGTGGTAGAAGAGGTGTGTGCTGGGCTTCTGAAGCCAGCAAGGAGCCTAGTGTGGTTAAAGAAAACTGTGAAGAATGTAAGGGAAGGAAAGGATGAGATGAAGCCTAGAGAGGCTTCTTGGGGAGGAGGGAGTGTGGGGACCCTAGTCTTGGGCTCAGTCTGTTCAAGGGGATCCAGGCAGAAGCTAGATAATGGTGGTACATACTTTCCTGGCTCTGTTGGTTTTTCTTGGTCACAGTGCTATCCCCAAGGAGATGAGGTATGCTATGTGAAGTTGCCCAGAAGCCATCACGGCCCCTGTGGCAGCTGCTTCACCTGCAGTTAGAATGTTTGACAGGACTGGCAGAAACAGATCCACCAGCTGATGGCACATTTTGGCTCTAGGCCTGTAGAGATGGACATTCAATCCTCCTCGGCTTAGTGTGCTGAGAACTGAGCTTTTCCCATATCATTCTTTTATACACAATGCCTGGTTAGAGTCCCTTGGGTTGGAACAAGGAAAGGCCACTGGTGGAGGAACTAGGATTTGGTTGGAGGCTCCACTTCCCTTTGTATATAGGGAAGGATGACAAACCTCAGTCCAGGGAGGCCTACCAGATTCCTGCAAAGGGGTTTTCAAGGAGCCAGCAGCTCTAGTATCCAACTTATTTCTAGAAAGGACCTGTCACTGGGCAAAGCAGCAGTCCAAAAGAAGGGTGTGTAACTATATGGCCAGTACCTTTGCTCTTCCATCACTCCAACTGCCACCAAGTTATGAGGAGGCCCTGTCACTGCCTGAACCACCACCCAACTGTGGTTCTGCTCACCTATCCCAAGAAGCAGCCATCTGCCTTGCTCAGGGAAACATCACTGCAGGAGGGAACGACCCCATCTTGCCCTTTCCTATTTCTTCAGGGGCCTCGGAGACACAGCATTGGACCTGTGGAGACAGTCCCCGCCAACCTCCTTGCCTAAGGACTAGCCCCACTGGGCCTGATACTCCACATGAAAGAATGCCAAAGTGGACCCTCACAAACCCCAGGCCATTTTTGCCAAGGATCTAAAGGAAGTGGGAAATCCAGGGTCATGTCCTGAGACGAGGTAACAAGTTCAAGGTGAAACTTCAGAATAGGAAAACTTCTCTGCCCTCAAATAACTGGAGCCGATGCCTACAGGCAGAGGAGAGTCCTTGGAAGGAAGCCACTGGACTCTATAAGCTCCTCTCTGAGACTGCAGCCAACCCCACTGCCAACATCCTGGAATGGTTACCTTCCCTGGCTGCAATCACCTTCCCAGTCCCTCCACTCAGCCAGGCCTTTTAAGGTTTCAGTTGAGTTGACAGTGAAGGCCTGCCCTGAGCCTGTTCTGGGTCCTCATTAAGTATTCCCAAAGCCAGACTGTTTGCTGCAATATACTTTGATATAAATAAAGAACCAGAGAAGAATGTGGGCTTACTGTGTCTAGCTATTGGGGTAAGCAGGAAGAAGTCATTTGTCACCTACCTGCCTCACTGCTGGAAGGACGTTGGTATTCCAGGTCAGATGGGGCCTGACTGAGCCTTCTGCCATCCCACAAGCTCCTTCTGCTCTGGACTCACAGAGGCAGGGGCCTACTGTGTAGCCATCTCTGGGGCTGAAGCCTGCTCCTTTGCATGTGGCTTCAAGAGAGGAATACAGCTGTGTTGCTTCCTCCATTTGCCCTCTCCTTCTCCCAGGACCCAGCCCCTGGACTTTCAGGGGATACAAGGGGTAAGTAGTTGTGATACCTTAGAGTCCAAGCTCTCCTCTTTCTTTTCCTCTGGGAAATGGTGCCCGAGTAATCCTCTCCTCAAAACAAAGTACCCCTTTTCATTTCCTCACTCTGACAGGCTTCCTTCCTGCTTTCTCCCTTTGGTGTGCACGAGAGAACATGGGTAAGAACCAACAAAGCAGTAAGCGGCTACATTTAAGTTTTTCCCCAAGAGCACAGATTTGTGATTCCAGCAGGCTTTATTAGGCCCAGGTCAGGTCTCCCAAAAGGTGTCCCGTCAGTCATGCAGAGTCTCCTGCAGAGTCAACTTCCAACAGAGGCCCTGTTGTGACACTAACACTTGACTTCTGGTATCACCTTCTCCTGCCACCTGGGTTCCAGTCTCTGTCCCATGGCCTCAACCAGGACTTCAAAGCATAGCTATGAGTTTGAAGGTGCCCTCAGGCTTGGCAGGAACAACGTGGACAAAAGTCTTGTAGAGCACAGCACCCTTGGGCAGTCTGGTGACCAGATCTACTGCCTCCAAGTTATTGGGACTGGGCACGTAGACTTCTTTAGTGTAGCGGACTATCCCCTCCTCCAGGGCATACAGGCACTTCCTCTTCCCCAGCCCCACCTGCAACACACAAGCCTGGTTAGCTGGATGGAGAGCCAGGTGGTATATCCCATGGCCTCCACACAGACCTTTCCCCCAGATTCAGGTCCTGCGGCTGAATGATAAAGTTTAAAGAACTCCATTTCATGTTTCCCTTCCTACTGCTTGGTATTTTTTTGCATTCTGCTCCATAACAGAGAGGAAAAAGAAAATTCCAACAGCCAAACCTGTTGGCTGCTCAGTCTTAGAAGGCTGGTCAGAAGCTACACTGAATGGATCCCAAAACCAGGCCCAGGGAAGATGCCCCAAATCACTGGCCCTGGGAACATGCTTTATTTAGATTTTAAAATATTTTAAAAGAATTGTCATATTTAACACCAGTTTGACGTACATTTTCATTTATAGAAAGTTCAGGCTCTGGAAAATATAGATCAATGTTATATAGATAATGCATATGTTAATAAAACAATAATAATGACATCAGATAATATAGTGCTTACTATGTATAAGCACAGTTCCAAGCCTATATATACTGTATATATACACGCATACACACACATACATGTGTATACATATGCATATACACATAGGCATAGGCATGTGTACATACATGTATGTATATGTGTGTATGCATGTATATATATGTATACATATATAGGCTTGGAACTGTACTTACACATAGTAAGCACTATAGTAGCTAACGTCTTTATTATTATTGTTTTATTAATATATACATTATCCATATAACATTGATCATATATATGTTTGTTTGTTTTTTGGTACCAGGGATTGAACTCAGGGGCACTCAACCACTGTGACACATCCTCAGCCCTATTTTGTATTTTATTTAGAGACAAGGTCTCACTGAGTTGCTTGGCACTTCACTCTTGCTGAAGCTGGCTTTGAACTCACAATCCTGCATCAGCCTCCTGAGCCACTGGGATTATAGGCGTGCGCCACCATGCCTGATCTCTATTTTTGACAACACTTGAACTTTATATAAATTAAAATGTACATCCAACTGGCATTTAATATCACACACACACACACACACACACACACACACACACACAAACTCATTTAATCCTGACTTTGTGAATTAAGTACTATTCTTAGCTCCATTTTTCAGATGACAAATATTAAGCACTAAGTAGTTAAAAACAAACTGTGTTGTATTTACAGATTTTAAACAATATACTTTTTTCTTCTAGAACTTTAGATCAGATTTGTGGCAATTTTCACCCAACAAGTCCAACATTATTCAAAGTATCTGACTGAAAGCATGGGCCCTGGAGCCAGGACACCTGGTTCAAATATTAGCACTACTATATACTGCTTTGTGATCCTGGACAAGTTAATTTACTGTATCTCAGTTTTTCATCTGCAAAATGGGTATAATACTAACCATTTATAGGGTCATCTTAAGGATTATGAGTTCATAGTCATGAAGAGCTTAGAATGCTACTAAACTCAAAAACAGTCAGCCTTTACCATTGTTATTTTAGCAGGTTCCAAGAGTTAACACAGCCACACATCCAATGTCTTTTAAGTTCTAAAAAAATAAAGCTACCACATGTAATCAATTCATATTCAAATTAGCATCTCTGAAATAATTACAGATTACGATCAGCCTTTCTATATCTATTAAAATTAGCAATAAATGGGGGGCTGAGCTATGGCTCAGCGGTTGAGCGCTTGCCTCGCATACGTGAGGCACTGGGTTTGGTCCTCAGCACCACATAAAATAAATAAAGATATTGTGTTCATCTACAACAAAACAAAATATAAAAAAAAAAAAAGAAAAAGAAAAATTAGCAATAATGGGCTGGGGGGTGCGGCTCAGTGTGGAGCACTTGCTTATCATGTGCTCCCCAGCACTGGAAAACAAACAAACAAAAACCCATTACCAACAACAAGGTGTGGAAGGGTTAATTACAAAGGAAACTAAACTGAGGAAGGGTAGATGACTTAAAAAGGGGGAGGGGGGGCTAAACTATTACTTAAAATAATGTGAAAGGTGTGAAGGGTATAGTTTTTTGTTTTTTTGGATACCAGGGATTGAACTCAGAGGTACTTGACTACTGAGCCATATCCCCAGTCCTATTTTGTGTTTTACATAGACTGAGTTGCTTAGCACCTTGAGTTGCTGAGGCTGGCTTTGAACTGACCATTCTCCAGTCTCAGACTCCCAAAGTGCTAGGATTATAGGCATGTGCCACCGTGCCCAGCTATAGTTCTGTCTTAACAAAGAGCTCTTCTATCTCATGAAATAAGCCCAACCTGCTGAAACTGGAATCCCTGCCTGGTATGGATCTAATTTTTGACACACACATTGAATTGTTTTTATTAAATTCAAGCTATCTTTCAACAAGATAGCAGGTTTATGCACAGAAATTTTTCTTAGAAATTGTGAAAAATGAAAAAATTGCACTTAATTTCCTAAAACTCAAAAAAAAAAAAAATCAAAGAAAATATCTGAACTCACAAGGCATCTCACCTTCTAAGAACTGAGGATTGGAAAAGAGAACCAAAAATGCTAAGCTAACACACACCAAGGCAAACACGGCTAGGCAGACTCCCAGTTCACTATACTGCTTATTGTTGTTTTATTCAAGTTTTTAACAGAAGAAAAATAATTCACTGAATTTGATTCTAACAGAATTAAAACTCCTTTGAGTCATAAAAAGGAAACTATCTACTGTCTCAATATTGTGATTATTAAAAAAAAAAAAATTTTGTTTTGGTACTGGGGATTGAACCCAGGGATATTTTATCATGGAGCTAAATCTCCAGCCCTTTTTCTTTTTTTATTTTGAGACACATTGTCCCTAAGTTGCCTCAGCTGCTCTCATACTTGTGACCTCCCCATCTAAGCCTCCCAAGCAGCTAAGATTACAGGTGTGCACCACCATGCCTGGCTTAGAATTGTACATTAATAAGAACATTTAAAAACACATGTCTTGGGGCTGGGGCCGTGGCTCAGCAGTAGAGCGCTTGCCTCCCATGCGTGAGGCCCTGGGTTCGATCCTCAGCACCACATACAAAGCAACAAAATAAAGACATTGTGTCTATCTACAACTAAAAAAAATATTAAAAAAATAAAATAAAATAAAATAAAAACACGTCTTTTAAAAACATTTAAAAACTGCCATCTTTGCATTACTATAGCTTAAGCATATTGCTTCTCAGTGCTCAGGTAGCTGCAGTTGCCTTGTGTATCAAATTATACAACCCTCTCCTATTTCCCACTGAAGAGAAAATGAGGCATAGGATGTGCAATCATCTAATGTTAGACAAATCTTAACTGTCACTTGGGCCCTGCCACTCTCTTAAGTTTCTGGCATTTCACCTGTGAAATGGGGATGATCCTCACCTCACAGGGATTTGGTAAGGAGAAATCCCATAGGTGAGATAAGGGCAGGAGTAAGCAAAATGCTTAGCATATGGTAAACATCCCATAAATGCAACTGTTATCGCTACTGTATTTAGGGGCACAGAAAGGTGGTCCTAGAAAAGAAAAAGGGGGCCTCCAAGCAACTCACGTGGGCACCTGGGTGCCAGCGAAATTGGCGCTGAGTCCCAAGGATGTTGCCAGCATGAACGTAGTGACCTAGAAGAGAAGTCCACAAGTGTACTGACTCTGAGCCCCAGTGATATGGCAGCACAGCAACCTCCAGGAAAACATGTGGGCCCAAGTGCTGCATACCAGCCTCTAAGCATGTCCCTGAGCAGAAGCAACCCCACCCAGCAGCCTCTTCGCTCTAGTTTCACGGCTGAAGTTTACACTCACTCGTCTTCAAGACACTTCACCTCTCCAGAAATGAAAGCACAGCCTCACCTTCCACTTTCTTGATGCCATAATGTTTGCCTCGTGACTTTCCACCAAGGTTTTTGGAGCTACCACCTGTCTTCTTGGATGCATTTCTGACAGCAAGAGTTATAGATGGAGGGGGGCTCAACAGGGCTGTAACTGCAGAGAAAACAAACACTGTTAGATCTTTCTTTGCCTCCCTGGTCCATTTGCTAAGCTAAGAGGTGGCACGGGAAATAAGAAAGATGTGTGAGGGCAACAGAAATGCTCAGTGTTAGATTTCAGGGAATTCCTGGAAGTCCTCTGGCCCAGAGCAGGGGACCACTCATTCCTTGCATGGTCTGGAGATGAAGTGCTGCATGAGGTAGCTGCATAGGTGTGCACGCATACAGTGGGAGGTGGGGTGTACAGAGGTGCAGAGAATAGGAAAATATAAATGGAAAAAAAAATCACATGCTCTGGATCCTGGCACATTCCATTGTACTGAAGAGAAACAAACACTACAGAAACCAAAAAAAGCCAGCAAGAGGACACCACAGCACTGCCTGTTTCAGAGCTTCACTCACCCTCACACCCCATAGAGAGGCACAGACAACCCAGACAGCCCAGCAACAGGACACCCAGAGAGTGGCCTTGGCAGCAGCCTCCCCACCCTTCCGAAACTATCCATTCACCCACTGCACACCAGATACCTGCATACAAAAAGGGCAATTGGTTGGAGAGTGGCTCTCATAGGCTCCTCATCATTTCAGAAAGTTGTTCCCTTTTTTCCCAAAGTACATCAAACAGAAGTACAACCAAGATCGACACAATAATGTAAGAAGTTAATCTGACCTCTCTACACTCATATCAAAGTGCTCAAAGGCTTTATTTTAAATTAATAATAGCAATTATAAGACCAAAAAGTTATTGGCATTTATTTTTAAAAGGAAAATGAATTCAAATTCATACTAACATGGAAGCCTCTTGCTGTAAGACAAACCTAGAACCAGCAGTCCTAGCTTTCATACCTCCAGACCCAGCCATGGTTTGAGTACTATGTGAGCATCTGTAGGGAAGTACTATGTAAGCATCTTTAGGGAAGTCTGGAGCCTCTAAGTTCAGAGTTCTGGAAGCCTAGGTTTCCAAAGTCTTCATGAGAACAGAAACTAGCTGGAACAAAGGACCAGGGATAAGAATTAACAGAGAAGCCAGGAAGAGTTGCACAGGCCTGTGATGCCAGCAACTAAAGGGCCTGAGGCTGGAGAATCCCAAGTTTGAGGACAGACTCGGCAACTTGGTGAGACCCTGTCTCAAAATAAAAGGCCCTGGGGATGTAGTTCAGTGATAACATCCCACTGGGTTCAATCCTAAGTACCAAAAAAAAAAAAAAAATAGAGACATATTAAGTGTCCAGCACCCACTTAACATCAGGGACTGGGCTTTTGCTTTACCTACACTACCTAGTTTGTAAATCTTTGCTCTTCTTCTTTCTTCTATTCCATCTTCCTAAGCAAGCAGTGCCACGACCCATCCAGCTCAATCCAAGGGCGCTCTACCACTGAGATACTTCCCAATCCCTTTATTTTTTTTATATAGGGTCTCAGTAAGTAGCTAAGGCTGGCCTGAAAACGACTGGCCAGCCTCAGCCTCCCAGGGATTGCAGGCGTGTGCAAACGTACCCCGCCTCCTTTTGTTCTTCAGGTCTAAACTTGGTTATTTCCTCGGAGGGCTTTCCTGACAATTCAATGCACATACTTCCTTCATAGAACTTGTAAAAATCTACAACTATTTTACATCTATATACGTACTAACTCATCTACTAAAAAGAACTATCCAGCGGTTAGAGACCATGTCTTCATATTTTCTGCTGATATTCTGAACACTCACCAGTGTCTGACACAAAGAACGACCTACATCTGTTGAATGAATAGGTTGACTTTTTTGGACTCAGTCCTTTTCATAGATGAAAGGGTCCATCCACGTAAACCAAGACAGGGGAGGCGGCGTGCCAGCGTCACCAAGCGCCAAGGAAGTCCTCTGCACTCCAGACAGACGAAGGACACATGCTTCTCCAACCCTGCCCGCCCCCGCGCGGGAGCGCCAAAAATCTGTCACGTGATCAGTGACAGCTACCCCCTCAACCCTCGCGTGCCCCCACGCATCCAAGGCTACCCGCGGGGGCAGTTTCCACCTCCCGGCCTCCCTCCGGGTTCGCCGTGCAATGACTACAGTATCCCACTTACCAGCGGCCCGCGTCCGCAGAGCTAGAACGGCCGACGCCATGTTTGCCTCACACTCACTTCCGGTCTTGGAAATCCGTTTCCGCCATCGGGAGATTTAGTTCCGGGTTCTGCAAGCCAGTGGAAAGAGAGGCGTGGGAAGTTGCAGGTGAGCTCTTCGAGTCACGGATCTTCCGCGGTGAAGGCTGCGGGCCTGGGCAGCACTGCAGAGGGGTTGGTGGCCAGGGCATGCAGGGAGTTCTGGTCTGGAGGGTGACCCACAGGAGTCCGCTTGTCCCATTCCCTCGTTTTGCAGGAGAACCGAGGCCCAGGACCCTTCCCTAGTCATTCAACTTAGTCAAATAACCATATGCTAGATAGTGCTAAGCGCGGTAAATGCATTATTTCATTTAATTTTCTCAAACCAACAAAGTTGGCATTCTTATACCTATTATACTAAAAAAGAAAATGAGGCCCAGGAAGATTACAAGGGTTATCTAGGGCCATACACACAGTGTTAGTAAGTACTTGTTCTAAGAATGACTCTTGCATTTGACCCAGCAGTTCCAGTCCTAAGTATATACACAAAAGAGAATTGTGAAAATTACCCACACAAACTTGGTACATGAATGTTCCCAATAACATTATTCATGAGAGTAAAAAAAGGAAAGAAACCAAATGTACATCAGGTGATGAATGGATAAACAAAAATGTGGCATATCCATACAGTGGAATATTACATGAAGCCAGATGGAAGAAGCAAGTCATAAAAGGTCACATATTGTATGATTTCATTTATAGGAAATATCCAGAATAGGCAGATTTATAGAAATATTTTGGTTGTCAGGGTAATGACTTTTTTTGCTGTACTAGAGATTGAACCAGGGCATGCACATAGGCTAGTGGTTTACCGCTGAGCTATGTCCCCAGCCTTTTTATTTAATTTTGAGGTGAGGTCTCTCTGAGTTGCTCATACTGGCCTCAAACTTGGGATCCTCCTGTTTCATCCTCTCGAAGTTGCTGGCTAGGGTGATGACTTCTTAATGGCTATAGAATTTCTTTGAGGTGATAAAAATGTTCTGAAATTAGTGGTGATGGTTGCACAACATTGTATGTACTATAACCACTAAAGTGTGCATTTTTACTTATTTTTGCAATGCTAGGGGTCAAACCCAGGGCCTTGTGTATACTAAGCGAGCACCTTACCACTGAGCCACACACCCCCAAACTGAAATTTTTTTGTTCTTTTTTATTTATTTTTTTCTTTTTTGGTGGTACTGGGAATTGAATTCAGGGTGGACTCTACCACTGAGCTACAAGCTTGGTCCTTCTATTTTTCTTTTAAGAAGGGTCTCGCTAAATTGTCAAGACTGGCCTCTAACTTGCAATCCTCCTGCCTCAGCCTCTTGAGTTGCTGGGATTACAGGCGTGCACCACCATGCCTGGCTCATTTATTTTCACGAAGCTTGGCAATAAGAATATATCTTTTGGGGGGGGGTACCAGGGATTGAACTCAGGTGCACTTGACCACTGAGCCACATCCCCAGCCCTATTTTGTGTTTTATGTAGAGATGGTCTCACTGAGTTGCTTAGCGCCTCGCCATTGCTGAGGCTGGCTTTGAACTCGCGATTCTCCTGTCTCAGCCTCCCTAAGTGCTGGGATTACAAGCATGAGCCACTGCACCCTGCTAAGATTATATTTAGTGAACTGAATTGAATGCTACCATCTATGTCTTTTCCTTTTAGGCAATTAATTTGTTAGCACATATTGGTGGCTCTAATGAAGTCGTTAGAATCCGGTGAGAGTGATTCCGAGGAGTTGCCAACATTTTCCTTTCTGAAGAAGGAACTGTCTTCAACAGAGAGGAGGCAGCCTCCAAAGGCAGAGAAGATTGTAGTGATTGACTCCTCAGATTCTGAGGCCTCCTGTCCTGCATCACCAGGGTTGAAAGATCTACCACCTGTCTCAGACACTGATGAAACTCTTACACAAACAAAGCCAGTCAGAGTACTAAGCAGTGGAAGTGAGGGCGAAGAGGAATTTGTTCCCCTGGCCGAGAGGCTTACATGTAAGTTTTTGACACACAAACAGTTGAGCTCTGAGGACTCTCCCTCCCCAGTTAAAAGTGTTTTGGATCATCAAAATAATGAAGAAGCATCATGTGACTGGAAAAAACAGCCCTTTTCAAAGATCCCTGATGTTCCCCTCCATGATACCTCAGAGAGGAGTGTATCAGGTAACCAGGACCCTGTCTTAGACAATCCAGGCATTCAGCTTCCCGCCTACCCGTTTACCCGCCTTGTTCAAAACAATAGCCTGGAAGGAACCAAAACAAATTCTGATGTCCCCCTGCCCCAGAAGAGAACCAAGCACAGGAAGAAGGTCCCCAGAAGAGACTTGCAGGGATGCCAGCAGCAGGAACAAGCAAGCCGCAAGGAAAGCACCCCAAGACAACAGGAAAGAAAGAAGAAGGCAGCGCTGGTCAACAGGCTGAAAGCCCAGAGGCCAGAGGAATGCCTAAAGCACATCGTTGTGGTGCTGGATCCAGGTTCTCCTAGCATCTGTCTTCACCCTGAGCTGAACTGTCTGTTTCCTGGACCACCCACTGATAGGCCCTTTCCCATCTGTTGCAGTGCTTTTACAGATGGAAGGTGGGGGCCAGCTCCTGGGAGCCCTGCAGTCCATGGAGTGCTGCTGTGCAATTGAAGCCCAGGCTGTGCCTTGCAGTGTCACTTGGAGGAGAAGGGCAGGACTGGCTGAGGTAGGGGTTTTCTGGCTAACGGCTCTTCTCTCCTTCTACCCTTCAGAGTTACCGGGTAAATAATGCTTTTATTTTAAAGCATATACATCATTTAGGGCTGCTACAGGAGAACAGATGGGCATAGTCAGCTTAGGATAATTTGAGGAGGATTTAATAAAGAGATCGTTTTCCAAGGCGTGGGCAGGGTACAAGGAAACTACAAGGGACAGCACAGTAGCTTAGGGTCTTGCTAGCATAATTCATGGCTTCTCCACCTCAGTACAGTTGACGTTTTAGATCTGATAGTTCTTTGTAGGGTGGGGGCTGTGCACTGTAGAATGATTAGCAGTATCCTTGGCCTCTACTCACTGGATGCCAATAACACCCTTCCCAGTTGTAGCAATCAAAAAATGTCCTTTGTGGGAAAAATTGCCCCTGGTTGAGAAGCACTGGTATAGCAGTTACAACCCCTAAGCCTGAGGGATGAGAGGAGAAAGTGGTTAGCAGAATCCTGAAGACATAAAGCCAGGTGCCATGGAGCATGCCTGTTATCCCAGCAGCTAGGGAGACTGAGGCAGGAGGATCACAAGTTCAAGGCCAGCCTCAGCAACTTAGCGAGGGCTTATGCAACTTAGACTCTATTGTCAAAAAAAGAGGACTGCAGATGTAGCTCAGTCGTAAAGCACCCCTGAATTCAATCCCCAGTACCTACCCCAAGAAAACCCTGAAGGGAAATAAAGAGAGGGCCCCCTTCGGAGAAACTGTGTCCTCTCATGAAGGAGTGTAGCAAATGCTCGATGACCCCACTGGGAGGGAACCAGGGAAAGAAATACCCTGACTTCATGCTCTACTTCCCTTCCAGTCGCCTACTTGGCTTCCCAGATGGGAGCCCGAGGACACGAGGACCTTGTGATGTCTGTAGAGATCACCTCCTTGGGCAGAGTGGGGCAAAGGAAGATAATCCATGTAGGATTCTTAATTCTTTAACTGGGCTTTGGGAACAGGGGTGTGTGTTTGAATCCCGCCTTTCTGATTTACTGTTGCTGCTCTGGGTGAATTATTTGGGTAAGGCACATTTTTGTGCCTCAGTTGCCTCGTGTAAAATGAGGACACTGTTAACATCCCTTTTAGTCCTCCTGTTGTGGAAACTTGAATAACCCAGCACCAGTCCTTAATAGACTTACCATGTGTGTCCCTCCCCCGCCGAGGCTCCCCAGGTTAACATACTTTACCTATCATGCCTTGTATCTGAGTATGCGAATCTCAGTACTCCACCCATCGTTTTCAAGAGTTTAGAGATGAAACAAGATTTTTTTTCCCTTTCTTTTGGGAGCTCGTAACTTTCCCAGTAATTGAGAACAATAACCCACACTTTTTGCTTGAGGGTATTAGCAAAGCCTTATGTTCATCTAGCAGTTTATCCTGTCTAGGCACTTCCACATCCTCTCTTATGTTTCGGTCTCAGTTATCCTATAAAGTAGGAATTCTTTGCACATCACAGGTTGGGAAACGAGCTCAGAGAACTTAAAAGCCTAGTTCAGAATCACAGCCAGAACTAGAACCCAGAGCTCCTGCCATCTACACTTTGCTGTCTAAGGGGTCCTGCTTTTGCTTTTAGGGATCCAGTCAGAAACCTTTCTGCAAAATTCCTGCTCCATGATCTCTCTGTAACACTGTTTTGCTGTTGGATTGTTGGCCCTGAAATAGCCTCAGCTTTGACTGAGCCCTTGCTATTATGAAGAGTTGTTGTTCTCATAGAGGTTCCCCTTGTGATTTCTTTTCACCCACAACCTGTGTTTATAAGGGCCTTTCGGTTTTTAGCCACAAGTTTGTTTTCTCCATTCCCCTATTGAAAATGCACACACACAAATGGCAGTTGCTTCTCAGCCCCTTTAAATGTGCTGATTTTCCTTTCTTCTTCTGCTCCTTCCTCTCCTCCTCCTCCTCGTTTTTGCTTGCTTTTTTTTTTTTGTAGGGCAAGTTCTCATTCACTGAGCTGCACCCCAATGCTAATGTTCCTTTCTTATTCAGTGTTTCAGAGGTGCAGAGCACCAAGGTTAAAGAGTTGAGGTCTAGGGAGAGATAGGATCACTAGTGGTTGTTCCTTGCCACCTTGACTTCAAGAAGAAAAAGATTAGGAGTGCTGGCACATGGCTGTAATCCCAGCTACTTGGAGGGTGAGGCAGGAGTATTGCAAGTGTGATCCTCCTGCCTTGGCAGTTTAGCAAAACTCCGCCTCAAAATAAAAAATAAGGGCTGGGATTGTGGCTCAGTGGTGGATCGCTTGCCTCACATGCATGAGGTACTGGGTTTGATCCTCAGCACCACATAAAAATAAATGAAGATATTATGTCCATCAACAACTAAAAAAAATACTTAAAAACATAAAAATAAAAAATAAAATAAGCTGGGTGTGGTGGTACACACCTGTAATCTCAGCAACTCAGGAGGCTGAGGTAGGAGGATGGCCTCAGCAACTTAGCAAGGCCCTAAGCAATTTAGTGAGACCCTGTCCTCAAAGTAAAAAATGAAGAGGGTGGGAATGTGGCTTAGCAGTAAAGTGCCCCTGTGGGGGATATAGCTCAGTGGCAGAGCACTTGCCTAGCATGTCTGAGGCCCTGGGTTTAATCCTCAGTACCCAAAGCTAACAATAAAATAAAAACAAAGAGCTGGGGATGTAGCTCATTGATAAAGGACCCATGAATTTAATCTCCAGTACTGGGTGGGGGGAGGTTGAAAAAGGAAGCTGGGCACAGTGGCACATACTTGTAACCTCAGCTAATTGGGAGGCTGAGAGCCTGAGGCAGGAGTTCTAATCCACCCTGGGTAACTTACTGAGACCTTGTCTCAAAATAAAATAATAAAAGAACTGGGAATGTAGCTCAGTGTAAGAGTGCTTGCCTAGCATGGGTTCAATCCCAAGCACCACAAATTAAGGGGGTGAGGAGAGAAGGAGGTGGCACAGGGGGCAGGGAATTCATTCACCCAGAACACCCAGTCACCCAGGGGCCCACACCTGCTGACCTCCCTCTCTGTGTTGTGTTCTGGGCCTTTTGGCAGGATGGAGATGACTGGGTGGAGGAGCAGACAGTCCTTGTGTTACTCCTGGCAGAAGCTTTTGTGTCCATGATCTACAACTTTAAGAAGGTGGGCAGGGCCAGAGGACCCGGGCTGAGGCATGAAACAGAGCAGCCCTCTTACCAGGGAGGGACCGTTAATGCACCTTCTGCCCCTTCACGCAGGGAAGTCCAGGCAGTGCTGAGAAAGGGAAGGACACACTTCAGGGCTTTGTAACTGACGTCACAGCAAGGACAGCGGGGAAAGCTGTATCGTTGGTGATTGTGGATCAGGAGAAATGCTTCAGGTTTGTATTTGCCTTGGAGACTTAGTGTTAAATGAGGCAGCTCTTGGGCCAACAAGGGTGAGTTTCTTCACTCCAGCTATAAATCACTGCAAGATGGTGTCCCTGACAAGCCCTGTGGGATGCGCTGGTCCACTCTTCTTGCAGCCCTCTGCCTGAGTGCAGTCTGGAGCTGCTTCCTTTACTTTCCTCTCCTGCTCCAGGACTCAGAACCCTCCAAGGAGAAGGAAACAGGGAGCCTCAAGTAAACAGGTTAAGGAGAAGCAGCAGAGACGAGAGCCCAGCACAGGGACTATGGTGTCCAGGGTAGATGTGGAAGAGGTAAGAACTTCCTGTTCAGGTGGGGGCTCGCTAATCATGTAATCCAATTTGCTACTGAGAGAATAGAGGACCCACTAGACACTGCTTTCTACCCTGGCCTGAGTGGGAGAGAAGGGACCAAATGAGGAGCCAAGGGTGGGGGGTACAGCTTCTGTGAACAGTAGGAGAACCACTTCCAACTAGTCTCTCTCTCTCCTTCCAGTCCATCATTGTTTTTGGGTTTCTAGGCACTGGTGGATCTGCAGCTACATACAGAAGCCCAGGTTCGTATTGTGCAGAGCTGGAAAGAGCTGGCTGACTTTGCCTGCACATTCACAAAGGCTGTGGCTGAGGCACCTTTCAAGTGAGTGCCCCCAGCAAAACCTGTCTCCATGTGGGAACTTGCCTTTGAGGATAATTCTTGCAGCCATGTGGGCAAGGTAGTGCATGCCTGTAATCCTAGCCAAAACTCAGGAGGCTGAGGCGGGAGGATCATAGTTTTGAGGCCAGCCTCAACAACTTAGCAAGACCCTGTTTCAAAAAATAAAAAGGGCTGGGAATGTGGCTCAGTGATAAAGTGCCCGTGTTTGGTCACCAGTACCAATAAATAAAATTCTTCTGCTTTAGCTTACAAGCAGAAGAATCTGGTACTTTCTTTTGTAATGAGAGAGACTAGATGTAGTTTTTAGAGGGAAACCACAACTAACACTGCTTGGAAATGAAGTAATCACCCAAATCACTGAAGGTTCAAACTGGCCAGATAGGACCCTGTATCCACCTCCCGGTCAGTGGACAGAGTGCTTTTCAGTCCTTATTTGAAGAGACAAGTGTAGGAGCAATGAGCAACTCAGCTCCCCAGTGTGTTATCTGCAGGAAACTCCGAGATCAAAACGGCTTCTCCTTCTGCCTGGAGAGTGACTGGGCTGGAGGGGTGAAGGTGGACCGCACTGGCAGGGGACTGGCACTCGTCTGGAGAAGACAGATTCAGCAGCTGAACCGAGTCAGCCTGGAAATGGCCAGTGCCATTGTGGATGCCTATCCCTCTCCATGGCTCCTGGTACAGGTATGCTGCTCCAGAGTCACCCCCTACTCTGCTTTGGCCTCAGCGGGCCCCCCAGATGACTTCCATGGATAGCATTGTTGAGGACCCAAAGATGCTCTGTTTGTCAGCAGTGTGGGTTGGCTCAGTTCCCGCTGGCCCAGGGAGGGACCATGGGTTCTCATTCCCCAGATCAAGCCCACCACCCTTCTGCTCTTGGATGGGGGACAACTGTGGATGGTACAGTATTAAGAGGTCATTTGCTGCTTTCAGGCTTATCGACGGTGTTTTTCGGAGCAAGAACGTCAGAATTTGCTGGCAGACATACAGGTGCGGCGCGGGGAAGGTGTGACATCCACCTCCCGCCGTGTTGGACCAGAGCTGTCTAGGCGTATCTACCTTCAGATGACCACTTTGCAGCCAGATCTCTCTTTAGACAGTGCTGACTGATGCTAGTTCACAGGGACAAGAATAAAATGCTGATATCTGCCTCCCCAGCCTTAGAGCCTGACTGCAACCAAGAGACCGGAAGCACCTCCTGGGGCAGTAGCCAGGGGGCAGCCCAGTCTTTCTCCTTACTTGTCCCTTTCTCTGTGAACTCAGGGCAGAAGGCCAAGAGACACTTGGTTCTGCTCTTCTCCCAGCTGCTACCCCTGCCCCAGCCAGCCCTCAAAACACAAAGGAACAAAGACAGACCACTCAGACATGGATTTAATAATTGTAGAAACCCAAAAGAATCAGCATCAAATCTCAAAGTCGGAGTGAACTCTTGCCTGCAGGTTGGCTCAGCCACTGAGCTGCCTCAACCAGCCAAAGGAACTATGATAACTAGGCTGACTTCTGTATTTTCATAATCTCATTGTTATGTATTATGTGTTTAGTTTCAATAAAGCATTTATACCAATGGCTCTGGAGCTTGGAGGAAGACTAAGGAATGTGTAGTGATTCTGAGTAAGGTGTGGACCTGCGTGGCACAGCTACCTTGGGGGAGGAGAGAGCAAAGTCCTTTCTTCCAGTATCAGGACAGTCATGAGTGACAGAACTACCCAGAAGGGCCACTACGGCTAAAAGCTGGACCCTGCCCTCCATCTCTAAACTATGACAGGTTCTTGCTCCCTATGGGGAGAGGCAAGGAGCTTACGATTGGGAGTTTTCAGTGAATGAGCACCGAGACATGGTCCTTCTGATCCCTTCATCCAGCTGTTGTGAAAAGATGAGGCAGAGGCAAGAAAATGCTTAATCTAGCAGCCAAGAGAATGGACAGTGCTGCCCTTGTTTGTACTAGTCTTTAATTTTATGCACCACTTTTCAGCTCCATGTTGCTACTTGTTTCCCTTCATTTCCTACAGTTTCCATTCATTCCTTCCCTTCTGTTATAGGTCTAGAATCAAACAATTCTAACCTCAGTGTCTATGAGCTGAGTGTTCAGGTTGCCTCTGAGGTATTTAGTCACACCTAGTGCTAATGGAGCTGTCACAGACAGTGCAGCCCTGCAGATACACCTGCTCACTTCCTGGCAATCAGGGAGTTAATGCTCTGAACCTGAGGCAAGGAGCTGGGCCTGCTGCCATTCTGTGGACGCCATTTAAGTTGGGGCAGGACTCCACAGGAGCTGCCGAAGACTGATAGCAGGAGATCTCTATTTGTGAGTCATGAATCTGTCTACTGTGAAAATTTCTATACTTTGGCTGAGACATAATTCTGGTGTGAGTTCTATTCTCTCAAAGTTACAAAGGAGGCCAAATGATGTCAAGGAAAGAAAGAATACCAAAGTTAGAGTCTAGTTCTGCCTTAGACTACCTGGGAGACTGGGCAAGTTATGGAAGGCCTCAGTTTCTCTGCTTACAAGTGTTACACTGGGCTGATGGTTGTGAAGTCCCTTTCACAGAGATTTTGTATGGCCACTAAAATGCCTGAATGTCTTAGAGGTTTTTTAGGAAATACGTAATCCTCTCCCCAATTTCGACTGGATTTGCTGAATGTGGTGGTCCCTAGTGCCCAGTGACACAGTGCCTCCTGATCTGCCTGGGCTACCCAGGGAGGAATGAAAGAAAGGGTTTGTGACGTACAAAAGTATTCATGTAGTGACAGCTGACCATTTAGTAGAAACATGCCTTGCCTTTACACAGCTTAGTATAATAACTAGAAAAGGCTGTTTTCTCTCTCCCCATCCCCAAGCCTATTCCTTTAGGCATGCAGGTAACTATCCCTCCCCACCTCCCATTTCTTCTCATTCCACCAGGGAACCCTGACCAAGGAACAACAAGAAGTCCTACAAAGGGGAGGTCTGAAGTACCAACTGGCAGCCATTTGATGATGGCAGGTAGGTCTGACGCTAAAAAGGTTGTGTCCAGCAGAAGCCAATTCCACAGGAATCCGAGCTCCAAGGCCGGGAGGCAGCAGGTGTGGAGGACAAGCTCACTGCTGGGAGTCGGTCTGCAGGACCCACTGGAGGATCTCGTGGCGGCGCAGACCCTGCACAGCATTGTCGTAGACGGTGTTCACACTGGTGCACAGGGGTTGCTGCTGCAGTGCTGTCACCCGACACACAACCAGCCCAGCGGCCACACACAGCAGCAGCAGTGGCAGCAGCAGCTTCAGCACAGCCCAGGACCGAGTGTGTTTCCGGGGTGGTGGCTTGCGGGGACGGGAGCCAGACTTAGATTCTGGAGGGATAAAGTCACAAGAGACAAAATGAAGTTCTGTTTGTTCGAGGAGACCCACTGTCTACAATCTACTCAAGTCTCCCTGCAGATCCACCCACCCGCTCCTAGAGACCTGAGAAAGATACCTCGTGGATAGTAGAGCTCTTCAACACTTTGCTACACAGAGACTGCAACATAAACATCTCATCCCTGGGATCTCAAGGGACTACCCTAGAAACTGGAACTCATTCTGCACGTCTCCTGTAGCTCAGTCGCCAGGTTCCTGTACTCTCCTTAGTAACATGGAGATGATCCAGACCCCTTGGGAGCAGAAAGGGCTTACAAGGGGTGCTCAGCAGGGATAAACTACTGCCCATTTGGGAACAGGGTCCAGATTCACTGACACTGTGAATGTCATCATTATTATATAATACGTGTATAAAAAACTTGAAAGGAATACAATACACCACATTGTAAACAGAAATTACTACTGGGAGTGTATTATAGGTGACTGCTATTTCCTGAGATTATATCATTTCTAAATCTCTGTAATGAATACATACTATTTATAATCAGGAAAAAAAATAGACTTTAGAATCTTAGCCCTAGAGAAAGTGGGACTCCTTGCTCCATGGTGCTCTAAGACACAACTGACACCCCAGCACACCCACAGATGGCACTGGGAAACGAACCAGCCAGCACTAGCTCCTCAAGAGTCTTCTATTCCTGCAGCCACGCTCTCGGACTCCCACACTACTCCCAAGTGTAATTACTGTTCACGTAACTGTGGTCTGGAGCTTGCTCGCTCACTCACTCGCGCCTGAAAACATGCGCATGTCTGCCCTGCGCCCAGGCTGCCACTTTGCCTAGACAGCAAACTTACTGGGGGCCTGGTTTGCTTCCTTCTTGGGCTTCTTCTCCTGCTCCCGCTTGGAAGCTTTGAGGGCATCGTACTCCTTTCGCCGACGCTCCTTCTCTTCTGCCTTTTCCCGCTTCCGCACTTCCCGCTCCTGAGCTTCCTTAGCTCGCTGTTTGGCCTCCCGCTTTTTCTCTGCCTCTACAACAAAATATACCAAAACATGACTTCTCCCCACCAACCCTCTAGCAGCTTGCTTTCCTCAATAATTAAAAGTGAGAATTCAGCTGCCTTTTGCTTTATGCCATGGGGCACATAAGAAATAGAAAAAGGAGGACTGGGGATGTAATCCAGTGATAGAGAACTTGCTTATCAGCACACATGGGGTTCTGGGCTCCAACACTCGCAATGCAGCAAAAATAATTAATAAATAAATCAATTAAATAAACAAAACCCTCCAGAAATAGAAAAGGGAACCAGCCATCATTCTAGTTTCTAGGAAGTAAGCTCTTCCCAAAAAATAAACTCTCAGGGCTTGCTGAATGGATTATTAAGGGGTATCTTGTCTACAGGGAGGAGAGATTGGAATGTCTCTTAAAAAAAAAAACAAAAAATTAAACAGAAAAGCAAAAGCAAATGGCAGAGCAATTAACAACCTCCTAGAACTTAGCCATAAGGGGAAGGAACGATGGAAGGGCTGCTCCTATAGGACCGCTATCTTCCCACACTTTAGAAATCAATGTGGCATGGCGAGGAGGGCAAGCAAGAAGAACAGGATTGCAGCCGGGTGTGGTGGCACATGCCTGTAAGGCCAGCACTTAGGGAGGCTGAGACAGGAGAATTGCGAGTTCAAAGCCAGCCTCAGCAACGGCGAGGCGCTAAGCAACTCAGTGAGACCCTGTCTCTACATAAAACACAAAATAGGGGTGGGGATGTGGCTCAGTGGTCCCGAGTTCAATCCTTGGTGCCAAAAAAAAAAAACAAACACGATCGCTCACATTCAGGGTTGTAGCTAACAGCAATATTTTTCTAAAAAGTGACACAAATTGTCAATTATCTACCAACTTTAACTCAGGAATCTATGTTACATACTCAGATTTACTTAACAGCTCCAGTATGCTTACAATATAGCACCCAACTTCCAAATTACTGGGTTCTAAGACTGCATTTCCAAATAAGTCACTTGGAAGCCTAGGGTACTCAATCACTGAGCCACATTCCCAAGTCCTTTTTTGTATTTTATTTAGAGACAGAGTCTCACTGAGTTGCTTAGCACCTCACCATTGCTGAGGCTGGCTTTGAACTCGCACTCCTCCTGTCTCAGCCCCCCAAGCCACTGGGATTATAGGTGTGTGCCACCATGCCCAGCTAAAATACATTTTTTCCAAAGCCTGAATGCCACAAAATGGTGGTTAAATGTCCTTTTAGGGCTTAAAAGTGTATTTGAATCATAATGTAGCTTAACATCAGTACTGTGAGTACTGGAGCACTGCTTCTCTACAGCCACACCAGCTCCACATTCTGGCTGGACACTAAGAATGCCAAGAACCCACCACAGCCAGTCTCAAGAAAACATGCACCATCAAGAAGCAAAGCAGGGGTCTGGGCTTGTGGCTCAGTGGTAGAGCGCTCACCTCTCATGTGTGAGGCACTGAGTTTGATCCTCAGTACCACGTAAAAATAAAATAAAGGTATTGTGTCCACCTACAACCAAAAAATATTAAAAAAAAAAAAAAAAAAAAAGCAAAGCAGGAGGGGTCAGAGTGAACACGGGCATGTCTGCCATAGTGGCTGGGCATGGAGAAGGGACACTGTCACTTGGGCATTGTGAGCTCAGGGACTGCCTGTAGTCAGTATTACAGGCATCCCTTCTCTAACCATGCAGTCCTTGGTAAGGGGGATCAGAAGGCAGCCAATCAACTGAACGCACACTATGTGCCAGGCACTGTTCTGAGTACTTGAGATGCATCAATGGAGAAGGCAGGGCAGGTTCTAGCACCTAACACAGATAGAGACACACGATACATAAGTGAACACAGTAAAGTCAAGGATATGTGCCATTAGGAAAATAGAGGAGGTGGTGGGGTGGTGACAGGTAGGATGGCTACTCTAGTTTGGGTGCTCTGGCAAGGGTTATGGCAACACTGGAGCAGACATGAGGGATCAAAGGAAGCCAGCCATGTAGCCAGCTGAAGGAAAGGAACCAAGCAAAGCCCCAAAAGCAAGACCATAGTTAGTACATCCAAGCAACAGCAGAGGCCTAGGTGGCTAGGTTAACGGCACTAAGGAGTAGCAGGCAACGTTAGGCCAAGGTGGCCTGTGGGTCCCGACATTGAATTTGAACTTTATTCTAAAGTCAACGGAATGCCATTAGAAGGGTTTAAGCATACAGTAGCACCGCTTATTTAAAAAGATCCCCCCAAGGGCTGGAGGTATAGCTCAAGGTTAGAGCACTTGCCCAGTAGGCATAAGGCCCTGGGTTCAATCCCCAGTACCACACGAAATAAACAAACAAATAAGAACAAAAATAAAAAGACAACCCAGGCTGCTGTGTGAGGATGGGTTTATGGATGTGGCACAATCAAGTCCTCTTTCAGAGGTGGCACTGGAGGCAGACACTTCTATGTGAAGACATAGAGGACTTGCTGACAGACTAGATGTGATAACCAAAAAAGAGGATCCATCTTTTCTATTTTAGGTTTGAGTAACTACAGTGATAGTGACTTCCTGTTTAGGCAGAAGACTAGGAAAGGGCTGAAGGGGAGGCAGGGGTCTGCTTCAGCCATGTCTGAGATACCATTAAAAAAATTTTTTTTCTGAGATGTTAACCCCCTAAGAATGAGGATGGAGCTCAGTGGAGAAGCCAGGACTGGAGAGAGTCATCAGATGAAGATGATACCCTCTACCACACTGTCCATCAGCACTCGCTCTTTAGCACAGCCCTTGAAGCATGAGACTCAACTGGCTGGGGTAAGGCCTGGAAGATGGCCAGATGGGGGACAGCCACCTACCTCGTTCCACCTCCAGCCGCCGCTGCCTCTCTCGCTCCTGATCCGCCTGCACAGCCTTCATGTGCTGCAGCACCTGTCGGGGGAAAGGGGGGCTCTGAACTCTCCAGGTAGCAGTGCTCACAGCTCATATTTGCCCAGGAAGTCTCAAAAAAGAGACTGCTTTTTTCAGGATCAGATCACCAGAGGCCCTGGCAGCGATGCAGAACTAGATAAGCTAATCCTATTTCTGCATCCTAAGTTACTGCACCAACCTCAGTAGCAGAAGAGTTACATAAACCCAGTTCATTGAAGCTGTCAGGATAAAATTTAGAAACACAATATTGACTATATCTGTAGACAGTCCTGCCATTTACAATCACTCTCAAGTGCATGACTTCATATGATCCTCCTGGCAGTTCCCTGGCCAGCAGGAACAGTACTCCCTCCAATACGCTTTCCTGACCCTCCCTGCCTTTAGCTACTTGAGGAACCCTCCTCTCTGCAATTCCTTGCAACCTATCTGTCTCAGTCATAAGACTGCAACAGTCCTGTCCATAGGTATCCCATGTGGCTAGCAGATTGTAGATAACTAGAGGCATTTGATACATGATGCCTCTCCCAAGAGAGTTGAATTCATAAAAACGGTGGCTCGGCAAAGAGGTACAGGGTCTGGAGAAGGGCAGGCATGATGGTGAGGGCAGCCCAAATTCAAAGCTGCCTCACTCCAAAATCTGAATACTAAACAAATGCACAACTACCCAGTTGAGATGGCTAAGAGATGTCCCTTTTTACCTTGGCTACAAGTGCTACCATCAGGAGTTACTTATCTGAAAACACAGGTAGTTCAAAAATGGGAGAGACTGCTCCAATGTAGACTATGAGCTCCCAGAGGATAGATTTTGTCCTAGAGACCAGCGACCTCATTCTGACTGGCCCAACCCACTCCTCAACCCAATGCCTACAGATGTGTTGCAGCTCTGGAACCAAAGTGCCAGAGACTGTGGCTTCAGTTACCGTACCCACAATGCACAGTGCTACCTGGTCATGTCTGAGAGGCATGTGTGACCGGAAAAGACCTTTGCACTCAATAAAAACTATTTCTGTAAGTCACAAACTGTGAAATATCACTTTCATATGATCCAACATATCTGCTGAAGACCTAAATGACAGTGTATGCATGCTGAGGGTTTCTCATGTTGAGATAAATGGAAGCAATACCTACTTCCCAGGCTTAGGAGGACTATAAAACACAAAGCATCTAGGACAAAGGAAGAAAAATCAGTGGTAGCTGCTGTCACTTTTCAGAATTGACATCACTTCTAAAGCACCATGTTCTCTTTATTTCTTTGCAGTACTAGGGACTGAACCCAGGGGCACTTATACCGCTGAGCTATTATATCCTCAGTTCTTTTCTTATTTTTGTTTACTTATTTATTTAGTTGTAGATGGACATAATGCCTTTATTTTATGTATTTATTTTTATGTGGTGCTGAGGATCCAACCCAGCAAGCGCTCTACCACTGAGCCACAACCCCAGCCCCAGTTCTTTTATTTTTTGAGACAGGGTATTGTTAAATTGCGGAGGCTAACCTCAATCTTGAAATCCTCCTGCCTCAGCCTCCAGAGTTGCTGGGGTTACAGGTATGTGATTATTATGCACCACAAAGTACTGTTCTTAATGAGCAGCGAGGGCAAGGCATCATCATGGTTACTGGCCAAGGGCAAGGTTTGCCTTGTGCGATGCCCATAGTTCTTCACTCCTCTATCAGATGATCCCAACTATAATCAAATGCCATGTTTGTCCTGGGCATGTCTGTTTATAGGTATAAATTTATAAATCTCCTCTCCAACTGCTGGGGATCAGGTCCTTGAGCATACTAGGCAAGCGCTATACCAGTCAGCTATATCCACAGCCCTAAATTTATAAATCTGAATATGTTTATTTGCAAAACTCATACAATAACTGTGCCTCAAAAAGGTTATAGCCCCTAACCTTCTTGTCCCATTAAAACAAATATCAACATAGTGTTCTAATGCAAATCTCTGGTTTCTTTTCTTTTTTTGCTTCATTCATTCATTCGATTTACTGGGTTTTTTGTTTTTTGCTGGGATGACACCCAGGGCCTTGCATATGCTGAGCAAGCACTCTACCACGAAGCTACACCCCCAGCCCAGGCCCTGGTTTCTTAGGAATGGAAGTACTGCAGTAAAGCAGAAGATGGTGGTATTCTAGGTAAATGCAGAAACAAATCTCCCCAGGGTTTAACACACTAATTCCACTGAGATCCTGGTGCTTTAGTCAACAGCTATCAGTGTCCTGGAAGAGGAAAAAAAAAACCAAGAGGGAGAGGAAGGTCCTAGGGGAACATGGGAAGGAGACACCCAAGAGCCCCAAGCTTACCTTGTTTGCACACTGCTTACATTGCTTCTCATCCAAGCAATCCCCAGCCACTTTGGCCAGGACAGGGTCCAAGGGGTTATCTTTCAGGTCCAGCCACTTCAGGTTCTAAAGAGATGGGCAAAGAGGCTGGCTAAGCCTGAGTTCACACACACCAGCCCTCTAGGTAGAAGAGTGGGCAAGAAGGAAGCTCCTCTGTGTTCCACACCCAGGGATACCACCTCAGACAGGCCAGCAAGGTGGTATTTTTGACCACCTTTCTCAGGGTCATGCACAATCAGTCCCTGGGCCTGGCCACACCTGGTTGTGCAATCATGGTGCATGGATTCTTACCTTGAGCTGAGCAAAGCTGACAGGCAAGGTGACCAGCCTGTTGTTAAGGAGATCCAGATGCTGGAGATTGACCAGACGGCCAAAGTCAGCTGGCAGCTGCTGCAGCTTGTTCTTACTGAGGTCCAGCTTTACCAGGTGTGTGAGGCCACAGAAATCCGACTAGGACCCAGAGAGAGACCACTTAAGCCTGGGGCTCACACCCTTTGGTTAAATAGCTGGGGAGTCCCCAAGTTAGAGGCACCTATGCATAAATCCTATGGTAAAATAGCTCTATCTTTTACCAGCTATTCCTCCTAGTATGAAAATGGAGAGATCTGCCACTGCTGGTAGTAGTGACTGAAGCACAAGCGTTAAGACAGCTTAGTACCATGTTGCCAAAAAATGTGTACATCCCTTCCTCCTCTGTTCTCCCTCCTGCTCATCTTCCACACTACTACTAGAGTGACAAGGGACCTTTCTTGTCCTCCCAAAGCACTCTATCTTCATTTTTTGTAGGATCTCTCAAACACAGTGTTTAGGCCTTGAGTACTCAATTGCAGTCTTGTTACTTGTGGCATCTAGCCCAGTACTTTGCACAGGTGCTCACTGAGTGTTTGAGGAACAGCTGTCTGACTAGCTAGGGCCCATCCAGCCTATAACCTGGCTCTTCTTCAGCACACTCCAAAACATCCCCAACATTCAACCTTTGCCCAGCACCCATCTGAAGGTGATGGTACAAACTGGCTAACGAAGCACTACTCATGCTCTCTGAGGACCTGTAAATGCCAGGGGATCTGCACTGCCGAGCACAATGGAAACTGTTGGGACAGACAACAGAAGAGCCAGATTGAAAAGTGCACTTGGGGGTGCTGAATGATTCTGGCAACATGCACAGCAGGTGTGAAGCTGCCAGGAATTGCTACCCTTCTTTAATTAGAAACAATACTTCCTGGAAGAAGTGGGACCTCTGATGCTTCTTGAACAGTTTTGATGAGCCGTGAAAAGATGCTATAGACAGCGAGGCTCAGGAGAATGCCAAGAGAGAACTGGACTAATGATCCAAAGAAGAAACTGCCAACTTCTGAATTTGATCCCTAAGCCAAACCCAGTGGGAACCTACCCTGGAATAAAACAAGGAGTGGCACAGCCAGAGAGAAGGGTGGAAGGGGCAGCAGTGACAGCAGCAGTACTATGGAGGAGGCAGTCACTGCCCAGCGGAGGCTGAGGGGGCTAAAGGAACCTAGCACCTGCCCAGGAGCAAGGGGGCAAAGGGAGAACTGGGAGAAGTGGTGCAAAATCAAAAGGTTTCGACACAGAATGAATGTGCCCAACCAAAAAAGCAGCAAATCTGAAGTGATTCAAGTCCTTGTTTATGAGGATAATGATAAGGTAGTCTTATAAAATCACATTCTGTCTTGTCCCTCATCAAAAGATGCATGGAGGGGCTGGGAAACTGTTCGTACTTTCTCCCTGGAATGCGGAGCAACTAACAAAATGGTCTCTAGCCTCCTCTATGCAACAGGGAGGTAAACCACTTTTCAAAGGAATAAAGCAAGAAAAAAGATGAGCCCTGTAAGTGAATCAGCCAGCATCCTGTTGACTTTAGCTTTCTGTGGCCTGACTTCCCCTCTGCTAGAATGAGCCCTGTACCTCAATTCCCTTCCCTCTGAGACAAGCCACTCCACCCACCCCCTCCCAACATACTCAGATTAGCTGGAGCCTGCCCATAAGCCGATCATGAAATCACACCTTAGGACACCCCCAGCCCCGGCAACAGGAAGGCAATGCATCCAGGCTCCAGATCATGGTTGCTTGCCAGTCTTACCGGTAGACTACTCAGTTTATTGCAGGACAGATCCAGTATGGTGGCCTTTGGTAGTGCAGCCTAGAAGAGATGAGAAAAACATATCAAACCAACACCTGGAATGATTCAGTGACATCTGCTCATTTTCCAAAGCAAGTTCCCACGATTAAGAAAGGCCTTTAAAAAAAAAATCATTAAAGTATCGTGTTCCTGGGGATAAAAGGAAAAAAATGAGCCAGTCAACCACGATCTAAGGAACAATGCAAAGAGGAGGGATTTAGCCGCAGAACTTCCGAGAAAGGGAAACTTCAATTCTTAGAAATTCTCCATAACACTTTAAAATTTTTCTCTATCAGTCCTCGTACTAGGTTTTAGGGGAGGGACTATGTCTTATAAATCTCTGCAATTTGTTTAACTCCCCAGTTCAGGGCCTTCCTCAGTGAAGGCACTGAATATCCCACATGTGATGGCCAACTTGTGGCTGAAGGAACAGGTACATGAGTGAAATGTCAGAGGGAAAGGAGCCCCTCACAGCCCACCTCAATTTTTCCATGGTGTCCAATGCTAAAGGGGCTCTGCAGAACTGACTGTTTTTTTGTCTCCCTGGGGATAATGTGCACTGACCACTGGAGTAAACAGTTTCAGAGAGTAGCCTAGGGCCAGGCTAAAACAATGTTGGCCATCTTCCTGGTGTGAGAAAGGAAGTGAACACTTAAATTAAAAACCTTGGGCCAGCCTGACCTTTACAACTGTCAAAAGCCCTCAGAATGAAGTATAACCACCCAAAAAAGTTTTGGATACTACAGGGAGAAGAACACCACGATAACAGCTCCATCTATCAGCACTTCCTACCTTCCAAGCATTTTACACTACAATTTTAATCCTCATAAGTATATGAGATAGAAACTATTAGTATCACTTTATAAATGAGGAAATCTAGACATAAAGGTTAACCAACTTGCCAAGGGCACTCAGCTATTAGGCAATGGATATGAACAGAGAATCGCATTCTAGTCACCACACTAAAAGCCACATGGGAAGGACGACGGGCCAAGGGTCAAGGGCACATGTAATTGTTAAAGGAAGATAGGGCTGTGTAGGTCATCCCAAGTGAGGCAGGACAGAGAGGTAGGGGTGAGGGTGGGGATCTGGTGGCTTAGAAAAGCAGAGATGTGGGACTCAGCTCTACAATGGCAACTAGGTGTGTGATCTCCTTAGGGCCTCAGGCCTTAGCTTGGGGCTGGGATTTCTGCCAGTTTCAGCGCAGGTGGGATGAAACCTTGCCAGTCAAGTAGGGAGACTTCACCTTTTTCACAGAGCGCTGCCTCCAGGCTGGGGCAGCCAGCTGGGATTGCCAGCTTCCTAGAAAAGCTGGGTTCTGGGCCACACCCAGGTCTACCAGGAGGCCTACTTTCCCGGACCGAGTCATTCATTCATTCTCAAATACATCCAGCAACCACCGTGCTCGCTCCTACCTGGGGTCTGGCACGGAGCTGGGCGCTGTGAAATCCCCCAAGACGGGGACAGATTCACTGTTGGCCCTGAAAATGCCCAGGGTCGCAGAGGCAAATCCTCCCTATCTTCTGGAACAGCGCCAAAGTGACACGTGTACATCCCAGAAACACTGGGGCCGGACGCAGCAAACCACTGAACACTTAGCACTGCCCCCGCCACTTCGTTTTAAAGATGGGAAACTGAGGCTTAGAAACAGGAGGCGGCCCACACAGGGGCCAGCGCCAGGCACAGTGGGCTCGTGGGCCTTGTGGGACTATACTGACCAGCTCCTTCACCGGGACCTCATTCAGGTCGCTGAGGCTCAGGTCCAGCTCGTTGCCGTCCAGCTTGTCGCGAAGGTTCCCGCCCTTGCTACCGGCCTTGGTCATGATGACGCCGGCTGAGCGGGCCCCGGGCTGCGGGGCTTCGACCGGCAGGAGTGAGAGGCTGAAAGGTCGCTCGTCGTTCAGCAGATGCGCACCCAACGGACCACGCCTGCGCCCTCCGCCGCTGCTGCCGCTGCGAGACCGCCGCCGCCCGTCCGCCCGCCGGACGCACTCCGAGCCCCGCGCCCCGCTCCCACCGGTGCAGCCGCGACGACGACCACTTCCGTGTCCACGTCACCTTCCGCGGCCACTGAGACGGGTTGGGCCAGAGCGGCCTGAACGGGTGCGGGCGCGCCCCCTGGCGCCCAGGACAGTGCACGGCGCCGCCTCGGCCGGAGCAACTCCGCGGCCAGACGTGGCAGTCCTGTTCCCTGGTGGCCTGGAGCCAGGCGGCGAAAGGCCATGCTGCTGGAAGTGGCAAGACCTGGGTTTGTAACCCAAACTGACCTCATCAGATCACTCCATCCTCTGCATTAGGAGCAGAAACTGGGTGTTCTCTAAAATTGCTGTCTTCTTAACCCAAAATAACAATCGACTTCCTGGATTTCTCTTCTCTCCTCCCCACTGCTCAGCTTTTGGCTCTGTGGCTCTCATCTACCCTCACCTAGCTCCCAGGATGTTTTTTTGGTCTTGTTTTTTTAATATATTTTCTTAGTTGTAGGTGGACACAATACCTTTATTTTATTTATTTTTACATGGTGCTGAGGATGGAACCCAGTGCCTCACACATACGAGGCAAGCACTCTGCCACTGAGCCACTGCCCCACCCGCCCAGGATAGTTTTTATAGAAATCTGACCAAGTCTCTTCTCTGCTTAAAACACTCCAGACCTCCAGCTGCCTCTGGGATATGAATCACTGTCGTTTCTAAGGTGGGTCCTGCCTGCCCTGTGCCTCCTCATAAGCTCTTGTCCCTCCCTGTCTGGACTGGATGCTGTGTACATTTCCCCATGCTTTTCCCTCTCCAGCAATAGCTAACTACTAGTCCTGCAGGAAACCTCCCCTGACCACTGTCCCTCCTCGGGGCTTTGACACTGCCAAAGGTGTGCAACCTTATTATCAGAGTAGTATTAGAGCTTCACACGGCTAAGTGGAACCTCTGGCACTAAACCAATTGGGTATGAATCCTGGCTCTGCCACCTGCTATCTATGAAACCTTATGCAATCATTGTACTCGGTCTTATCTGTGAATCTATGAGAAATGTGGATAATAAAAGTATCTAGCTGAGCCGGGCGCGGTGGTGCAAGCCTGTAATCCCAGCACTTACGGAGGCTGAGACAGGAGAATCGCAAATTCAAAGCCAGCCTCAGCAACAATGAGGCGCTAAGCAACTCAGTGAGACCCTGTCTCTAAATAAAACACAAAATAGGGCTGGGGATGTGGCTCAGTGGTTGAGTGCCCCTGAGTTCAATTTCCAGTACAAAAAAAAAAAAAAAAGTAGCTGATAGAATTTGAGGAGGATTGAATGGGTAAAGCACATTACAAGTGACTGTCTCTTCATAAATGCCAACGAGTATTAACTGTAATTCTCTATCTACTTTACTAAACTTTGTGTCTGTCCACAGTGGGCTGTGAGGGCAAAGACTGTCTTAATCGTCTTTGTATCCCTGGAGTCTGAGCCTCCCATGCATGGGAAATTACAAACTCAGAAGTCTGTTGAATGAATGAATGAGATGCTTTTCCCACTTGAAACCTCAGTTTGCTCATCCTAAAATGAGAATTTAGAGCTTATCTCAGGGGGGAACTAGAGACCAAATAAAGTCAGTGAAATCACCTATTATTTAATAAATGATTGTGCACAAACCTCCCACCCCAAGCAAGACACTGCTGGGAGGAAGACAAGTGCAATTAGAGAATAATACATTAGTATTTGGCAGTCCAAATCCTCAGGCATCCATTATCTTACCTTGATAATGTACATGAGAAGATGAGGAGGCACATTTTATTGTGATTCTGATCTTACAGAGGAAGAAACCAAACCTCAGAGAAGAAAAGTGACCAGTCCTCAGCCACCCAAGTGTTTGAGGGATCGACCCAAATCTTGTGATTTTAAATCCTGTTTCTTTTCACGGCACCCTGTTTTTCCTGCCTCAAAGAAACCTATATTGCACACAGATAATTATCACATAAAGTAGAAGAATCAGTGCCCTAACACATACTGATGAAATCCGTGCGTGAATGTGTAGGACTGTGTGCGTGTGTACATGAGCATGTGCTAACATGCAAGAGCATCCTTTATGCTCAGAACTGTGATTTACATATACTCTTTCTTTCTTTTTTTCTTATTTTTCTTTTCATTTTTTTGCAGTGCTAAAAATTAAAGCCAGGGTTTCAGGGCCTTGTGCAGAAGTGCCCTACACTGAACTACTGTACATAGCCCCTGTTGTTTCCATTTTCTTGCTTTTGTTGTTGTTGTTGATGATGATGATGATTGAAACAGGGGCACTCTACCACTGATTTACATTCCCAGCCCTTTTTATTTTTTATTTTGAGACAGGGTCTCCCTAAGTTGCCCAGGCTGACCTCAAACTGGAATCCCCCCTGCCTCAACCTCCTGAGTCATTGGAATTACACTATTCTTTCTTTTAACTCGGTCCTCCTACAGCTGTAGAAGGCAGTTTTCTAGGTGAAGGAATTGAAGCTCAGAGAGTTCGACTATTCAAGGACAATTACAATAAGGAAGTGAATCCATTCCAAGAAAGGTAGTTCATTCCCAATACAGTAGAAGGAGGGGGCGGGGCGAGGAGAAAGAAATCAGAAGAGGTTCCAAGGAGGATGTTCAGTTTAAGCTGGGCTGGTTTGATTGATGCACATTTGTAGTCCTAGCTACTCAGGAGACTGAGGTGGGAGGATCACTTGAAACCAGGAGTTGGAGACCAGCCTGGGCAATATAGCAAGATGGATGAAGGCAAGGAAGAGAGGGAGATGGGGAGGGAGAGAGAGAGGGAAGGAGGGATCAGGGCTGGAAACCAGCAGCTTTGTGAGAGAGTGAAGTCTGTCATTCGTTGGCAGGCTTTTCCTTGGGAACAGCTACTGGCCCTGTGCTGCGGCACCCCCTGCACCAAATCAAGTGCCACCTCGTATGTGTGTGTCCAAGGTTGTTGGGAGCTGCCAAAGAACACCAGTACCAGCAACGCTGGAGAAGCCAAAGATGAAGATCAGGACAGGAGGCAGATGCTTTCTGAAAACTCTTGGATGTCAGACCACTACCGCCACTGTTAGCTCTAGGACAGTCTTGGCAAGTCATTGCACCTCTCCAAGTTTTTGCTTATTCTTCTGTAAAATGGGTGCCAGAAAATGAGGAAGTGTCAAGGACCCACATACAGAAAAGACAATAGCACCATGCAGCGGAGGTTTGTCCTCACAGCCAGAGGCAGAATTTATTTATTTATTTATTCATTCATTCATTCATCCATTCATTAATTCACTCATTTATACAAGGAATTTTTTTTAATATATTTTTAGTTGTAGACAGACATAATGTCTTTATTCTGTTGCTTTGTATGTGGTGCTGAGGATCGAACCCAGGGCCTCACGCATGCAAGGCAAGCGCTCTACCGCTGAGCCACAATCCCAGCCCTATACAAGGAATTTAACCCAGGGATTCTTTATCACTAAGCCACATCCACAGCCCTTTTAATTTTCTTTTTTTAATTTTTGAGACGATCTCCTGTAAATTGCTTAGGGCTTTGCTAAATTGCTGAGGCTGGCTTTGAACTTGCAATCCTCCTGCCTCAGCCTCCTGAGTCACTAAGATTATAGACATGCGCCACCACACCACCATGACTGGCAGAAGCACAATATTTTAAAAAGGCAGATTGAAAGCTCTGAATTAGAGACCTCAAAGTTTTTTTTTTTTTTGTACCAGAAATTGACCCCAGGAGTGCTTTACCACTGAGCCACATCCCCAGCCTTTTTTTATTTTTTAGTTTGAGACAGGGCCTAGCTAAATTGCTGAGGCTGGCTTGAAACTTGCAATCTTCCTGCCTCAGCCTCCCTGGTCTATAATCTCTGGGATTACAGGCGTGCTCCCTTGCACCAGCTCCCAAAGTATTTTTTAATACAAATGATCTCTGTTTAGATAGTTTATTTATACAGACTTGCTTTAAATAAATCTACCTATAGAGAGAGACTCCAAGTCCCTTCCCAAGGTAACCTTCAAATGTGAGGCAATTGCAATTAGAAATTCCTGTAACAAGCTGGGCATTCTAGACCAGCCTGGACAACAGAGTAAAACTTGTTTTACAAAAAGAAAAAAATTGTTATAACAAATTAGATTTTTGTTTTGTTTCTAGAACAATGTAAAATTATTTTAAAATGCATCTGGAGGAATATGGACAAGAATTGTATTTTTTAATATTTTTTTTCCAGGACTGGGGATTAGAACCCAGGGCCTTGCACATGCTAAGCAAGTACTCTGCAACTGAGCTACACATCCCCACCCCAAATAGGTATTTTTAACACAAAGATGCATATGAAGGGAAAAATAAAGTTCATATGAAAATATGAATATTCAAAAATTGCCATGAACACTTTATGAAAAAATAGCAATAAACAGGGTATGGCAGTATTCACCTGTAGTCCCAGCTGCTCTATAAGCTGAGGCAGGGTGATTGCTAGAGTGCAGGAGTTCCAGGCAACCTGGGCAACAGAGTGACTTTTCATCTTAAAAAAAGAAAGAGAGCGAGAGAGAGAAAAGAAGGAAGGAGGGAAGAAAGGAAAGGAAGGACAGAGGGAGGCAGGAGGGAGGAAAGGGAGGGAAAGACAGGAAGAAAGAAGGAAAGAGCAGCCAGCATCCTGTACTACTGGCTATGAGACCTTAGAATAAAAGTCCAGGGGTGCCAGGTATGGTGGCACATGCCTGTAACCTCAGCTACTCAGGTGACTAAGGCAGGGGGATGATAAATTTGAAGCCAACTTGAGCAACTTAGTAAGATTTTGTTTCAAAAATTTTTAAACATCTTTCTTTCTTTTGTTTTTTGTTTGCTTGTTTGTTTTGGTACAGGTATAAAACCACTGAGCCACACCCCCAGTCCTTTTCTTATTTTTTTATTTTGAGACAGGGTCTCACTAAGGACTTCACTGAGTTGCTCACACTGGCTTTGAATTTGTTATCCTCCTGCCTCGGACTTCACTGAGTTGCTCAGGCTGGCTTTGAATTTGTGATCCTCCTGCCTCAGCCTCCCAAGCTGCTGGGATTACAGATGTGTACCACTGAACCCAGCAGACTTTTTAAAAAAATTTTTTAAAGGGCTGAGGATGTGACTTTTGAGGCCCTTGGTTTAATCCAGCACAGCAACAACAATAATAATAATACTCAACATAGTACAACATTGTCCATAGGCATGTAGCTCAATGGAACAAAACAGAGAGGCTAAAAACATACAAATGTATGTCTTTAGTATATAATTAACATTATGGCATTTATAATCAAGTCCATTAAAAGAGGAGTGGCTGAATAAATTTAAATGTATTTATACAATGGAACATTACCGTAGAACATTATTTGTCATTAAAGAGAATGAGTAGGAACTATATGTATTGGCCTGGAAAAAAATGTTTGCTGTGTATGATCAAGTAAAAAATACAAGTCACTGATGGCCAGGCATGGTGATGCACACCTGTAATCTCAGAGGAGCTTAAGGCAGGAGGATCACAAGTTCACAGCCAGTCTCAGCAATTTAACAAGGCCCTAAGCAACTTAGCAAGACTCTGTTCAAAATAAAAAATTTTAAAAAGTGCTCCCTGCCTTTAATACTTAATTAAAAAGAAAAAAAACAAGTCACTGGGTGAGGTGCATGGTGTGATCTGCTAACATTGCATAAGAGGTGCTCTACTTTTCTTTCTGTTCCTCTCTCTATATAGACACATACCCACATGCACACACATTTCTGAAATAAATTTAAGAATATAGACAATCCTTGAATTCCAATGGTTCAACTTACATTTTTTTTATTTTACAAGGATGTGAAAGTGCTATGCATTTAGTAGAAACTGTACTTTGAATTTTGAATTTGGATCTTTTCCCGAGCTAATGATATTCAGTACAGTACTCTGTGGCCATGCTAGGCAGGAGCAGGAAGCGGCACCTCCTGGGTCAGCTATATAATCAGGAGGGGAAGCGGCAAATACTCTAGGTATACCGTGTTGCTAGGCTGTAATGTTCTGTTACACTACCATCTAATATATGGACTTTATTTGATTTCATCAATTATCTGGCATGATCATATATATATATATGTATATATTATCTCATATATTTTTGCAAAAATACAAAAAGGAGATAAACACTCAAATATGTGTCTACATGTTCATATGAAACTAGGAAAAGACACAGAAGAATGTGCACACTTAACCTTGTTTATCTTGAAGATTTGTTACAATGTGCCTTTATTACTTCTGTAATAAATTATAATATAGATAAGTTTAACATAAATAAATAAGCAATTAAAGAATGAATGGATGAAATAACACGTTGAGACAGACCTGAGATCAAATCTAGTTCTACCAACTTTGGACACATTACCTAGTCTCTCTTAGCCTATATTTTCTCACTCATAAATCTCCATCTATAAAGCAAGCTACATGTATATATTTTTTTGGTACCAGGGATTGAACCTAGGGGCATTTAACCAGTGAGCCACATCCCTAGCCCTTTTTTGTATTTTATTTAGAGACAGGATCTTGCTGAGTTGCTTAGGGCCTTGCTCAGTTGCTGAGGCTGGCTTTGAACTTGCGATCCTCCTGCCTCAGCCTCCCGAGTAGCTGGGATCACAGGCATGCACCACCATGCTCGGCTGAGCAAGCTGTATTTTAAATAAGGATTAAATGAAAAGAAGGTTCCATGAAGCTTACAGTCCCTAGAAATTGCTTAAAAAACAATTCTTGTGAAACTTTTCAACTCACTTCCTCTTCCATGTCTCCATCTCCTCCCCTTTGCTCACTCCGTTTAGCTTGGAATGCCCACTCTTGCTACTTCCCCAGGAAAACTTGCCTAGTCACCCTGACCAAAAGTGAGCTATTCCTGCTGATGCCTCACAGTGCTTTTGGCCACAGCATGGCTCGTAGCACTATGTCCTATTTGCACTGGAGTTTTTGGCATGGAGTTTTGGCATCCATCAGGAGAGCTCCAGAGAAATGCTTTCCTCGCTAATCAAAGACTGCCAGGCTTCTTTGCTGGTTGCATTTGTGTGTGACGCCTGGAACTGCCACCTTGAGACCATGAGGGAAGACACTGGCTCCACATGGCAAATGGCAGAGTGGCAAGATGGATTGGCTTGGGTTTTGGTAGTAGCATCTGGAAGCCACCTGACACCCAGTCCCAGGCTTGAAAACCTCACCTTTTGGTTTGAATACTCCAAATGGAAATCTTCTTAATGTCTCTGACAACTATATAGTAGGTGTTCTATGAATATTCTTGTTTGTCATTTGTCCTACTCAAGTCGTATACTGAATACCAACCACATGCCACATATGAGGCAAGGGCTTGCTGGCAATAAAATCCATAATCATTACAACATAGGCACTGCCTGTCTCATTCATAAGGCTCTGCCTTATTTCTTACTTCTATTAGGTGCTCTTTAGTCTCCTAACAAAATTGCAAGAAATTTCCAGTATGTACATGCCTCTGCCTTTACATATGCTTTCCACTTATAATCACAACGTCCCATCAGCTATCCACAGATTCTCCTGCAAATTCTATAAATGGTGGGCTGCATAATGGCTCCCAAAGAGATCCATGTCCTGATCCATTGAATCTGAATGTTACCTTATATGATAAAAGAGGTTTTTCAGATGTGATTAAATGAAGACCCTTGAGATGAAGACATTATGCTTGTTTATCTGGGTGGGTCCTACATGTATTCACAAGTACAGGGGCACTGTAACACTGAGCTACATCCCCAGCTTTTTCTTTTCTTTTTTTAAATTTCGAGATCTCACTAAGTTGCCAAGATTGGCCTTAAACTTGCAATCCTCCTGCTTCAGAAGCCTCCCAAATCTCTGGGATTGCAGGTGTGTGCTTAAAAGAAAGGAAGAGGGAGAAGCTGGGCGCGGTGGCGCACGCCTGTAATCCCAGCACTTAGGGAGGCTGAGACAGGAAAATCATGAGTTCAAAGCCAGCCTCAGCAACAGCGAGGCGCTAAGCAACTCAGTGAGACCCTGTCTCTACATAAAACACAAAATAGGGCTGGGGATGTGGCTCAGTGGTTGAGTGCCCCTGAGTTCAATCCCTGGTACCAAAAAAAAAGGGAAGGAAGAGGGAAAGTGAACTTAGAAGACGTAGCAATGTGACTGTGGAGACAGAGATTAGGGTGATGTGACTATAAACCAAAGAATATCTGGAGCCACCACAAACTGGAGACCAGGGATGGATTATTTCCTGGAGCATCAAGAACAAACTAGCCTGGCAAATACCTTAAGTTTAGTCCCATAAGACTCACTTTAAATTTCTGGTCTCCAGAAGTGTAAGAGAACAAATTTCTGTCATTTAATCCACTAAATGTATGTAATTTGTCCATTGCTCATTTCTCAGGATTCAGCTCAGACCTCCAAGAGACCTTCTGCAACCTGCCTAGGGTGGGTGGCTCTCCCCGCTCCCACAGCACTGGTCATACCATATGACATTGTCAGCCCTAGGGTTGAGGTCCTCTGCTAATAGTGAGCTCCTTCAGGACACACTGTCTCATTCATCTTTCCAGCCCTAAACTCAGGATTGTGCCTGCCATTAGGTGGGCACTCAATGAATATCTGTTGAGCTAATAAATAAGTAAAAGAAGATAAATTAAATTTGGTTTTATAACATGAGTTCTTTACCCAAAACTTCACATTTGACTTTAGCTCTTGATTTTGACCCAAGAAAAGATAAATTACAAGCTGAGCCTGATGCTGCACGCCTGTAATCCCAGCAGTTTGGGAGGCTGAGGCAGGAGGATCCTGAGTTCAAAGCCAGCCTCAGCAATTTAGCAAGGCCCTAAGCAACTCAGTGAGACCCTGTCTCTAAACAAAATACAAAAAAGGGTTGGGGATGTGGCTCAGTGGTTAAGTGCCCTTGAGTTCAATCCCTGGGACCAAAAAAAAAAAAAAGATAAATTACATCATCCAAAGAAAGATGTTTGTTTTCTTCTCTTTTCAAAAGTAAGGCTTTGGGGGCTGAGATTGTGGTTCAGTGGTAAAGCTCTTGCCTAGCATATGTGAGGCACTGGGTTCAAGTCTCAGCACCACGTATAAATAAATAAAAAAGGTTCACAACCAAAAAAAATTTTTTTTAAAAAGTAAAGGTTTCACAACCTTTGGCAGATGCTGGGATTGTGGCTTATTTAGCTTTTTCAATTTGGAGATGTGAGCAAAAAAATACTGACAACTTAAGATCATAGGCCCTGGGAGGTGAAGCTCAGGTGGTAGAGCTTTTCATAGCATACCTGGGTTCAATAGAATACCCTGGGTTCAATCCCCAGCACTTGGGGGAAAAAAAAAGTTGTAAGATCACATGTGCCTGTGTCTACTGTCGATCATTAGTTGTGCTCAAACTAGGTTTACTCTACAAAGTAGTTCAGAGCAAGTTCCTTATTTTCACTTTCAGTTTGAAAATCAGAAACATCTGTTTTTAGAGCAATTTTTATCGGTCTTGTTTTTTGTTTTCAGTTTGTGAGTTTTTTGGGTATTGGCAACTGAATCTGTTTGGCTTGACTGCCAGAAAATAAGCATTATGGTCCAAGTCATTTAAATCTCCTCTTTGAAAATTAAAACACTCGCATCCTTCTCTCTCATCTTTTCTCTGTGAATGATAGCAATCCCTTCTGCCTTTTTCTTTCTTTCTTCCTCTTTCTCTCTCTCTGCCTTTTTGTTTGTTTGTTTGTTTGTTAGTGCTGGTGGAACCCAGGGCCTTTTACATGCTGGCAAGCGCTCCACCTCTGAGTTACCTTCCTAGTCCAGAATCTCCATTTTATCACCACTCCTTCCTGGCAACTGCATTTATTACACAACTTCTTTCTTAGATATAAAGTGAGGAAACTTCTTTAAAAGGGACATGTTTCAGATGTTGCTTGGAAACAGTCAGTTACAACAGAGTGCTATGAAAAAAAATTATACAAGAGAAAAGTGTCAAGGCCATTGACAGTGGTCATCTGGCTCCTTTGTAGACCTGACTCCAAGTTTAAGGAACTGCTTTGCTCAAATTCTTTTTAGCAGTAGGAACATCATCAAACTTCAGTCCCTGCCAGGCATGGTGGAACACACCTGTAATCCCAGTGACTCAGGAGGCTGAGGCAGGAGGACTAAAAGTTTGAGGCCAGCTTCCACAACTTAGTAAGACCTTCAGCAACTTAGCGAGACCCTGTCTCAAAATAAAAAATAAAAAGAGCTGGGGATGTAGTTCAGTGGTAAAGCACCTCTGGGTTCAATCTCAATTAAAAAAAAAAAATCAGTCCCTGTAACCCAATGATGCCCCTAGCAGGAGGCCTTACAGGGGCCTGCTAATAATACATTTTAAGTTAAAACATATAGGGCTGAGGGTGTGGCTCAGTGGCAGAGTATTTGTCAAGCATGTGTGTTGCCTTGGGTTCAATCCCCAAAACTTCAGGAGATGAAAGGGAAGATAAAAATGTTTACCATCTTAGAAAATAAAATAAGAAAAAGTTTTGTTTGTTTTTAATAAAAAGCAGCAGATCTCTGGCCCCACCTGTCCTGAGAGAACTTTGACTCTCTTGGTTCCTCCTGCAGGTGGAATCATACAGCATTTCTATTTTCGCATGTCTAATTTCACTTAGCATTTCTTCAGGGTTCACTTGTATTACAGCATGTGTCAGAATTCCTTCCTTTCCAAGGCTGAGTAATAGTCTGTTGTATGGATATACCGTATCTGGGCTGTTTCTGCCTTTCTGCTCTTGTGAGTAATTTTATCATGAACACACTGTCTTGAGTCCCTACTTTCAGTTCTTTGGGGTGCATATTCAGGAATGGAATTGCTAGATCATACTGTAACCCTATTGTTAATTTGGGGGGATCCCCATACTCTTTTAAACAGTGGCTGCACCATTTTACATTCCATTATGCACAAGGATTCCAACTTCTCCACATCCTTACCAACACTTGTTGTTTTTGCAGTGCGGGGGCGCTGAGCCCAAGGCCTTTAATGTGCCAGGCAAGCACTCTACCACTGAGTTACAACCCTAATCCTTTATTTTATGTTATTTTGGTACCAGGGATTGAACCCAGGGGTGCTTAACCACGGTGCAACATCCTCAACCCCTTTTATTTTTTGTTTTATTTTATTTTTTGGTACCAGGGATTGAACTCAGGGATACTCAACCACTGAGCCACATACCAAGCCCTATTTTGTGTTTTTATTTAGAGACAGGGTCTCACTGAGTTGCTTAGCACCTCGCCATTGCTGAGGCTGGCTTTGAACTCGTGATTCTCCTGTCTCAGCCTCCCAAAGTGCTGGTTATTTTTTATTTATTATTTTGATACAGGGTCTCTCTAAGTTGCTGAGAGTCTAAGTTGCTGAGGCTGGCATCAAACTTGCGATTCTCCTGCCTCAGCCTCCCGAATTGCTGGCATGGATCACTGTGCCCTACTATTGCTATTTTTGTACATAATAACATGCCTCTTTATTTTATGCACTATCATCTATAGACAATATCTCTTGACACTTCAGTTTATAATGTAAGCACATGTTCCTCTATCTCCCTTTCCCTACCCTTTACCTCTCAACTACTGTCAGGTATAACTTCCGAGATTAGTAACAGTATATTCCCTAACTGTGGTTAAGATTTCTGGACTTTATTCATTTATTTATTCATAGATTGATATTAATAACTTTTGAAAAATCAATAAATGATGTTTATATGATGAACTGGTCTTTGAAGCAGAAAAGGGAAGGATATTGGCAAATGGGAAGGAATCAGGGTTTTCTTGGGGTAAACAATGGCATGAACAAAATCCCAGGGATCATCAACTGTGCAAGTCCTGTGCAACATTCAGCAGACATGCTTAGCTCAGGCACAAAGTCCCCCAGGGAGCAAAAAGGTCTGAGCTGGTATAGAAAGTTGGAGGGCCTGGATGGGCATGTGCCCTGCTCCTCACTTCCAGCAGAACCCAGTGACTGGGAAGCCCAGGATGGAACTCAGTTCAAGATGGAGCTTCTCCCTCGCCCCAACACAAACCCTTGAACTAGCAAGGGAGAGAAAGGGCCTGTAGGACCAGTATTTACCCCTCACTTCAAAGGAAAAATGATTTACTTGGAGCAGGGCAATGATTTACCCAGGGTCACCTAGCAGTCCAGTGGCAGAGGCTGCCAGGCAGGGCTGGGAGCCTGGATGTGGGATACTTGCCAGTGCTCCACATTCCCTGGGCCTAGCTATCAGGGACAACAGGTTTCTGGTTAGGATGACATGCCCTTGCAAGTCCAGCTCTCATCATCTCTCTGACCCTTTGATTAGCTGCCCAATCTCAATTGAAATGTAGGGACCACCTTCACAAGCCAGTGTTCCAGGGGGATTTGAAGTCACTCTGAGTATCATAAAGAGGAGCTGTGGAGGGGCTGGGGTTGTGGCTCAGTGTGAGTGCAGTGCTTGCCTAACATGTGTGAGGCTCTGTTTGATTTTCAGCACCACATTTAAATAAATAAAATAAAGATCCATTAACAATTAAAAATAAGAAAATTTATATAAAAAAAGAGGAGCAGTTGAGTGACCTCAGTTGAGCCAAAGCTCAAAGGTTCCTCAGGCCACAGGCTCCACCCTCTGCTACAGCCACTTGCCACGATCTTTTCCCCTTTACTCTCCCCCTTCCTCCTCTGGAGGAAGAGTCAAAGAGAGAGAGGAGGCTTGAGCTGAGCCTCCCGCATGAGCACTTTCCATTCAGCCTCAGGGAGACTCAGAGACTTGTGTTTTAGGCCCTAAGTTAGGACAGGAAGATAGGATACACAGGTCCGGTCCATAAGGCCACCAGACGGTGGACAGCCCTGTCACACTACTCGGTGGCGTCAAGGCAAAGACATAGGGGGAGGGTGTGAGACAGTGGTACCTAGTGAAGCAGATGCGGGCCTTCTCCCGGGACTTGACCCTGCGCCTGCGGGCACAGAGGGATTCTTAGCACTCTTTGTCCCGGCACCTCCCGCCTACCTCAGCTCCCTGTTCCAGCTGGCAGGCCTTGGGGCATTGGGCGCCGGCTCCTTTAGCTTCTGGCTCACCGCCCCCAGTGGGTTCCCACATTGTCGGCTCGCTAAACGGGGTGCAGGGGACTGACTCGCCTTGACCTTGCCATCTAGCTCAGCACTGAGGCACCGCTGTCTTCCTCTTTATGAAATTAACGAATTCCTCGGTCCCCTACACCCAGGCCCCTGATGGTTGGGAGGGCCCGGTCTTGGGCTCCAGCCAGGCAGGCCTTCGGATTCAGAGGGAAACTAGGGCAATTCTTGAAGAGTGGGCCGGGAGGGCCAGGGTCTGACGCGAAGGTGGCCCTGGGCGCAGAGTCGCCACCTCCCGCTTCGCCTCGCTCCGCCCCGCCGGGACCCAGTCCTCCGCACCCCATAGGCAGAGGCGACCCTCCCGCCTCCCCGCCTGTTCCGCGCTCGCCCCGCCTCGGCTCACTTTAAAAGTTTACTCGGGCCGGGACTGGCGGCGAAGCGAGCCGTGACTGTCTACGCGGGGATGCTGCGCCTCGGGAGACTGTGTGCAGCGAGCCTGCGGGCGCAGGGGCCCCGGGCCGTCCTCTCTCGCGGATGGCAGGAAGCGAAGTTGCAGCGCGTCCGTCCACTCAGGTACCCGCCCCGGGGAAGAGAGGGGGCTGGGCAGTCCCCCGGAAAGGACTTGGGGGATCCTACAGAGCTTCCCTGGAGATCCATCCCACTTGCTGGGAGGCCCTTGGCTGGGCCGCCTTTGGATGGTCCTCACCGGTACCCCCATCTAGTACTCTAGCACCTAGGCAACAGGAAAAATGCCTGGCCCGGGGATAAGGGCCGCTGGTGGCTATAGTGGTCCTGCCTTGAGTCTTATCTAGTCCAGGACGGTAGATTCTTACCTTTACGACCCAGAAGCGTGGGTCTTTAGCAGTCTATCCTGAGGGGCAGTGGCCAGGGCCAAGAGCTGGGCTCTATCCCCAGGACACTGCCTCTGAGCTGCAACTCCTTCAGGGGTAAACTTGGGGATCAGCCTGTGCCTCCCTTCCCCCAACTCATGCCACTGAACTCAGCAATCTCCTCGGTTCTCATCAGCTGCTGACAAATATTGTCCTCTATTCCTTGCTATCTACTCCTGGGCCTGTTTTCTTCCGTCCTCAGCACAAAGGGATGGGGGTGGTCGGGTATCGGATGTAAGTAAAGCTGATGTTGCAAGCCTTTGGGAGGACCCCACGAGACTGCAAGGGAAAGGCCTTAGTTGGGTGGAGCTGTCTGTCCCAGGAGATTAGTAGTGGTATTACCTTCAGCACCCAGCAGGGGCAAGGCCAGTGTGCAGCCTGTCCTGCCACCCATCTGGGCAGGGTGCTGAATCTGTGGTCAGGGCACCATTTTCCCACACCATATGGGCTGTGGGCTTGGACGTGGAAGAAGCCTAAAAGGACTGAGTCTCCAACAACTAGATTTGGTATTTCCAAAAAAAAAAAAAAAAAAAAAAAAAATGGCCAGAGGAGTTCAAGGGAGATGCACATTCCTTTTAGACCTGTAGGCCAGAACTCATTGGTGTTCCTAAAAGCTAGAAAACACATGATACTTTAACATCACTCTGTTTTATTGTGTGAGAAAACCCAGGGGATCCAGTCCTGTCAACAGAGGGGACTTGGAGGAAGGGAGCTGGATTCTCCTCCATCTCCCTCCTGCCCTCCCTCCCAGTGCCCTCCTTGGCTAGCTCAGCCCTCCCTGAAACCCAGCCTCCAAGCCTGACTTCTGAACTCTTGTGTGCCCCTCTCAGGCCAGGAGGACTTTGAAAGTTACTCCCCAAAGTGTACAGATTTTATGATGCTAAATCAAGCTCATAGAGTTACACAGCAATATTCCTGACCTTTGACATTTTCCTGTGTTAAACGAAGCTGGTCACTTTCCCGCCCCAGGCCTCTGACCTCTGAGAGAGGGGGACACCAGGACTCAGAGAAATTGTCTCTGTGTCAGTAAGAGACCTATTTATGTAGGGAGATAAGATTTCCTGAGTGTTTGGCCTAACTTTTTTTTCCATTCCTTGCATTCCCTCTCTCTTGTACTTTTCCCTATGGATGGTTTTGTCCAATTTCTTCTCTACTTTTCTGTTCAGGAGCCTCAGCTGTCTCAAACATTCAGAGAGCATTCCTGAGAACACATGATGTGTCCAGCACCTAATACGTGCTGTGGTTGTGGAGGTCTCAGAACTCAGTCCTGAGCCTTCTAGGAACTTGCAGTTTATCGAGTTAAAAAAGAGAAATCAAGATGATTAGTGGTAGTGTTCCAGGTACCATGATGTGTAAGCTTCTGGACTTCTGTCCTTCACTCTCTCTGATTTGGTCACTTGTAGTTTCTTTCCTGCTACCAGCACCCCAGGCCTGTTATGTCAGGTCACTGGGGTTGCCTGACAGGAAGGAACAATAACTTTGAAGTCAAACCATCTTGAGTGACAGCCCTAGCTCCTCCACTTCTGGATCATGTTTTCTAACCTCTGAACCAGGGTTAGTTTGTTCGTAATAAATACTCACTTGCTGGTTTGTTAAGTAGATGGACAAAAGCTTGCTCTTGTGTTCCACCTTTCCTTTGAGGCAGGGCTGCTTCTAGAAAGCTAAGATCTAGAACTTGTATGTACCTTAGCAATTGCATCATGGAAGTGTCTTGAATCAGTCCCTATCTCTGACTGACTCCTGGGCTCTCTTCCCCTGGGGCTCTGTACCAGTGTCTCAAGGGGAAACCTGAAGCGTACATGCCTCCTGAATCCAAGAGTTTCAGGCCTTCAGAAATATCCCCTGTATTTTTCGTTTGTTTTTTGATTTTGGTGCTGGGGATCAAACCCAGGCCTTCACACATGCTAGACTGATACTCCATGATTGAGCTACATCCCAGCTTGATTCCCTTTCTTTTTGAGAGAGTTTGCTGGACCCAAAATAACAACCTCCTATGTACTTTCTCTCCGTACCCACAAAGACACACATACCAGTGGTTCCATTTAAGATACTGGGAATGGAAGCCACCACCAAAAGACTAGCTTGTTCAAGGACTTTATTGTAGCCCTTACTACGCAAGAAGTCTTTGTAGTCTGGATCTTTTGTAGGTTGTATATTCCCTCAGGAAGGTATGTTGGGTGGTGATCATAGGGCTTTATGGTATAATTACATACAGTAAATCACACTGTAGTTCACTAAATTTTAATTGCCTTTTTTAATAGAAAAAAGTTATAGCCAACAGAGGCTATAACTGAATACCACAAAATGAGCAATGTATAAGGAATAGAGGTTCACTTAGCTCACAGTTCTGGAGGCTGGGAAGTACAAGAGTATGGAGTTACATTAGCTCAGCATTTGGTGAGGGCCTTCCCATTGGTCGTTGATGTTCTATTTTCATGAGTCCCTTTCCCCCCCTTTTTCTCTCTAGCTCCTACATATGAGAGAAAACATACAACCCTCAGCTTTCTGAGTCTGGCTTATTTCACTTAACATAATGCTCTCCAGTTCACTCAATTTTCTGAAAATGACATAATTTGGTTCCTCTTCACGGCTGAATAAAACTCCATTGTGTCAAGGCATGGTGGCTCATGCCTGTAATCTCAGCAATTTAGGAGGCAGAGGCAGGAGGATCACAAGTTCAAGGCAAGCCTCAGCAACTTAGATCCTGTATCCAAATAAAAAATAAAAAAGACTGGGGTGGGGTATGAAAGGAGAGGAGGGGGGGGGAGTGCTGGGGAGTGATATTGGCCCATTTATGTTATTATATTGTATACATGTATGAATATGTAACAATGAATCCTACTATTATGTACAAATATAATGCACCAATAAAAAATGTGGAGAGCAATAAAAGGACTGAGGATGTAGCTTAGTGGTAAAGCACCCCTGGGTTCAATTCCTAGTAACAATTTAAAATAAAAACAGGATTGAGATTGTAGCTCAGTGGTAGAGCACTTGCCTTGCATGCATGAGGCACTGGGTCCAATCCTCAACACCACATAAAAATAAATAAATAAAGATATTGTGTCCATCTACAACTAAAAAATATTTTTAAAAAATAAAATAAAAAGAAAAGAATTCTAGCATGTATATTGTTTTCTTTATACATTCATCTGTTGATGGACACCTAGGCTGGTTCCATAACTTGGCCATTGTGAATTATGTTGCTATAAACATGGGTATGCATGTATCTCTAGTGTATGCTGACTTTAGTTCTCTGGGGTAAATACTGAGGAGTAGTACAGCTGGATCATATGGTGGTTCCATTCTTAGTCTTATGAGGAAACTCCACATAAGACTAAGATTTCAATAATGGCTGTACTAATTTACATTCCCACCAACAGTATGTAAGAGTTTCTCCCCCCAAGCCCTGCATGTCACCAGCCTGTACTGTTATTTGTATTCTTGATGATTGTCATTCTAATTGGAATGAGATGAAATCTCAGTGTAGTTTTAATTTTACATTCCCCTGCTGGGTAAAGACATTGAGCAGTTTTTCAATTTAGTTTTGGTCATTTGTATTTCTTTAGAGAAGTGTCTGTTTAGTTCATTTGCCCATTTATTGAATGGGTTATTATTTTTTTTGGTGTTGAGTTTTTTTAAAAAATTCTTTATTCTAGATATGAATCCTCTGTTGGAAGAAGAGCTGGCAAAGATTTTCTCCCATTCTGAGGGTTCTCTCTTTTACACCATTCATTATTTCCTTTGATGTTAGGAAGCTTTTTAGTTTGATGCCATCCCATTGATTTATTGATTCCCATTATTATTTCCTGAGCTATAGGAGTCCTATGGAGGATGTTGCTGCCTGTGTCTTCTTTTTTTGTACCAGGGATTGAATCTAGGGATGCTTAACCATTGAGTCACATCCCCAACCCTTTTTATTTTTTATTTTGAGACAAGTCCTCACTAAGTTGCTCAGGGTCTCTCTTAAGTTGCTGAGTCTGGCTTTGAACTTACGATCTTCCTGACTCAGCCTCCTGAGCCACTAGGATTACAGGTGTGTGCCACCATACCTGGCTGTTGTTGCTTGTGTTTATTTGTGTTTTTCCTATGTTCTGTTCAAGCTGTTGCAAAGTTTCTGGTGTTCTTCAAAGGTCTTTGATCCATTTTGAATTGACTTCTGTGCAGAGTAAGAAATAGGAATCTATTTTTAATCTTTTACCTGTGGATACCCAATTTTCCCAACACATTTGCTGAAGAGGCTATCTTTTCTCCAACATACGTTTTTGGCACCTTTTTATTTTTTTGTTTGGTACCAGGGATTGAATTCAGGGCTACTCAACCACTGAGCCACACCTCCCAGCCCTATTTTGTGTTTTATGTAGAGACAGGGTCTCACTGAGTTGCTTAGCGCCTTGCCGTTGCTGAGACTGGCTTTGAACCTACGATTCTCCTGTCTCAGCCTCTCAAAGTGCTGAGATTACAGGCTTGCGCCACCGCGCCCAGCTAGTTTTTGGCACCTTTGTCAAGAATCAGATGATTATAGCTGTATAGGTTTGTCTGTCTTCTGTTCTGTTCCATTGGTCTATGTGACTATTTTTATGCCAGTACTAAGCTATTTTTGTTACTGTGGCTTTGTAGTGTAATTTGAAGTTGGGTATTGTGATGCCTCTAGCTTTGTTCTTTTTGCTCAAAATTGCTTTGGTTTTCTGGGGCCTTTTGTTCTTCCACAAAAATTTTAAGATGTTTTTTTCTAGTTTTGAGAAGAATATCATTGGTATTTTGGTAAGGATTGCATTGAATCTGTAGATCTCTTTCAGTAGTAAGACCATTTTCACAACATTAATTCTGCCTGTCCACAAACATGAGAGGTCTTTCCATCCTTTCGTATCTTCTTTAATTTCTTTTTCCAGTGTTCTGTAATTTTCCTTGTAGAGATTTTTCATCTCTTTGGTGAGATTTATTTCAGAATGTTTTACTTCTTTTGAAACTATTGTGAAAGGAATTGTTTTTCTGATTTCTTTCTCAGCGGCTTTTTTATGGAAAAAAAATGGTGTATAGAAAAGCTGTTGATTTTTTTTTAATGTTGATTTTGTATCCTGCTACTTTGCTGAATGTATTTATTGGCTCTAGAAGTCCTCTGGTGGAGCTTTTAAAATCTTCTAAGTATAGGGTCATATCATTTGCAAACAGGGGCAATTTGATTTCTTCCTTTCCTATTTGGATCCCTTTCATTTCTTTCTCTTGCCTAATTATTCTGGCTAAAGTTTCAAGCGCTATACTGAATTAGAGTGGAGAGAATGGGCGTCCTTGTCTTGTTCCTGATTTTAGAAGAAATACTTTCAGTTTTTCTCCAGTGAGTATACTGTTAGCTTTCGCCTTTATGATGTTAAGGTAAATTCTTTCTATCCATAGTTTCTTCAGGGCTTTTATCATGAATAGATGTTGAATTTTGTCAAAGGCTTTTTCTGCATTTAGATGATCATATGATTTTTGTCCTTGATTCTATTTAAGTGGTGTATAACATTTATTGATTCTTGTATGTTGAACCACCCTTGCATCCCTGAAATGAAACTAACTTGGTACTGTACAATTTTTTTATTTTTATTTTTAGTTGTCAATGGACTTTATTTATTTGTATGCGGTGCTGAGAATTGAACCCAATGCCTCACACATGGTAGGCAAGTGCTGTACCACCAAGCCACAACCCCAGCCCAATGTACAATATTTTTAATGTGATGTTAAATATTGTTTGCTAATATTTTATTAAGGATTTTCTTCTTTTTTTCTCTTGAAGAACTGGGAATTGAACTCAGGGGTGTTCTACCACTGAGCAGCATCTCCTAGCCCTTTTCATTTATGTGGCTTAGAGGTTAGGCACCCCTGGGTTCAATTTCTGGTACAGAAAAATATATATAGTTTCTAGATATCTGTTACATTTATTTGATCTGTAGAATGATTTAATTCTGTAGGATCTTTGTTGACTTTATGTCTGGATGACCTATCTGTTAGTGAGAGATGTGTATTGAAATCATCCACTATCCACTATCCATTGTATTGGGTCATATCTGAGCCTTTATGATGAACACTGTTTGTTTTATGTAATTGGGTGCACTTATATTTGGGGCAAAATAGTTGCTATTGTTATATCTTCTTGCTGGATTGTTCCCTTTACCAATATGTAGTGATTTTCTTTATCTTTTCTAACTAATTTTGGTTTGAAGTCTGCTCTGTTGGATATGAAAGTAGCTACTCCTACTTGTTTTGGGGTTACATTTGCATGGAACATCATTTCCCATCCTTTCACTTTTAATCTGTGGATGTTTTTGCCTTTGAGGTGTGTTTCTTGTAGTCAATGTGTCATTGGGCCTTGTTTCTTAATCCAGTCTGCCAGTCTATGTCTTTTACTTAGAGAAATAAGTATATTTACATTCAGTGTTACTATAGAAACATATTATTTCCTGTCATTTTGATTTATTTCTCATATATGTTCTGATCCTAATGCTCATTTGCTTATCTAGTGTTCTAATGAAACTTATTCTTTCCAAGCTCTATTGGCTAATATTATCTTCTTCTGTTTGTAGGAGTTCTTTAAGTGTCTTCTGTAATGCTGGCTTAATAATCATAGATTTCTTTAGTATACACTTATCTTGGAATGTTTTTATTTCTTCATTGATACAGAAAGATAGCTTTTCTGTATATAGTACTCTTGGTTGGTGGTTATTTTTCTTTCAGGGCTTGAAATACGTCATTCCAAATCCCCATAGACTTTAGGGGTTCTGCTGAGAAATTTGATGTTCTTTTGATTGATTTTCCACTAAATGTGACCTGGCATCTCTCTGTTGTGACTTTTAAAATTCTTTCTTTGAGCTTGTACTTTTATAATTTTAATTATAAGGTGTAATGGAGAGATTCTTTCCTGGTTTTATCCATTTGGGATTCTGAATGCATCCAATATCTGAATGTTCATCTCATTCCCAAAGTTTGGAAAATCCTCTGCTATTATTTCACTAAATAAGCTATCAATGTAATTAGCCAGTATCTCTGCCCCTATCTCTGCCCCTTCTTTGTCTATTAGCCTTAAGTTTGGTTTCTTAATTTTGTGCCAGAGTTCTTGTATGTTCTGATCATAGTTTTTTATTTTTCTTTAATATGATTTGAATGTTCAAGGATGATCACCTTTTCTTCAAGCTCCAAGATTTTGTCTCCTGCTTGATCTGATCTAATTGAGAGCATTTCAACTGAATTTTTCATTTGATTTATTGAACTTCTCATTTCCAAGATTTTTTTGAGAATCTCTCTTTATAAAAGTGCTCTTTGATATCCTTTATTTTCACCTTTAGTCAATTCCTTAGATTTTCTTTTAATTCATTGATAATTTTAACAATCAACTTTTAATATTCTCTGGGATTTCATCCACTCTGATATTTGTGGGTTCAATTATTAAGGAACTATAAAATTTTCAGAAGTTCTATGTTGTTTAGCCATCTTGTTTTGTTTGTTTGTTTGGGGTTCTGTTTTGGGTAGGTACTGGAGCTTGAACTAGGGAGATTAAACCACTGAGCCACATCTCCAGTCCTATTTTGTATTTTATTTAGAGATAAGGTCTCACTGAGTTGCTTATTAGCACCTTGCTGTTGCTGAGGCTGGCTTTGAACCTGTGATCCTCCTGTCTCAGCCTACTGAGCCACTGGGATTACAGGTGTACACTACCACACCTGGCTTGAACAACACACTTTTTAGGGGGTGGGTACTGGGGATCGAACTTAGGAACACTCAATCATTGAGCCACATCTCCAGCCCTATTTTGTATTTTATTTAGAGACAGGGTCTTACAGAGTTGCTTCGCGCCTCCCTGTTGCTGAGGCTGGCTTTGAATCTGCAATCCTCCTGTCTCAGCCTCCCGAGTCACTGGGATTACAGGAGTGTGACACCATGCCTGGCTTGAACAATACACTTTTGAATGATGAGTGAGTCATTGAAGAAAGCATAGGAGATATTTTAAAAACAGTCATAAAAAATTCAGTTTTCTCTGGGCACAGTGGTTCACGCTTGTAATCCCAGCATTTAGGGAGGCTGAGACAAGAGAATCATGAGTTCGAAGCCAGCCTCAGCAATGGCGAGGCGCTAAGCAACTCAGTAAGACCCTGTCTCTATATAAAACACAAAATAGGACTGGGGATGTGACTCAGTGGTCGAGTGCCCCTGAGTTCAGTCCCCAGTACAAAAAAAAAATCAGTTTTCTTCTTGCTGAGGTTTTAAAAGTAGAGACATTTCTTTCTTTCCAAGGTTTCAATTTTATAATCCCCCTAGCTATGAGAATGTTTGTACTATTCTAGTAGTATTTGTTCAGTTACAGCTTTGACTTAAACTAGCCAAACTTGTTAAGGGAGTCTGTATACTGAGCTCCACCTACTCCTGGCCTGCCAGTATGTTTTGGTGGAACATTATCTTTTTGGAGAAGAATTCACCTTCAATTTTTGTTTCTGGGGATAGGAGCAGGGGCTTCTTGCCCACCCACTCACCTGGGGAGCCTGTGGGTCAACCTGAGTTGCCCAGTGCTGCCTGATCTGAGAGCCTCAGTCCATGTGCTGGGGGGAGCTGTGTGGAAAGTGCCCAGGCCACTTCAGCCGATCATCCAGATACTTCTGGGTGTTGAGGAGGTGGCAAGGTCCTCAGCCATTGCTGAGGCTGGCTTGGAACTCATGATTCTCTTGTCTCAGCCTCCCTAAGTGCTGGGATTACAGGCGTGAACCACTGTGCCCAGAGAAAACTGAATTTTTTATGACTGTTTTTAAAATATCTCCTATGCTTTTTTCAATGACTTACTCATCATTCAAAAGTGTATGATGCTGTGGGTGCAGCTTTCCACCCAATCCTGACCCAATCCAGTTCTACTTTATGTCAGCCTTGCTCTTTAGCACAGAGATTGAGCTACCAATTTCAAATGACAGTGCCCTTTGCTCTTCTCTGCTCTGTAGACCCCTAGACTGGAAGCTGCTATTCTGAGTCAGTACCTAGAGCTTCCCCTAAGTCCATGTTACAGTCTCACACCTGTGCTCAGATTGACACAGGTTGGGTGCCCACAGATCCAGTGGAAAGTAAAACACTGTTGGGTGCCAAGTCTTGGTACCTGAAAACAAACCAAGAACAAAACCAGCATAAATAAGTAGAGAAAAAAAGAAAAGTGAAGGATAATTGCTGTGCTGGGATTTCTAATCTGCCACTCAGGAAGTTCAAACAAAGAATCTTTTTTTTTTTTTTTTTTGGTACTGGGGATTGAACTCAGGGGCACTCGACCACTGAGCCACATCCCAGCCCTATTTTGTGTTTTTTTATGTAGAGACAGGGTCTCACTGAGTTGCTTAGCGCCTCGCCATTGCTGAGGCTGGCTTTGAACTCGCGATTCTCCTGTCTCAGCCTCCCTAAGTGCTGGGATTACAAGCGTGAGCCACCGCGCCCGGCCAAACAAAGAATCTTTAAGCTGGTGCTGCTTCCCCACTTCCACTAAATCCACTAGGAAGTGCTGGAATTCTGTCCACGCCTGCTCACTTTGCAGTATCTCAACTTTTCCTGCTCAAACTGTGAATTTGCTGGACAGTGGACCCTGCTTTTCTTGAACTCACTGGGAAACTTTCTTTCAGGTCCTTGGAGGAGAGTGTCCCCTTGCCCACTGAGTTCCCACATGCCAGGTGCTGCTGCAATCCAGTCCTTTTATTCATTCTCTTTCTTCTAAAACCCAGTATTTCTGGTTTTCACCTGGCTGCTGGTCTTTCCCCCACAGCCTTCCTACCTCATCATGCTGAGAACTGTCATTTCAATTCAGTGTCTGAGAGCAGTTACCATATGGTGGGGTCCTCTAGTTCACCATTTTCAGAACCCTCCAGAGCCTGTCTTTCAACTGCCTTGAGTTCAAAGATGCACTGGACCATTCTGCTGGAACTCAGAGTGTGGTTGGATGGGTACTGACGCTTCCTACCAGGATGGCCCATGAACTGCACAGACAGATTGGAGATCTCCCTCTCTGCATTAAATGTAGGTCTCCTGTCCATGCCAGGATATTTTTTTTTTAATATTTATTTTTTAGTTGTAGGCAGACAGAATATCTTTATTTATTTTTACATGGTGCTGAGGATCGAACCCAGTGCCTCACGCATGCTAGGCGAGCACACTACCACTGCGCCACAACCCCAGCCCCCCATGCCAGGATATTTTAGAAACATCCTTCTTAGGATGCCATGAAGCCCCTAGATTTATTTATTTATTTAAAGAGACAGAGCCTCATGATGTAGCCAAGGCTGGCTTCAAACTCCTGAATTTGAGCAATCCCCCTCTCTTAGCCTCCCCAGTAGCTGCGACTATAGGCGTGCATCACCATGCCCAGCAATCCCTTTATATTTTTCTTCTTAAGGATTCCATGTAAGATGTGTCCCTATAATGGTGACTCAAAAGGCTGAGGCAGGAAGATTGCAAGCTTGTGACCAGTCTGGACAACTTAGTGAGACCCTGGCTTGAAAAAAAAAAAGTGTGTGTGGTGGGGATGTAGCTTAGTGGTAAAACACTACTACATTCAATTCCCAGTATCCCCCCCAAAAAATAAGAAATAAAGAAAAAAATTTTATATAAAAATTTAAAAAATAAATTTCAAAGTTCAAATGGAAAATATTTAAAACACAGTCACATGATAGAATAACAAACACCTATGTACCTGATTCAGAATTAAAATATAACTGTTCTTGTTTCAAAACATTATAAATAGAATAAAACATTACAGATGAAATTGAAGTCCATTTTATATCCTCCCTATCATAAATTTAAAGTATGTTGTGTCAGAGCATGTTTTAGACTTTTTTTTAATGCTAGGTCTTGAGCATGGAAAGTGAACTCTACCACTGAGCTATACCTGAAGGCCCAATGTTTTTTACTTTTTTTTTTTCAGGACTGGGGATTCAACTCAGGGGTACTCTATCACTGAACTACATCCCCAGCCCTTTATTTTAATTTTTATTTTTAGACATAGTCTCACTAATTTGTCCAGGTTGGCCTCAATTTGCAATCCTCCTGCTTCAGCCTCTTGAGTTGCTGAAATGACAGCCATGTGCCACCATGCGTAGCTGGGTTTTACTTTTAATATGCCCCTGAGTCCATAAACAGCATATTGTATCATTTGCTCTGTAGATTTTACATTTGTTTAGAATTAGGCAGTGTAATCACAGTGGTTCAGGCGGCTCAGGCAAGAGGATTGCAAGTTCAAAGCCAGCCTCAGCAACTTAGCGAGGCCCTGAGCAACTTAGCGAGATCTTATCTCAAAATAAAAAATAAAAAATAGAAAGGACTGGGGCTGCAGCTTAGTAGTTAAGCACCTCAGAGTTCACTCCCTAGTACCAACAAAATAAAAAAATAAAAATAAAAAAAGAAAGTAAAAGCACTTATAATCATGCAATGTGAGTAATAAATGCTTTTAGTCTATGTTTTATATTCATAAACGATGCATATTATGCTTTTATGATTACAGCAAAAAATTACATGCTAGGTCCTTTGTGTTTTCAATTAATAGTATGTTCTTTTGAGATTCGTTCACGTTGACATCTGTAGATTTAGGTTATTCATTTTCTCTGTGACACATTCATTCAATGTATGACTATATCTCTAGCAGTGGAATTGCTGCATTGAAGAGTTGACATTTTTAGCTATTCTGGATACTTCTCTGGAGAAGCTGTGCTACTGTGACCACTAGCAGCAATCAAGTTTTGCCATTTTCCTACATGGCTGCAAATACTTAGTATTGCTGGACTTTGGAGTACTTGAGGTCCTGCTCTGGTGGAGGTGAAAGGGTATCTCACTGTTTTAATTTACATTTCCCTGACTCCCAGTGAGATTGGGCATCTTTTGAAACGTTTATTGTTCACGTTTATTGTTCATGTCTTCTGTGACTATTCTGTTCATATTCTTTGTGTACTTATTGTGTTAGATTATTTGCCCTTATTGATTTGTTTTATTTTTTAATGCTGGCTAAATATCAATCCTTTGTCTTTTTTATTTAAAATGAAATTCATAATTCAGGCATTTGCTTGTCTTTTAGCCTTTGTTGATGGTGTATGTTTTTCTTAGGACCCGGGGACCAACCTTGCATCAGATACAAATGAGGGGAAGGGACAGAGGTCAATGTTAGTCCAGGACTTGGAATCAAACAGGATATTACTTTCAATATCATTTCAAAAGATTTTCTGTGACTGGTGTGACACTGTCCCCAGAGAAGCAGTGGTTGACCTCAGTTTGGGACATGTTCCTGCAGCTCTGTGGACCCCATACCAGTCCTGCCCATCCTTCTTCCCCAGTTGCTCCTGAAGGATTACAAGGCCTTGCCCAGGACCTGAGGCAGCTCAAGCCTCCTGCAGGAGCAAGGTCCACCCATCAACCTCTGGTCCAAGTTCCAAGTACCTTCACTAGTAGGTAATATGTACTGGAGGCAAAGCAAACAGTCCCTTTAGATCTAAGTCCCCTTAGATCTGTTTGTTTAGGCATTCACAATCATCCCTACCTCAGTGGCTACTTTGCCACACATTTCTACTTGTGGTTTCTGTCTGACCTCATCAGGGTGATGTACTCCTTTGTGTCCATAGCGACTCCAAGGTCCTGGCTTTAGTTGTGAGCCCTGGGATGTCACAGCTGTCCCACCCAGAGTTCCCTGAACCAGCCAATTCATGTTCTCTGTCTAGATTCTGCAAGATTGGACAAGGCCTGGAGCACAAGTTTCTTCAGGTTGGTCTGATCAAAGGGCTGCTTGAGCAGGGTGCAAAACCACTCAATCCAGGTGGGCTGGAACCATGAGAATAGAAGAGAAAGCTAAGAAAAGGGGAGCAAAGAGGATGCATCAGATGCCACAGATAAGTCATGGAAAGAGTTTGGGTATGCTTGAGGGTATCAAGAGATGAGGGCTACTGCGAACAGCTGCTGAAGGAATCCTCCCTGGAGAGGATCTCTATAGACCTGTGGCCCTCACTGGGGCCTCCAGAGGATGCTGGGACGAGGCTGCAGTAGAAGGAGCAGTAGGCTTAGGAGGGGGTCCATATTTGCCACCCATCAGTGTTGGAACCTTCAGATCTCTTGCTTTTTCATCTGCAAAGAGAGGTGGTCCAGGACTGATAGGAGGATCATAGGAAGCACATGTGGAAGTCCTTTTTAAGCGCTACCAAAATTTGTTTTGTGTTGTCTCAAGGACTTGGAAGCCAGACAGTCCCTGTGTTGGATCCCAGCTTGGCCATTTACTGGCTCCGTGGCTTTGGGTGAGACACAGCATTTCATTGAGCCTCGTTCCCTCATCTGCAAAATTTAGTGCAAATTTCGTGTGAATTGAATATTCATTCAGAATTAACAAAATAATTTGCTACAAATTGCAGGGACCTGGAAGGCTCTCTTTTGAGATCTTCAGGCAATGTTCTGGAAACACTGACACATAAGGGCTTCTTGATTTGCAACCAGCCTCCCTCTCGAATTCCTAGGAACCGGGAGGAGGCCAGTCTGGTGAGGGCTGCTGAAGCACATTTTGTGAGCTTCATGGCTCCTGTGCTCATTGCCCTCTAAACGTCTTGTACCAACTTACGCTCTGGTCCATTTTTCCACATCCTTGCCCACATTCTGTATTATCAATCATTCTTGTTTTTATGTTGAAATGAATAGCCATTTTATTAATCAGGGAACTTTAGGCTGATTTTTTTATTTTCCCTAGTGCTGGGGATTGAACCCAGGGCCCCTGGCCTGCTAAACAGGGGCTGAGCTACAGCTCCGGCCCCTTGAAGCAGTAGCTCATTACAGTACTCTGTCTTATGCTGGGATAAACTGTCTTACTGACTGTACAAAGCCAGCAGGAATACAGGTTGCCAGGATGAGCTCTCATTTAGCTGAAGCTGCTGGCTAATACTATGCCTGGGAGGGTTCTTTGATGAGAATGCCAGTCATGAAATTTTGAAATTAAACATACACTCTTCCAGAAAGACAGCAATGTGGTTTGGGCAAAGGATTGCTAATTTGTTAATTTTCCCCTCTAGTATCTTTATGTTTATTACAGTATCAGACAGGTTGAGTAACTTCCTCTCTATATCTATATTATAGAGATATAGATTTATCTATATGTGTGCTTTTTGGAATAAGAATTTTGGGGCCCTGTGCAATGCCACATTGTAGTCCCAGCTACTTGCAAGGCTGAGGCAGGAGGATTGCAAGTTGGAGGCCAGCCTCAGCAACTTAGTGAGACTTTGTCTCAAAATAAAAAATAAAAATTTATAGTTCTCAGTGGTAGTGTCCCCTGGGTTCAATCCCCAATGCTGGAAAAAAAAATTTTCAGGGGTTCCATATTATAATAATCCAGATGAATGGTTAAGGGTTGAGTTCGAAATTTCAATGGCTAACAGATCAGTGGATCTCTCTCCCCTGACCTACACCTCCTTTCTCTGCAAGTAGAGATACATTTTGGCCATTGTTTGAAGCTTAGTTGCAGATATAATATCAGCGTTTTTCATCTTTGCTCATCTTTTAGGGGAACAAATGCCTCTATGAAGTGCTGCTTTGATCTGTAACATGGACAAATTTTCCTATGCTTAGTGGCCATTTGTCTCCTATCTTCTGTGACGTTGCAGTAGTTTCAACTGTCAATTGTATTCTGTATCACTTGGTCTGTTTTAGTGGAAAATGGTTTGTAACCAGGTGATGAAGCTGAATCACTTTTTTTTTTTCCAGTGCCTTGGACAAGTTGTCTGTCAATTTTTTCCATTTGTAAAACTGGGGCAAAAGCATTGGCTCCTTTGACTAGTGGGAGGATTTGCCTGGACTGCTTTACAGAGGAGGAGCTCAGCACTGTTCTTTTCTCTCATGCTCCTGTGCCTGTAGGCTTGCGCATCTCTGCCTCCCCTCTGAGAGTGCTTATCTTTTTTTTTTTTTTTTTTTTTTTTTTTTAAAGTTTATTTTTTAGTTGTAGGTGACAGAATATCTTTATTTTACTTTTATGTGGTGCTGAGAATCGAACCCAGTGCCTTATGCATGCTAGGCGAGCACGCTACCACTGCGCCATAATCCCAGCCCGAGAGTGCTTATCTTTTACATAAAACAGAATCATTACATTCTTAACTTGCTCTTAAAAGTCTCCATGGACATTCTTGGAAATTGTACTGTGAAGCAGATGGTCACTGAGTGAATTCTAGTTTCCTTCAGGAGCAATAGTTCTAAAAGCAGTCTTGGGCTGCTTTCTGGACCAAAGCCTCAAGTCTAGTAAGCCATATTCTAAATAGTAAGCAATGTGTCATGAGCTCCTAATCCTGGCGAATGTGCATCCCTGTCTGAGATGGGCTGGAGGGCGAATAGTCACAGTGAGCTATGAACTGCACAGGGAGCACATAAATTACTTTCCCATCTAATGGAACTCTCCAGAAGGAAAATACTACTACATTCAAAACTAAGATTTTGTTTTTCAACAGCTGGGTGCAGTGGTGCACACTCATAATCCTAGTGGCTCAGGAGGCTGAGGCGAGAAGATTGCAATTTCAAGGCCAGTCTTAGCACCTTAGTGGGACTCTGTTTCAAAATAAAACATTTTAAAAGGCTGGGAATGTGGCTCAGTGGTAGAATGCACCTGGGTTCAACCACCAGTATCTCTTTCTCTCTCACACACAAACAAAAACAAAAGAAAAAGAAGACATTTTGATGGATTCACAGAGAAACTCCATATCCTTTAGCTATCACCCCTCTGTCCTCCCTCCCCAGCCATAAATAACCACTTAATCTACTTTCTTTTCTTTTTCTTTTTGTGGTACTGGAGATAGAACCCAGGGGGTACTGCACCTCCAATTACACCCCCAGATATTTTTATTTTTTGAGATAGAGTCTTGTTAAATTGCTGAGGCTGGCCTCAAATGTGCAATCCTCTTGCTTCAGCTTTCTAAGTCGCTGAGATTATAGGCGTGGTTTAATCTATTTTCTGACTATAGGTTTGTCTTTTCTGGATATTTCATATACATGGAATTATACTGTTTTCTTTGGTTGAAATAAGGAGACGATCAGTAAGATTTCACGAATCACATGGTTTATTGCCACACAAATAGATTTGTTTCTTTTTTAATTCACAATGATGAAAGAGGGGGAGAAAAACAAGCACAAATCTCACAGGGAATACAGTGATTAGAAGAGTCACCTTAACCACATGGTGAACGAGTTCTAAGTTTGCTAGGCTCAAGTGATCCTCCTGCCTCAGCCTCCTGAGTAACTTGGACTTCAGGTGTGTGCTACTCCACTCTATATGTATTTTGGAATCCAGTAGTTGAGGTCCATTACTCACAAATGAGTTCTGCTAAAGTGAGACTAACATTCCCCAGGAGAGGGGAGTGCACTCCATGTTCTTATCACAGCAACAGATGTATAAGTATTTGGCATCCTGTCAGAGCTGCATAACACAACATGTGGCCTTTGGCTATGGACTTTTTTTTTTTTTTCTACTTAGCACAATATTGTCAAGGTTCACTCATGCAGTAGCATGTATCAGTACTTCCTTCCCTTTTATGGCCAAATAATACTCCCCTGCAGAAATGCCTATGTGGCATTTTGTTTATTAGTTCATCTGTTGCTGGACACTTGGGTTGTTCCCACCTTTGGGCTATTGTAAGTAGTGCCACTATAAATATTTGTGTATAGGCTTTTACTTTGTCAAGGAAAATCCTAAAATTTTAATTTAAATAGCTTTTTTTTTTTTTCCCCACTGAGTCAGAGTTTCACTATGTTGCCCAGCATGGTCTTGAACTCCAGCCTCCCGCCTCAGCCTCCTAAGGTGCTGAGACTACTGGCGCATGCCACTGTGCCTGGCTAGTTTAAACATCCTAATTGGCTTTATTTTCACTTCTAAAATCCAGCAACACTATGTTACATGCGGGGCAAGAGCTGTGCTGCTTGTTGTATCCCACAAACCCTTGGGAGTCAGCTTGGCAGGAAACTAGGTCTGTTCCAAACTGGCTTTGAAGGAGGGTAGAGGAGGCTTCCTATCTCAAATCTCCATCTTCAGAGAGTTCAAGGATGAGGCCAGCTTTTATACTAGAAATGACAGCAAAGTGGAACAGGAGGCAGGAAATAGACATAGGCAGATTGAGTTAGCCAGGGAACTGGTCATTTTCAGCTTCCTTGGTCTGTCCTCAGCCAGTGGAAGTGTTTAATTCTCAGGATGAGGAAGTTCAGAAGTTAAATCAGTTTGGAGCTCTAATTTCAAAAGGGGCTGTTTCAAATCCTTCAGGAAACAACAACAACAAGTTATCCGAAAGTTGCCCCTCATTTCAGAGGGAGTCTGTTTCAGCTACATTCTATAAAACAGAGGAAATGTTGCAACGGACTGAGCCCAAGAGGCTGAGTTTATAGACAGAGAATGGAAAGCGAAAACAAAGAACAAGCCAGGCACAGTGGTGCACGCCTGTAATCCCAGCACTTAGGGAGGCTGAGACAGGAGAATCGCGAGTTCAAAGCCAGCCTCAGCAATGGCGAGGTGCTAAGCAACTCAGTGAGACCCTGTCTCTACATAAAACACAAAATAGGGCTGGGGATGTGGCTCAGTGGTCGAGTGCCCCTGAGTTCAATCCCTGGTACACCCCCCTAAACAAAACAAAACAAAAACAAAAAACCAAAAATCAATCTTGATTTTTCCAAGTTATTTTCCTTGTAAACTGAGGACAGGGAGATAGAACTATAGAAAAGTAACTGATGGTTTAAGATTAGGTTACCTTAGTTTACCAAATTTTGAGTAAGGATTGTTATTGTGCTAATTGAAACTGGCTTATGGGAAATTGGGCTGTTCTCTCATTTTTTTTCCTGGTTTCTTGAAAGGTCATATAAATGGCTTAGTTTTGTTTGACAATATGATGCTCCAGCATAGGTGACTCCATTTTGATTTTCAATCTGGCCAGTTGAAAACAATGAGTTCAAAACAATGGCCTCACATCAATGTGTACAGCAGCTCAATTCACAGTAGCTAAGCTATGGAATCAGCCTAGGTGCACTTCAACAGATGAATGTATAAGGAAAATGTGGTATATATACAAAATGGAATATTACTTAGCCATAAAGAAGAATGAAATTATGGCATTTGCTGGTAAATGGATGGATCTATAGACTATCATGCTTAGTGAAATAAGCCAATCCCCCAAACCAAAGGCCAAATGTTCTCTCTGATGTATGGATGCTAACACACAATGGGGGGCGGGGATAGAAGTTCACTGGATTAGACAGAGGGGAATGAAGGGAAGGGAGAGTGGGTGGGAATAGGAAAGACAGTAGAATGAATTGGACATAACTTTCCTATGTTCATATATGAATACCCAACCAGTGTATCTCCACATCCTGTACAACCACAAGAACGAGAAGTCATACTCCATATATGTATAATATGTCAAAATATATTCTACTGTCATATATATCTAAAAAGAACAGATTAATAAAATGTTTTAAAAATGGCCTCTTTGGATATGGTGGTACATGACTATTATACCAACTGCTAGGGAGGCTGAGGCAGGAGGATCACAAGTTTGAGGCTAGTCAGGACAACTTGGCAAGATTTTGTCTCAAAATAAGAAATAAAAAGGGCTGGGGGTGTAGCTCGGTGGTAGAGAGCCCCTGGGTTCAATACCCAATACCTACTACCCCTCCCCCCAAATTTCCTTGCTTTTGACTTCTCACTTATAAAATAACATCTGGGCCAACTGTCTTTTTTGTTTTGTTTTGTTTTTTAGTTGTAGATGGACGCAATGTCTTTATTTTATTGCTTTGTATGTGGTGCTGAGGATCGAACCCAGGGCCTCCAGCATGCAAGGCAAGCGCTCTACCGCTGAGCTACAGTCCCAGCCTGTCTTTTTTTTTTTTTTTTAAATAGTTTTTTTAGTTGTACATGGACACAACATCTTATTTTGTTTATTTATTTTTATATGTTGCTGAGGGTTGAACCCAGTGCCTCACACATGCTAGGCAAGCGCTCTACCACTGAGCCACAACCCCAGCTCCTGGGCCAACTGTCTTAAGGGCAGCAGTGAGTGGGGCTGTGCTTTGTCTTACTCCTGGCTTCAGTCCCACCTGGCTGTGGAAGGCCTCCAGTTTTGCCATCCCCAATCTAAGTAGCTGATGTCCTCACGGCAGGTTGACTTTCGTTTTGTGAGTTGAGACCAACTGGGTCTGCTGGCTCTTCTCCAACTACGTAAGCTCCCTCCCTTCATACCCCAAAACAAAACAAAATGGCAAACAGGAAAACCACAAAACATTTTTTTGAGGGGAGAACCTCCCCAAATCTCTTTAAAAACAGAAAAAGAAATGGCTGCCTATTTTGCTCAAGGTGGTTGAGGTATGGGGCAGGGAAGGAGAATTAGTTTGTTTGTGCTAGGGTTTTTGAAATGACTAAATGACAGGGTGGTTCCTATGTTTATGAGCAAATTGCATTGATAGGCATTTCTAGAACTCTTTTAACTCCTTAGAGGAGCCACCTGTTTCCTCCTCTGCCAGGCCCTAATCTAGTCCATGTGTGGGAATCAGCTAGTATAAAAAAATAAATATTTTGCAGAAAAAATAAAATTGAGGTTAGATATTCTCTGATGGTCAGACAGGGAATAAGTTCGAAGTGGAAAGAGCAGGAATTGCCTGCTACCGTCCTCCATGCCTTTCTCCCTGGATCAGGAGTGGCAGGCCTGGCTGTAGAGGTTGAGGCAGTTGTAATTCCACTGGATTTCCTGCCTCCAGCTCAGCCATTTACCATCCCTGTGGGCATCTGACTTCTTTGCACTTCAGCTTCCTTACCAGGAGGAGAAGGGAGTTCATAATTCTCACCTGTATGTTTTTTGAAAATACATTTCTTTTCTTTTTTATTTTAATAAAATTTTTCTTCTTTAAAATTTTTTGGTTGTTGATGGACCTTTATTTTATTTATCTGTATTCGGTGCTGAGGATCGAACCCACTGCCTCACGCATGCTAGGCAAGCGCTCTACCTCTGAGCCACAACGCTAGCCCTCGAATTACACTTCTGTGTATTAAAGCAACCTCAGGCATTTGACATAAAGGAGACAGAGCGTTTCTTTTTCAGGGACAGTCCATCTGTGGCTGGTATGGGACATCCTGCTACTGCGGTACCCACTCCTTCTGTCTTATTACCCTGTGGTGCCCAAGATCACCATGTGGTCCAAATACTCCCACTCTTTTCCTGTCACAATTACCTCTGCTTTGCCATGTCATCTGAGAGTGGCAGCCTAAGCCCAGGTGCCATTTGGAACACAGGGACTTTCTTCTTCATCTGCAGGGGGTGAGCATCTTGCTGGCACCTTGTCAGTCTGTCAAATAACAGGCTCTTCCCAGCTGCCTTTCCTAAGGCCGCCATCTGCCTCCTGAACCCTTGGCCTAGTTTGTCTTTGAACTTTAGACCCAGAGCAGAGAAACAATGGCCCATCAAGGATCCCAGAAGCCCAAGGCCTTGAATTCCCACTCTGGGTCCAAGCACGGGCTTCACTGGTTCCTAAGAAAGGACTCCAGGGACCTCTTTATTCTCTGGGAGGCAGGGGTTGGGGGTCTAGGTACAGTCATTCTTTGAAAGATCTCTCTTTCTGTGTAGGTGGTCTCCCACAGGCTTCTCTGGGGCACTTTATCCTTCAGGTGAGGCAGGTGAAGGAAGACCACTTGTCCCCTACTTGGGTGGCTTTGTCCCCATGCAACTACCTTGGGGTTATGCTTGAGGTTGGGGAAGGGTCACAAGAAGTGTCTTAGGCTTATAAAAAGATCTAGAGAAAACTCTGTGCTCCAACACATTATAAGCAACCTGACCCCGGGCTTGGTGTGTCAGGTCCTTGATGGCACTAAGGCCCAGCTTGGCACAATCCAGACCACGACCTTCTCTCCACAGCTCCCAAGATGTGGAACGTACCGCCCCTCTGCCTGTTGGGGGCCTCAGCTACCTTCAGGGCTACACCAGTTTCCCTCTTATCGACAAGACTGTGGGGCAGTGCCTGGATGCCACCGCACAGAGGTTCCCCAACCGAGAGGCCTTGGTCGTTCTCCAGGAAAATGTCAGGCTGAACTATGCCCAGCTCAAGGAAGAGGTGGGTCCTGACCTTGAACCTTCAAAGGGGGCAGGTGCTGGTCTCCAGGCTGCCCTGGCTGGGTGGAGCTGGAGGGTGTGACATGACGAGGAGGCAGGGTGCTGGGGTGGCCTGAGGACTCGAGGGACAGCAAGAGAAGCAGATGGAACTAAGGCAGAGACGGTCTGCCTCAGTAACTCCTGGAGCATGTTAACTGAGCTCTGCTGCAGGCCCACTGAGGCAAATCTGCCAGTCCCTTTATTCCTGGGGATTCTGATGTGAATGCCCGGGCCAAGGGCCGAGGGTGGGAGTCATGGGTCCCTTCCTGCTTCTCACCCTCTGTGCTCCATCTGTTTGCACTAGGTGGATAAAGCTGCTTCTGGTCTCCTGAGCATTGGCCTCTGCAAGGGTGACCGGCTAGGCATGTGGGGACCCAATTCCTATGCATGGGTGCTCATGCAGTTGGCCACCGCCCAGGCAGGCATCATTCTGGTAAGGAGGTTTGCATGGTGCAGTGGGGTATCTGTGGGGGGATGCCACTCAAAAGGAGCCCACTAGTCCCTTGGCCCCAGAACCAAACCAATGCCCGGCTGGTTTCAGACCAGGTAGTTCTTTCTCTTAAGGTCCACCACAGGGACCAGGGTGGGGGTGCTACCTCATCCCTTCTGAGCGTTGAGGGGCAGCAGCAGGGTGGAGTGTCTGCTCAGGACAGATATACCCTCCTTGTTCCTCCCAGGTGTCTGTGAACCCAGCCTACCAGGCTATGGAGCTGGAGTATGTCCTCAAAAAGGTAGGCTACCTCCTGGGGGAGGGCCCCTGCTGGTGCCTGGCTCAGGGGCTTCTAGCTGTCACAGAGGCTGACCTGGACATGCAGTGAGGGTGACAGTGTAGAGTGTCCTCCTCCCGTTGTTTGTGGTTGGAAGGAGGCCCTAACGCCCTGGTGGTGGGCCAGACACAAGGCTGGCATGCGTGTTGCTATGGAGCATGTGTGGGTCACAGTGGTCGTGTGCATGTGTCGGTCTGTGTGATGCACACGTCTCAGGGGATGGTGTCTGGAGCTGGTTGTGGTGTATTTGCTGTGGAGTCAGTGCCTGCGGGCGTAGCTGATGTGCAGGTCAGAGGATGGTACATGCGTGCATCGGGGTAGTGATATATGTGCATAAGAGAGAACTGATTAGTCTGGGGCTTCCTGCTGACCAGAAGTTGGGGGCAACCTTCCACAGGTGGGCTGCAAAGCCCTTGTGTTCCCCAAGCAATTCAAGACCCAGCAATACTACAACATCTTGAAGCAGATCTGTCCAGAGCTTGAAAAGGCCCAGCCAGGGGCCTTAAAGAGTGAGAGGTGGGTATATCCTGGGGTTGGGGAGCACTATGAAGCATCCCTGACTCCTTCACCCCCCACCAAGCCCAGGGGTGGGGCTGGCATCCCCGGAGCAACCTCTACCCAACCCACAGCCACTGCTTCTTACCATCCTCCCTATCCCCCAGTCTCCCAGATCTGACCACAGTCATCTCTGTGGACGACCCTTTGCCGGGGACCCTGCTGCTGGATGATGTGGTAGCGGCTGGTAGCACAGAGCAGCATCTGGCTCAGCTCCAACACACCCAGCAGTTCCTGTCCTGCCACGACCCCATCAACATCCAGTTCACCTCGGTAGGGCAGAGGTCTCCAAGCCGCAAGCCCAGCTGACACATTCTCCCTGCTCTGTGACCCTTTCCTGGGGATAGGAAGACAGTAGAGAAGTCAGGAGAGCGCCTGACACTGGCCTCCACCCTTCCTCTTGCCTTGGAAAATCACTGGTGTCCTTGTCACACACCCCCGTCCTGGCCCTCCTGCTCCCCAGTGCAGTGCAGATTCACTCCGAGTTTAAAGTTGGTAGAACCTGCCCCTCCTTTAGTGGAAGCAAATCTGAGGCCCAGAGAGAGAATTTGTCCATGCCCACAAGGCTAGTAGGTGACAAAGTACCCTGAGATACTTCACGTGACTGACATGGGAGCAGCGTGAGCATCGAGTCCTTCTTGTTCGCATTTCTGGATCCCAACATCTGGCCCCATGCTGCGCGTGGTAGACCTTTTGTGTATATACTAGAGGAGCAAATGGATCTGGGGCATCGATCCTGGGCAGTGGCCAAGGGTGGGAAGGAGATGGGGGAAAGGAGGCCAAGATATCACCTGCTTGTCTTCATAGGGGACTACAGGCAGCCCCAAGGGGGCCACCCTCTCCCACTACAACATTGTGAACAACTCCAACATGATAGGCCAGCGCCTTAAAATGCATGTGAAGGTGAGACAGGGCTGGGCAGAGGCAAGGTTTAGAGGCTGTGGGGAGGCTGGCAGGGGTGGGACAGCTTGCTGGGCGCCCCCTGCTGGCTGGAGGAACTGGCTTCTGGGGCTTCTGGCTCCCATGATAGACTCAGCCTCATGTCTCCATCTTTAGCCGCCAGAGGAGTTGCGGGTGGTCATACCCTGCCCCCTGTACCACTGCCTGGGCTCCGTGGGGGGCACGATGATGTGTATGATGCACGGTGCCACTCTCCTTCTGTCTTCTCCGAGCTTCAATGGCAAGAAGGCGCTGGAGGCCATCAGCAGAGAGAAGTGGGCACTGGTGGACAGGCTACCCATGGGCTGACGAGACTCTCCTAGTCCTTGCACTTGAGCCCTAACCTTTTCCAAAATGTCTCCTCCTTCTGGTCAGGAGACATGGGATGGGGTAGTGGGGACTCCCAGAAGAAGACCAATTCCTGCCTTGAGTTTCTGCTTGTTCCCCACAGCTTTGGCTTTGGCCCTTAATGAGGTTGGGGTGGGAAGAGAGAGTTCCCTTCCACTTCCAAGCCTAATTTTAAGACCCTCCCTTTACACAGAGGCTCCTCCCTATATGGCACCCCAACGATGTTCGTGGACATTATGAACCAGCCAGACTTCTCCAGTTACGACTTATCATCCTTATGTGGAGGTGGGGTAGGGCTAAGGATGGCCTGGCATGGGGAGAGGGCTGCTTTCCCCCAGGACTGGCCTGAGTGAGCCAGTTTTTAATTTAGGGGCCAGGAAGAGCATTGTAAAAACACGGGTGGGAGGGGGGCAAATTCTTAGTGTCCCTGGACACCAGGCCCAGGGCAGATTTTAGGTGTGGAAAGAGGCCCAGGATCAGGGAATGTTCTCCCTTCAAACAAGCAGTAGATGAAGGGGGTCCACCAGGCCTGGAGAAGGGGGATCTGTGTCAACCTTGCTCTCTGATTCAGGAGTGATCGCCGGGTCTCCTGCACCTCCAGAGCTGATCCGAGCCATCATCCACAAAATGAACATGAGGGACCTGGTGGTGAGTGGCGGCCAGAACCAATGCGGGTGTGGGGTGGGGGTGGGGGTGGTGAGAACTGAATGACAGGCCTGAGGATGAGCTGAGGTCAGATCTCCAAAGGTGACCCCTAGGCCAGCCCTGTCTCCAGAAAGCAGAAATGAGAAAAGACAGTCTGACCTCTTCAGCACCTGACGAGGCATGGAGATAGGTGACCAGGGAGTAAATACTATACACACATAAATTTATACTTATAGAAATCTGGGGCAGAAATGCAGCATGGGAGGATGTGCAGCCAAGCACCGGTGTCCTGTGAGAACGTCCTGGCAGGTGGGGCTGGCAGAGTTGGAGGAGGGGCTTGAGACTGTTTCTGGAAGCAAGGATTGGGCTAAGGGTCTGATATTTGTTTCCAAATGGCAGGGAGAGAGAGAACAGAAGAAGGATGGTTCTGGGAGGGTGACCATCCTGATGATCACCCTGTTCTGGTTCTGCTGGACTTGGGGGCATTGGCAAAAGCTTCTCTGAGAGGAGCCATAACAGGGCTAGCCATGATGGTTGAGAAGGGCTTTGGGTTCTCCCCTGCACCCTGTCAGGTGGAGCTGGGTTGGTGGTACAGTGCCCAAGGCCCTTCGCCAGGACGTGTGTAGGTGTGGGCAGCTCTGTGCATCAGCAGAGGCCATGGGGAGGAGCGGGTGGCGGTGGGAAGGTCAGTAGTCTCTCTGGCGGAAGGCAGAGGCCAGTCACCAGGACTGGCTGGGTCAGGACCTGTGGGGAGGTGAGCATGGGTGTTAGGACTCCAACATGACAGACAATGTAAGAGAGGACAATAGGAGTCCTAGGCACTATCCTTTCCTCCCAGAGGGGTGCCCCAGTTCTCTCCTGTCCCTGTCCCTGCAGAGGTGAGGGAATCATGGGCAATACCAGCTCACTTGCTGGAATCTCCAAAGAGGAAAAAAGGGGGATCTGCTTGCACAGCCCCCACCTGTTTAATGGCGTCCTGCTTTCTTGGACCTCTTGGTGGGGAACTTGCAGCTGCGGAAGGCGTCCGTGTCACGGATGTGCTGGCCCTTGAACTTGGCGGGTGAGGCACAGGTGGCATCTGGGCGAGAAGCCTTGGCTTCCAGCCATCTGGAGAAACAGAAAGTTGCTAGGGTGGGGGAAGGTGTGTGGAAATACTAGGGGGAAGGGACAGTGAGCTATAGGGCCAGGATGAACTTGACCTCAGGATAGGATGTAGCTGTCATCCTTGTTTTACAAATGGGGAGACTGAGGCTCCCAGGGTCCCATGCTTACTAGGTCACAGATCGGGAATGTATGACTAGGGTAGCTAAATGCAGAGCCAAATGTGGGTGACATGGGAATATTCTTACCGCCGAAGGCCCCGAAGCTGGCAGGTACACTTCCAGGGGTTGTTGGTGAGGGTGAGGGTCTCCAGGTTGTCAAAAGGGAAGTTGGAGGGCAGCTGGTTCAGGCGATTGTTCTCCAAATGGACATGTTTCAGCGTGGTCGCGCCCAGAAAAGCACCATCTGAGAACTAGAGAGGCAAGGTAGGTGAGTGCTCCAGCCTGTGTCCTTCCCAGTTCTGTCCCCACAGAGGAGCAGGGTCTTCCCCTGGACACAGGCCCTGGTGCCTTGAGGAGTTTTTTGAAGCAGAGTGATCAATTTATCTAGATGAGCTAATCCCCACGGCCCTTTCGATATAGGAGGTATTGTTTCTAATAAGCAGATGGTAAAAAGCAAAAAGTTCTGTCCCTTTAGTCAGGGTCACACTAGGGAGTAAATAGTAGCCCTAGGGCCACACCCCACACCCCTCCCCTGGGCACTGCATTCCCTGTGCAAACACTGGGCTGGTGAGGCAGCCAGAATTTGGCCCCAGGAGCCCAGGCTGGCACACGGTGAACCCGGTCAGTGTTTGGCAGGGTAGGCAGCAGGCCCAGGCTGCCCACAGCCCCAGGGTCCTGGGACTTCCCCCAGCTCTATCCTCACTGCCTGCCAGACACTATTTGTGGAGCCACCTTGGTGGAGACTTTGGCCAGTTGGACAGCTCCAGAGGAAATGTTCCATTGGTGCCCACATCTTAGCCCCAGGCGCCACTGTTCCTGTCTGGCTGCCCTTACTCCAAATCAGTCCCTGATATGCTGTTCTGCTGCCCACCAAAAGACCACTTTGGCCCTGGTGGATTATAGAGGATTCCACCTCCAGCTGGGGCAGGGACTGAGCTAAAGAAGGACAGGCTTTGGCAGGCTCCATCCACCCAGGCATAGGTTGGCTGCTGCCCAGGTAGAATTCTGCCTTCTTCTCCATGTCTGTGCCCTCTCCTGCAGCCTAGATTTGAGGTATGACATTTTCTAGTGTCCAGACTGTCCTCTACCTTGTCCTGGCCCCCACCCAAACCTGTCTGAAGCCTCTGTCCCAGGGTGATTTTCTAGTCCCAAGGAAGGGATCTGGCCAGACTGGCATCCCAGGGGAAGGACTAAGTGACAATGCACACAGGAGATGGGTCTGGGGACTGGACTGGGCAAAGGGAGCCAGCAGTCTGGGGGACAGTGAGGCATAGCCCAGGCTTCCCTGTGGGCTGTCTTGTGCAAAGGGCTGACAATGGAGTATTTGCCTTCGCTCCTTCGTATGGCTCTTTATATGACTCTGGGGAGTCTTTGGTCCCCATGCCTTGACTACCCTACTTAGGTGAAATGAACTTGAGAATGTCATGGCTTCTGTGTGTGTGTGTGTGTGTGTGTCAGTGGGGATGGGGGCAGCACATCCACCAGGACCTCTGAGGGGTGTAGAGGTCTTCCTCAGGTATTTGCTCCCCCCTCATTCCCCAGTCCCCCAGTCCACCTTAGCACACAGGCCATCCCCCACCAGGAACAGGGTCTCTTTGTGGGCCTGATTTTCCCAGCAACTCTGGAAGGCTTCTCAATAAACAAACCTTTCTTTATGGGATGGTAGGTTTACTGGAGACTGGGAAAAACAGCGGAGGAGGGGAGGAAGGCCCAACCGGAAGAGGTGGGCACTGCTCACAGTGGGGGTTTGGGAGCACCAAAGAGGCTCCTAAGAGGCCATTTGTGGGGCCAAGGTAGTCCTACTCCTCTTAGATGCAGGAGTCCTGGGAAGGCAGTGGCTGAGACAAGCTGCCCGACAGGGATTAGAGTGGGGATGTGACAAGAGAAGGGAGAGGTGGCAGAGCTCCTTGCCTTGAGATAGCTAGAGGGACAGGGAATTTGAGGAGAAGGGATGGTGTCCCGCTGTGGTCCTGGCTCCCAGGACTTCAGGGAGAGAAGAAAAAGCTGGGGCAGAGCTCTGCAGCCAAGCACTCACCTTCTCCAAGTTGGTGTTGTCCAGCCAGAGGGTCTCCAGGTACCTGCCGAAAGACTGGAAGGCGTTTTCTGGGATGCTCCTCAGGGGATTGTGGGACAGCTTCAGCTCCTCCACCACCCGCAGCTTGCTCAGGGCAGCGGAGGGGTAGCTGGACAGCTGGTTCTTGTCCAGGTGGAACTTGGCGAGATTCTCTACATCGTCCAGGGCTCCAGGTTGCAGAGAACTGAGCGCATTTTCTGACAGGTAGAGCCAGCGCAGGTCCTTGGCACCCTGGAAGGCGCCTGCGCGCAGCTCACGGATCTTATTATTGTTGAGCTGCAAAATAAAGAGGTTGACTAGAGGAGACAGCAGCCCACGGGGCAGGTCAGTCACCTTGTTGTGGTCCAGGTAGAGGTAGGTGAGCTCAGTTAGGTCGTCGAAGGCGCCCGCACGCAGCACGCGGATGTCGTTGTGGGACAGGTACAGGTAGATGAGCTGCTTGAGGCCGCGGAAGGCGCCAGCAGCTACTTCGCGGATCTGGCAGTGTTGCAGGTGCAGCGACACTAGGTTTGGCATGGCTCGAAACGAGTTAGCAGCCAGCACCGGGAAGTTGTTGCGCTGTAGGTTGAGCAGCTTGGTCTTCTCTGACACCTTGGGGATCTTCTGCAACCCCACCTTGTCGCAGATGACGTGCTGCAGGTCTCCGTGGCAATGGCAGTTCTGGGGGCAGGCAGCCAGCGCCGGCAGAAGGCCGGCCAGAAGGCCGAGGCTGAGTAAGAGCATCGCGCGGGCCATGGCCGGGACGCCTGGAGCCGGGGCTAGGGGCAGTGACGGCCGGGTGCGGGCAGCGGCAAGTCCTGGGCACTCGGGTCTCCCGCCCTATTTATACGGTGGCCCTGACCACAGCCAGTGGCTTGAGCCAGCTACTACGTGGAGCATCGAGGCCACCAGACTTAACTCCCTCGCGCCCAGAGATGCTCCCCCCCCTCGACGGCGAGGGAGCCGGGGGCCCTTCCCCCACCTGGCGACCATGCATGGGAGTCCGAGACCCGTACCCCTCAGCCTGGGCCCTTTGCAGCCTGTTTTCAGATGCGATGCTATTTCTCTCCCTACCTCCTTTCCTTGGGCTTTTTTTTGGGGGGGGGCGTCATGGGTGTGTCTAGAGCCCCAAGTTTACACCGGAGAGGAGGCGTTCCCTGAACTTATTTGTTTGCTCAAGTTTAAGTCTCCACGTCTCCCCCACCCAGTGGACACTCGGCGGGGTGCCCTGAACCCGGGGAGAGAGGAAGAGCGGTCGGACAGCCGGATGCGTCTCGCCGCAGTCGGCCAGCCGGCGGCGCTTTAATGGGACCCTTGTGCGGCGCCAGCCAAGCGTGAGAGCCGTTCTGGCGTCGGGCTCCCCCTTCTGGCTAGACACTCCAGAGCTGACCCTAAGGAGATGGGAGCTCCTTCATCCTTGGGCTCCTCCCTGACTCTTCTCTCCTAGTCCTAGGCTTGAGATTTGGTCCCGTGCGCCCCACCCTCTTTCTCTAGGGCTGAAGACTAAGCAGAGAAGTGGGAACTTGGGGACAGAGGCGGGGGGCGTGACCCTCAGAACTGGCAAAACATCTGGAGACCACAGGCCACGGAACAAGCACAGTCACACCATCCCCCTCCTTGATCTCCCCCAAAATATCCCCATCCCCTCATCCCTACCCCAGTGGTCAGGACTTACCCCCTGAGGGGTCTCAGGGTGGCAGCCGAGTGGCGCCGAGGTGTACTTGGCAGAGGCCATGCCTGGGCAGTGGCCTCGGGGCTGTGAGGATGGATGAGGCGGGTCAGGACCAGCTCTGCCCAGTTCAGGCTGCCAGATGTACTAGGTTGTGGGCAGCTCCACCCCAGCTGGGCCAGGTCTCTGTGTGCCCACTTGCCGGCCACCATGTCCGGATTCCTGTGGACAGGGGAGGGTGAGCAAGCAGGTCACAGCTCTGGTCTCAGGGTAAACTCTGGGCTGCGTGGCAGGATGTATTGTCCATTTTGAGGGGTAGGGAAGGAAATAGACCCCAGCTGTGCTAAAGCCACACCAGCTGATATAGGAGAATGCGGGGGCCACTGACAAAGATCCACCAGAATATAGCCTAGAACATTCCCTGATGGTATTTAGGCTGGCTTCTGGTTTTTCTGATGCTCAGGATGTTCCAACCACTGAAAGAGCAGGGGTGGGGCTGGAGGTTGTGTATGCCGCAGGCATTTTAAATCTCTGCTCTGGCTGTGTTTTATTTTAACGAAAGTAAATTTACAGGAAACTGCAGAGCTCGGGGGCACCCACCTCAAGGCCAGGCACTTGTCCCAGGTTTTGGGGGGTAGCTTGCATCTGTGCCACTCCCAGCTGGCCAAGGTGGACTGGCTTTCTCATCAAGTTTATGGGGCCTTCGGTTTGGAAGGGAGGGATAGAGGATGTTGTGGCCTGAAATCAGTTAGGTGGGGCTAAGGCAGCCTGTGGATGAGGGAAAAGGAGTCTGGGGTGTTGATAATGCCAGGAGCCACAGACAGACACGTGACTGCTCTAGGGAAACAGGACAAGAGAGCCCTGGCTAGGAAAGAATGGCTTCCCAGGTCTCAATTTTATTTCAGATCTGGGGCCCCTGCAGAGATCAATGTCTCTGCCCCTTCCCTGGCCCCTACCAACCAGTAATGCCTCAGTTCCTACTATTCAGCTGCCCTGAGTAGCTCACCCATCCCTCTGTAATTGCTGAGCTCTCTTCAAACCCCCTTTCTGGATCCTCTAGGTTGTTTATGGAACTACAGAGAACAGTCCCGTGACCTTCATGAACTTTCCTGAGGACACTCTGGAGCAGAAGGCAGAGAGTGTGGGCAGAGTTATGCCTCACACGGAGGTGAGCCCCGGACCAAGACCCCAGACCTCAATTTCCACCACTCTGGGACATTTATTGCTTTCCATTAGAGGTCCCAACAGCTCACAGAAGATGCTGAGAGCCCCCAGAAGCAGGGTCTTACTGGGCCTGGCAAAGGCTGTTTGTGGGCTGAAGCCTGAAAGGGGAAGAGCTGGGAGAGAGGCCCTGAGCAGCTGCCAGCTGCCTCCCTTCCTGTCTGAGGTGTGTTTTTGCCAAGCCCACTGTCTGTTTCAGGGCAGCCAGGGAAGCCTCAGAGAGGAGCCAGAGCACAGAGATTTTTCCTACCTTGCTCCTTCTTCCCCATTGACTCCTGCCTCTCACTTCAGTAAAGTTCCTCTTCTGACAGGGTATAGACAGTTTTCCAAGCAGCCTATCTGTCTGGTGGTCCCTTGCATCTCAGATACTGCCCCAGAGCTTATCTCAATTTCAAATTCCCAGCCATGACTCCTTTGCTATACTGGTGCTTTATGCCAACCGGCCCCCAGTTTCCCTGCCCCTGTGGGGTTACTGCCAGGGGTTCCATGCAGCTGCTTCTCTTGGGCCTAACCCCTCCTCTGGTGCAACTCTCTCCTGCCCTCCCCGCTGGAGCAGTCCCATGGGGAGTGAGTGTGCAGGAATATGAGGCCCTCTCATGTATCTGACAGCATCATCGCCACCTCCACTGGGATACCCCACTGGGAGGTGGTCTGGAACTGACATAATTCTGCCCATAATTTGGATGCACAAACTGAGGCACATAGAGACCCAGCTTCTTTTGACACACATTGGCTGTGGCTCCTTTTTCTTCTTCTTCTTCTTCTTTTTTTGGTGGTGCTGGGGATCAAACCCAGGGCCTTGTGCATGCGAGGTAAGCACTCTACCAACTGAGCTATATCCCCAGCCTGAACCCAGGAACTCTTAACCACTGAACCACACATCCTCAACCTTTTTTACTTTTTGAGACAGGGTCTTGCTAAGTTGCTTAGGGCCTCACTAAGGTGCTAAGGTGAATCTTGAGCTTTCCATGCTCCTGCCTCAGTCTCCTGAGTTGTTGGGATTGTAAAGTGTGCCACTGTGACCGGCTGTGGCTCCTTTTTTTTTTAAACTAGGCTTTCAGACTGCCTCTCCTGTTCACATGGCACTGCCACGCCACCCTCTTTGGCTTCTTTATTTGGTGCTTAATAGGAAGTGAGAGGAGACTGCCTTCCCTTCTGCAGTTTATAATTCTTCAGCTGGCCTGGCCCTCCACAGGCTTCCTTTCCTGCCTGCTCTTCCCTCAGCACCCCTCGCCTGGTCCTTGACCGCTCTGTCATGCCCAGCTCGGGTCTCCTGACTGGTGATGAGTCTGCTCTGGCCTCTCTCCCTTCCCTGGACTGGGATGGGCTGAGCCAGGAGACTTCATTATTGGGTGAAGGAAAGGCAAAGCTTTTCCCATTCTCGAGGGCTGCCAATCCTGAAACAAGGGAGCAGGAGGCCCCAGCCTGAAGCTGACCTGTCCCAGGCCCGGATCGTGAACGTGAATACGGGGGAGCTGGCAGAGCTGAACACGCCCGGGGAGCTGTGCATCCGAGGGTACTGCGTCATGCAGGGCTACTGGGGAGAGCCTCAGAAGACCTTTGAAGCAGTTGGGCAGGACAAGTGGTATCGAACAGGGTGAGGAGGCGGGATGGGGTGGAGACTCCGGCTGCCGAGGGGAAGCTGCGGGTTCTGAGGCTGAGCTGGAAGCATTAGCACAAGGAAGATACGGGTGTCAAGAGGGCCCCTCCCACCCTGGAGACTCAATTTCCAAAATGTGTACAATGTGGATAATCATACCTAGCATGGAGACAAGACACCGGGACAGTGTGCTGTAGCTGTCCTCTCAAAATCCCAGCCAAGATCGATGCAGTCATTTGCTAGCTCAGCGCATGCTTATTACGCACCTCCTAGGGGCCAACATTGTTCCTATCGCTGCTGCCCCAGCGGAAAGCAAGATGAAAAGGACCCTGCTTTTACTTCCCACGTGTCTGGCAGAGGAAGACAGATTATTTCAGACATCAAAAAATTAAATGGGGTTCTAATGCTCTGCATTATAGGAGGAAAAGTGGCTGTAATGGGGAGGGGAGCTGTCCTCAGACCCGGTGGTCAGAGAAGGCCTCTGGAAACTTTTGATCTAAGACCTGAATGATGAAACAGAAACCAGCCTTGAAAAGCAAAGGCATAAGATAAGGAAAGAGAAAGAGAAAATATGTGATAGGTATTGTACTGGTTTATTTTTCTCTGCCCTCCTACCTAGACTGTAAGTTGCAGAGAATGTGTCTTATTCCTGCTGGGTCTCTCAGAGCCTAGAGCAGTGGGGGACATATAGCAGGTGCTCAATAAATGTTTGGTGAATGAATGAGCAAGTGAGCCAGCCATGTAAAGCAGAGATGAGAGGGCATTCCTGGGCTTCACCTACAGAGACATCGCCTCCATAGACGAGCAGGGCTTCTGCAAGATCGTGGGTCGCTCTAAGGACATGATCATCCGGGGCGGTGAGAACATCTACCCAGCAGAACTCGAGGATTTCTTTCACACACACCCGCAGGTGCAAGAAGTGCAGGTGAGGCCAGGTGAGCCCAGGTGTGATCCAAGAAGCAAGAAACAAGCAGGAAAATGATGATGTCTGATATTTGTCTCTGATCCTGGAAGGTGGTGGGAGTGAAGGACCACCGGATGGGAGAGGAGATTTGTGCCTGCATCCGGCTGAAGAGTGGGGAGACCACCACTGAGGAAGAGATCAAAGCTTTCTGCAAAGGGAAGGTGGGAGCCTCACCCCCTACATTTCTCCCACCCCCGAGTGTTCCCTCACCTATCTCTCCCTGCCAACCATCCAGGATTGGGGAATGCCCTGCCCTTATGGACATGACTCTCCAGCCAAGTCCCTCCTGCCCCTAACCCTAGCCCAGCCTCGTGCTTTATCTTTCTGTTATGCAGATCTCCCACTTCAAGATCCCGCGCTACATCGTCTTTGTCAGCAACTACCCACTCACTGTCTCAGGAAAGGTGCGTGAAGTGGAGGTGGCCAGGGAGGGGCAGGGCAGCATGGGACTCCAGGCCTCTGTCAGTGGTGAGCAGGAGAGGCAGCATAGGGGATCTAACCTGTCACCGCATCCTAATTTGTCCCAGGCTTTCTCAATTTTAACACTAAAAGCTGAAAAAGCCCTCAGTCCGAGGCAAACAGCTGTGGTTGCCCACGCTAGGAGGCGGGGACCCCACCTGACTCTCTCTCTTTTGTTTTCCCTCTAGATCCAGAAATTCAAACTCCGAGAGCAGATGGAAAGACATCTGAAACTGTGAATCCAGGGAAGGAGGGGTCCAACCAGGCCTGCCTCCCACCCCTCCCCCAAGCCCCTTGTCTTCTTTGTCATTTGGCATAAAGAGCTCTGTGTTTCCCAAGTCTCTGGCTGGAGTACTCTCTTTGGAACTACTGTGGATGTAGAAAGGAAGAATCTGAAGGGAAACCAGTACTTTTAGACCTATTCCTCTGAGCACTACTTTTTAAGTAGAGTATCTACTTAATATAACGTTCACCCCATCCCTTTGAGGTTGCAAACCCATTTTTCTTTTCTTTTTTAAGTAACCCAGGGTTAATTTACCACTGAGCTACATCCCCAGACCTTTTTATTTTGAGACAGAGTCTTGCCAAGTTACTAAGTCTGACTTGAACTTGTGATCCTCCTGCCTCAGCCTCCTAAATTGCTGAGATTACAGGTGTGTACCACCGTGCCCAGTTTCCATTTTTTCTTTTGTAAGCTCTACTTATTCCATCCTTTTTCACATTGTTGCCAGATAAGTCCAACAAGAAATATTCTTAAAAAAAAATAACAGCTTTCGTGAGGTATAATTCACATATTATCCAAATCACCCATTTATAAAGTGTACGGTTTTCCAGTGGTTTTTAATATAGTCCTAGATATGTGTAATCACCACCAAAGTCAACTTTGAACATTGTCATTATCTCAGAAAGAAACTCCATACCCTTTAACTATCACTCCTCCCATCCTCCCCAATCAAGCCCAATAAAAATAAAGCAGGCTGTCATTTGACCCAAGAAATAAAAATACAGCTGGCTTCCACAAGGCACAAAGGTATTGTTACCTAACCAGCCTGTTTTGCCTGCCGTGCAGTTTGCCAATCACTGACACCATGAGTTTTGCAAAAGAAAGTCTATTCACGAAGCAGTAAAGCATGAAGGGCTGAGAGAACCAAGTCTCAGATCCACCTCCCATAGGACAGGGTTTGGGGATGTTTATGGGATAAAGAGGCAGGGCGATTTAAGGTGTGGAGCAGTGTGATTAGAGGTGATCAGTGTTCTGTGCATCTCACGTATGATCACCTCGCTCCCATCCTGGGGATTAAACTCAGAGGTATTCTGCCACTGAGCTACATCCCCGCCCCTTTTTCTTTTTCTGTTTGGACACAGGATCTTGCTAAGTTGCTGAGGCTAGTCTCAAACTTATGATCCTTCTGCTTCAGACTCCAGAGTCGTTGGGATTACTGGTGTACAGTGTAACCAATCTTCATAGCTTTTCACAGGACAGAAAATGGAGGTTCTTAGCATGATCTGAAAATGTTCAGAAAATGGAGGCCCTTAGCATGATCTGACGGTGAAGGTTTTGGCCCTTTGACATCAAAAGGTCACCAACTGGATACTTCTACAGGCCCAAGTGAAGAATCATTGTTTTCAACCAAAGTAGCTTTTGGGCCCCTGAAAAGTAACCTAGGCAACTGTTATAATCATGACCCACACGTCAGGGGTGTTATCTAGTGCAGAAGTGGGAGACTAATAATATATCACTGCACTGCAACCTCCAAAATTAGTCATTTAAAAAGTCAACTAAAAGCAAGTAATGAAAACCAAGTGAAGCTAGAGGATTTATTCAGTTTTCCCTCCATTTCAGTTCCCAGTTCAGAGACAGAAACTTTTCTCCTGCTTGCAACCCTTACCTCCCAGTATGTCTGTCCCCAGCAGCAGCAGTAACAGCTGCCTTCCTTTTAAAGAAATGGATACATATTTAGGATCCTCTAAGTGCCAGGCACTACACTAGATGTTTTCATGTACATCTTGTGAAATCTTGCCAATGATTTTATCAAGTAGGCATTGGCCCAATTCACAAATGATGACACTGAAACTCAAAGAGGTTCAGTGTCTCGTTCAAGGCCACCAGCTGGGATTAGAACCCAGCTATCTTTTGTGTGTGTGTGTGTGTGTGTATGGGCATGTACCAGGGATTGAACTCAGGAGTACTCCACCACTGAGCCACATCCCCAGCCCTATTTTTTTGTATTTTATTTAATTTATTTATTTATTTATTTATTTTGGTACTGGAGATTGAACTCTGGGGCACTCGACCACTGAGCCACATCCCCAGCCCTATTTTGTGTTTTATGTAGAGACAGGGTCTCACTGAGTTCCTTAGCGCCTCGCTGTTGATGAGGCTGGCTTTGAACTCACGATTCTCCTGTCTCAGCCTCCCTAAGTGCTGGGATTACAGGCTTGAGCCACCGTGCCCAGCTTGTATTTTATTTTAAAAAAGGGTCTCACTGAGTTGCTTAGCGCCTTGCTTTTGCTGAGGCTGGCTTTGAACTCTGCCCTCTGCCTCAGCCTCCTGAGCCGCTGGGATCACAGATGTGTGCCACAGCGCCGGGCTAGAATCCAGCTAATCTGAAGCAGATTCACTGTGCATGGGTCATCAACTTGTCCAAGTTCCGTGGGACAAAACACACACACACTACATGAAATGGGTGTAATACTTATAGATAGGCAACAAGGGACAACAAGAACCTTGGATTCATTTCAAGCCAGTTGCCTCAAGGCTCAAAAAAGTTTCCTGGTGTGGGTGGAGTCTCATCTGCGTGTGCCCTGCTTGCACTGGAGTTAAAGGGCCCTGGAAACCAGCCTGTCCTTGGCGACCTTGTGACATGTTGGGCTAAAGCATTGAAAGAAGTCTTTTTTGGAGTGTGGGGGGGTGACAAGGGACAGGCGATACTAAAACAGAGCCTGAGCTGTTCTGGCCAGTTCCTTCTTTTCTCAGCAGTTGGACGTTCAGCACATTCTAGTTATTCTTGAGAATTGCAAGCTAGAAAGGGGAGTGAGAATTGGGACTGTCCAAAGCCACCAGGAGATGTGTCCTTCATGGTCTGACTCCAGAGCCCATGATCTTTCCACTTTTGAGGACAGCTCTCCCGGGGCCTGCCTTCCCAGCTCTTCACCTCTTCCCCGCCTCTCCTGTACACGCCATCTCTGGCTGTCCTGGCTTGGCCTGACCTAGAAATCACAGCTTACTCTCATGGCCAACCCAATTCCCCCTGGGATTTTCTGCGCCTTCAAGATCCAGCCCAAGTGTTCTCTCCTCCCTTAGGGACCTCCACGGCTCTTATAACAGAGGCCTTCTCAGCACTGAGCACAGTGGCCTCGCGTCCAGCAGGCATTGCATTAACTGTGCTGCCTATCTTGACTTGTTTGTGGGCTTCTCCCGATCTTAGGCACCTAGATGTCCTCAGCGCCCAGCTCTGAGCCAGGAACATGAAATGTGAAGGAAGTGATGGGACAAACTAAGTTTCTGGATGGATCAGGGAACTTGCCCTGGTATGGGGTACCAAGAACGTGGCAGCGTGCCCCACGGTCTTGGGAAAGGAAGAACAGGCGGCTGTGATAAGCGCATCGGTGTCCGGCAGGTGGCGCCGCAGATCCGAGGCGGCGCGGGGTCACGCAGCCTCTTCCTTCCGCCTGGGCAACACACGCAACCCTGCTCTGCGCACACTCGTGCGCCCTGGGCACGATCCCCGGCCCCACTGCGTTGTGCACCATGGTTCTCCCCGCGGCCCGAGCCCGCGGATTGGTGGCAGCAGCCAAAGCGGCCCAGAGGCGCCGCCGCGTGGACAGCGGGGGAGAGTCCCCAAGTCTTGAGCCCGCGAGCAGGCGCGCGGCGGTTTACGTGCACGTGAGTGGCCAGCAGGTGGGCGGAGGGCTGCGGTAACCGTGGCCTTGGTGTACCAGAACCCAGATGGCGCTTGACACGCCGTGACCCCGCCTGCTGTCTTTCCCCGCCCCCAGACAAGGTCTCAGATAGGACCTGGTGCCCTAGCAGGGAAATGTAAGGGTCAGAGTGCACACCAGCTCCGTGACCTTGACCAAATAATTTCCCTTCTGAGCCTGTTTTCTCATGCTAAAGTGGGCATAGTAATCCCTAGGCGACCTGCTTAGGGAGTGGTGGTTTAGATGTCATAGCCACTGTTGACCAACCTCGGAATGAGGACGGGAATGTATGCTATGAACCCAGGAAGCGCTCAGGGTGCCGAGTCACGCCTCACCCGGCACCTACACCCTCTGTCCCCAGTGGCCATATTGTGAGAAGCGGTGCAGTTACTGTAACTTCAATAAGTACATCCCTCGCGGCGTGGAGGAGGCTGCCATGAGGAACTGTCTGGTCACTGAGGTGCACACGCTACTGCGGCTCAGCGGGGTGCGACGGTCTGTACTGGGGACTGTAGGCAGGGTCTTGGGATTGGAGAGGAAGACGGGTGCAAAGCATCCCACAGGGCCCCTCCAGGTGTCACCTTCTCCATCATCTTTCCCCAGGGTGGAGTCTGTGTTCTTTGGTGGGGGGACCCCCAGTCTGGCCAGTCCCCACACTGTGGCTGCTGTTCTGGAGGCTGTGGCACAGACAGCTCACCTGCCTGCAGACTCTGAAGTCACATTGGAGGCTAATCCCACTTCGGCTTCAGCCTCCAGGCTGGCAGAATTTGGAGCAGCCGGAGTCAACAGGTTGTCCATTGGCCTCCAGGTAACACATTTCACCCACCCCCTCCCTGTGCACCCAGACCTTCAGGGCTGTCTCTCCTTTGGTGTCACTTATTCATTGGGCAAACATTTCTAGGTGCCAGGGCTCAATAACAGTAGAGCCCATGGTAACACTTTTCCCCCCAGTGCTGGAATTGGATCAAGATCCTTGAACATGCTAGGCAAGTGCTTTACTCTGAGCTATATTCCTAGCCTTTTTGATGACACTTTTGTGACTGCTTAGTCAGTCATCTGCTGCTATACTAGGGTATAAGCTTCATGAGGTAGGCCTCTGGCATGCCTTTTTGTACACTAAGCACTGCCATAGGGCCTGGAACATAGTAGGTGCTCAGAAATTATGTATTACATGATTGGAGATGTGGGGAAGCAGATGCATGGTCAGATCATTGCAGCGTGGAAATGTGTCTGTAAAGGGGGTCTCTTCAGGGGGCTGGGGTTATGGCGCAGTAGTAGCGTGCTTGCCTAGCACGCGTGAGGCACTGGGTTTGATCCTCAGCACCACATAAAAATAAAATAAAGATATTCTGTCCACCTACAACTAAAAAATAAATATTAAAAAAAATATTAAAAAAAAGGGGGGTCTCTTCAAGAGGCTCTCAGAGTACCACTTGGAGGACACCTTAGTCTAATGAAATCACAGAAGGCTTCCTGGAGGTGGTGTTTGAGAAAGAGGAGGAGCTCACCAGGTGAGAGGGTGCAGGAGGAAGAGACACAGGATATAGAGACCTGCATGTTTTGAGGGAGCTGTGAATCAGTCCTTGTGACTGGAGAGGCTACAGACAGGACTGCACATAGGGTCTGAAAGCTCTCAGCACTTTGGAAGGAGTTTGGGTTTTCTCCTAGAGGTGATAGGGAAGCCACCGAAGGGTCTCAAATAGGGAAAAGACTGTTCTTCTAGGTTCACCTCTGATATTTCCATATCCAGTCTTGCCCCACCTTCTAACACTACCACTTTCATTGTACCCCTTCTCAGAGGGTCATGGGCTTTGTCTTGATTGGATATACTGAAAGAGACACATAATTCTGAGATATTCCTGCCCAAAATGTGTATCTTGAAAGTAATTTTTTTTTTGGTACCAGAGATTGAACTCAGGGGCACTCGACCACTGAGCCACATCCCCAGCCCTATTTTGTGTTTTATGTAGAGACAGGGTCTCACTGAGTTGCTTAGCGCCTCACCGTTTCTAAGGCTGGCTTTGAACTCGCAATTCTCCTGTCTCAGCAGGCGTGCGCCACCGCGCCTGGCTTGAAATTAATTTTAAGGAAACATCAGATAAACCTAAATTAAGAGACTCTGGACTGGGGATGCTTCTCAGTGCTAGAGCAGTTCCATCCCAGCACACAGGGAGGAGGAAGAGGAGAAGGAGAGAGAAAGAGAGAATCTTAATTATTAATATAAGAAGCCAGATGTGGTAGCAGTGCACACCTGTAATCCCAGCGACCCAGGAGGTTGAGACAGGAGGATTGCAAGTTCAAGGTCAGCCTCAGCAACTAAGCGAGGTCCTTAAGCAACTTAGCGAGACTGTGTCTCAAAATAAAACATCAAAAGGGCTGGGATGTGGCTTAGTGGTTAAGCACTCCTGGATTTAATTTCTTGTACCACATAAAATTATTATTAATTTAAGAACAGGCAGTGAGAGATCTGCCCTCTTAGCAGTTTTATGTGCACAGTACAGTGTTGTTAACTGTAAGCACACTGTTGTACAGCTGATCTCCAGCGTTCACGCATCAAGACATTTTATATTTTTAACTATTTAGTTGTCAATGGACCTTTATTTTATTTATTTATATGTGGTGCTAAGAATTGAACCTAGTGCCTCACACATGCTAGGCAAGCGCTCTACCACTGAGCTACAACCCCAGCCCCAAGAGACATTTTCAAAAGCAACTGGCTTGTACTCTTTGAAAAAGTCAATGTCACAAAAGGCTGAGAATCTGAAATAGATTAAAGGAGGCTAAAGAGACAATGACAGCTAAATGCCATGGGTGACCACTGGTTGAAAAGGAGGAAATTACTATAGTAGACATTACTGGGACAGTTGGCCAAATTTGAATATGACTATATATTAGATAATGGTGTTGTATCCGTGTTACATTTCCTGAATTCCATAATTGGATTGTGGTTATGTAAGAGAGTGTCCTTGTCCTTAGGAAATACACACTTTAGAATTTAAAAATTAAGAGATATAATACCTGTAACTCTATTGTCCAACATACTAGCCACTAGCCACGTGTTAGTGGAGCACTTGAAATGTGACTGTTTAAATTAATTTATATGTGTCTGGTATCTACTGTATTGAATAGTGCAGATGTAAAAATTTTCTATCACAGAAAGTTCGGAGCTGTTCTGGTCTATGATTTGCTCTCAACATAATAATAATGTGTCTGCACATTTAGGGAGAGACAAAGTGGCCAGATGTTGCTGGTGAGTCTCGATAAAAGTATTTATTGTACTCTTCAACTTCCGTATAAGTTATTTCAAAATAAAAAGTAATGGAAGAGGCTGGGATTGTAGCTCAGTGGTAGGATGCTTGCCTCGCAAGCATGAGGCCCTGGGTTTGATCTTCAGCACCACATACAAAGCAATAAAATAAAGACATTGTGTCCATCTACAACTAAAAAAAATATTAAAAAAAAAAGTAATGGAAGAAAAGATTATTGGTTTTGGAATCAGTCCTAAGTTCTGGGTCTGACTCTGCAGTTATATGACCTCAGATAAGTTACTTAACATCTCTGAACCTCAGCTTTCTCATCTGTAAAATGGAGCTAATATTGGAGGACTATAAGGATTATGCTCTAGGTATTGACTTGACCGTTCCCCACCTTCCCCATCTTCCTGCTCCCTGGTAGGCACTGTATTTCCCCCGTATCTGTGTCTACAATGCTATGTCTATGGCATTGCTGTCTCTCTCTGAGCTGCAGCGCACCAACACCTGACTCTCTCTTCCCAGTCTCTAGACGACACTGAGCTGCAGCTGTTGGGGCGGACACACTCGACCAATGACGCTCTGAGGACACTGGCAGAAGCCCGGCACCTCTTTCCTGGCCGCGTGTCTGTGGACTTGATGCTGGGGCTGCCGGCACAGCAGGTGGGGCCATGGCTCAGGCAACTGCAGGAACTGCTGCACCACTGTGACGACCATCTTTCCCTCTACCAGCTGTCCCTGGAGCGAGGCACCGCCCTCTTCACCCAAGTGCAGCAGGGTACTCTTCCTGCCCCTGACCCAGAGCTCGCTGCTAAGATGTACCAGGATGGTCGGGCACTGCTCCAGGAGGCTGGCTTCCGCCAGTATGAGGTCTCCAACTTTGCCAGGAATGTGAGTCCTGGGGCTGATGGCTGGAGGTGTGGAATGGCAGGCTGAGATATCACTAGGTAACTCAGGCCCTCTAAGGAGAAAGGCCCTTCTGGGTGCTCTCAGACCCAAAATGGTGGGACAGTCTAATCAGGAGCCCCTTACCTGAACAGAAATAGGGCACCCTCCTCCTCTGCTCTGACTATTCCCTTCTTCCCCACAGGGGGCGCTCAGTACCCACAATTGGACTTACTGGCAGTGCGGTCAATACCTTGGCATTGGGCCTGGTAAGTCCCCTGTGAGCAACAGAAGGGATGACTTAGCAGAGGAATGTCATGGCTGCGTGAACTTGGGCCACTTACTTAACCTCTCCAAGCCTGTATTTCCTCATATGTAAAGTGCAGCAAATGATAATATCTACTTTGTAGAACTGTTGAGTATGTATTATAAGGTGTTTGATTTACTGTTGTTTCTGAGTCTTCAGTGTGTATCAGAATCCTCTGCAGGGCTTGTTAAAATCCAGAATGCTGGGCCACACCTACAGAATTTCTGATTGATCAGGGGTGGAGTAGGCCTGAGGATTTACATTTCTAGCATATTAGATGCTGTTGGTTCCGGGACCACACTTGGAGAACCACTGATGTAGATCTGGTAAGAACACATTGTTAGCTCATTAATGTGGGGTTCATTGTTGATGTTGTTAGGGGCCCATGGGCGATTTATGCTTCAGGGGGCTGGAGGCCATACCCGGGAGGCTCGGATCCAGACACTGGAACCAGACAACTGGATGAAGGAAGTGTTGTTGTTTGGTCATGGCACCAGGAAGCGCATTCCCCTGGGCCAACTGGAGCTGTGAGCATCTAAGGGTAGAGGGCTCTACACTCAGGGTCCCCCACGGCCCAGAAGCAACTCTACATGTACTTCTTTATGTCCTGCCTTGCCTTCCTTATATCTCCCTGTACAGCATGATCCCCAATATCCCCCGTCAACACATCCCAGCATCAGCTTTAGGGTGGGAGAGACAGCACCTCCTCTCCAAGTTTGCTCAATGACTTCTTTTTCAGGCTGGAGGAGGTTTTGGCCATGGGGCTCCGCACTGACGTGGGGCTCACCCATCAGGTACGGGATAAGGTTTTTGCGTACTGTTTCCTCTTCATAAGCCTTGCAGAGTCAGCCTGTTTCTCCTCCTGCTCCCTGCTGTACACACACACACACACACACACACACCCCTCCTGTGCCTCTGGGGTTGACAGCTGGAGGTTGGGCATTGGTCCAGCTGAAGCCTGATGGGCAGATGCAGTACGTAGTGTGGTATAGTGGTAAGAACCTGAGACTCAGGCTGCAGAGATCCAGCGTTGGCCCCTGTTCTACTGAAATCTAGGGCACAATTCCTTTCACCTCTCTGAACCTTGCTTTTCTCAGCTATGTGAGGGAATAGATCAGATAAAGGATTTCCAAGTGTTTTTAAGCAATGCTGAAACCTCAGATAGGAAGCATAATAGATAATGATCAATTAGACTCAGAGCTGCTTTAAATGAAGTCAAGGCCATAAAACCTGAGGCTGCTGGTAACCTGGCAGAGAAGAGTGAGGAGAGAGAGGAGGAGGAGATGGAGACCTGGCTTGTCTGGGAGCTGGGTTTCCACCTGAACATGCCATAGGGGTGAGAGTGCCCACCTCTGCACCTACCCATTGACTTGTCCTGGTGTTTATGAGCATCAGCTGCTGAGACCCCCATGCTGGACAGGATCCTCCCTCACCTCTCACTGCACCCCAACGATGAGGCCCAGAATAGTTCAGCTAGCTCATCACTTTCTGACCTTCTGGTTCCCCCAGCACTGGCAGCAATTTGAACCCCTGCTGACCCTGTGGGACATTTTTGGAGCAAACAGGGAAGTGAAGGAGCTACTGGAGCAGGACCTGTTGCTGCTGGACCACAGGTGTGTTGGGGTGGTGGGCAGAGGGGACTTAGGTGTTCTGAGGATCCCTGACTGCAGATCCAGAGACCAAGGAGAAGTGAGAAATACTGGTGAGGGTGGGCCTGTGGGTGCTGGGGCCTTGGCACAGGTGGGTATAGCATTGAAACTGGCAAGATGAGGCCATCACATCCGGGCTTCTTGGTTTTCCAGGGGTCTCCGGTGTTCCTGGCAGGGTCTGGCTGTGCTGGATTCTCTCTTGCTGACCCTCCTGCCTTGCCTCCAAGAGGCTTGGCACCAGAGAACCCCATCATCTGTATCAGGAGGATGAGAAGATGTTCCTGTGTCCCAGGGCAATGCTAGGTGGACTTGGGGTGCTGTACCAGCACTGCAGTCCTCTTTGCTGGATGGTGCTATCTCTGCTCCAGGTGGTCATTGCCTGGCCCTGGCATCCTCAGGGGCATGGCTACAGTGAGGTTGGTGGGAGGATATTTGTCTGGGAACTGGCATCCCACCCAGCTTTTCAGGACTCATCTATGTGTGTTCTGTGACCAGAAATTGTTCATCACCCATAATAGCTTTGCCTTTTTTTTTTTCTTTTCTTTTCTTTTTCTTTTTTTGGTACTGGGGATTGAACACAGGGTTCCTTAACCACTGAGCCACATCCTCAGCCCTTTTTATTTATTTTGAGTCAGGGTCTCACTAAGTTGCATAGGGTCTCACTAAGTTGCTAAGACTATTCTTGAACTTGTGATCCTGCTGCCTCAGCCTCCCAAGCTGCTGAGATTATAGGCATGCACCACGGCACCCGCCTGTTTGCATTTTTGGCACCAAATAATGACCAGTGTTTGGAAATCTTTCTGGAGGCAGTTGCCTCCCTCAGAGGCCTTCCCCCAGTGTGAGGTCCTGAGGCAGCTGTATGAGTCAAATCCTCTCCAGGTATCTTATGCAGGAAAGGATTTAACATAGGTATGAGACATTTAGAAAGCCATTGGGGTTTTCAGAGTCAAGGCCACTTGTTTGACAGAATGTCCCACATTCTGGGTATGTCTGATTGTTTCCTAAGGATTAGATTCAGGTTGAATATTTTTAGCAAGAATACTGATACTTGGTGTTATACAACTCAGGGTCCCTAATGCTAGGCCAGCCCACTATCAGTAATGTTAATTTTGACTGCTTGATTAGGGGGATGGATGTTCTGTTTCTCCCTTGTACAGGTACATTTTTTTCCTTGAAATTAAATAATATATCTTCTGTTGTGTGACATCTTGAGACCAGCTGAATATCTTATTCCCTAAGAATTCCTTGCCCAGTGATTTTGGCATCTACTGATGATCCTTGCCCAAATCAGTTCTTAATTTAGAAGTTGCAAAATGTTAATTTCTGACTGTCCTTCTCTCTACATTCCTTAACTGGAATTTATCCATTAAAAAAAAAAAAAGAATTTTCCCTCTTTTTCAAAGGGCTGATCCTCCTCCTAACCTGGAAATTAGTACTGTGTGTGTGTGTGTGTGTGTGCACCTGTGTTTGGTGAGGCTGGAGGTGCATTTTCCTGGCAAGAAGCCACATAACTTTTTAAAATGTATTTTTATTTTTAATTTATTCTAATTTTTTATACATGGCAGCAGAATGCATTTTGATTCATAGTACACAAATGGAACACAATTTTTCATTTCTCTGGTTATACACAAAGTAGAATCACACCATTTGTATCTTCATACATGTACCTAGGGTAACCACATAACTTTTTGCGGGGACTGGGGATTTAACCCAGGGATAATTTACCACTCAGCTATATCCCCTGTCCTTTTTATGTTTCATTTTGAGACAGGGTTTTACTAACTTGCTTTAGGGCCTCACTAAGTTGCTGAGGCTGGTCTTGAACCTGCGATCCTCTTGCCTCAGTCTACCGAGCCTCTGGGATTACAGGCATGCACCACTGTGCTCAGCTAGGAATCTCTATAACTTTAATTCTTTACCATGCCAAAGGATACCATGATGCCGAAGGTAATTTAGTTCCACTCAGATTGAGGCATGTAGACAAAGCCTTTAGGAGGTGATGGGGGATGGGGTCCCCAGCCTCTCAGAGGTGAGCACGTGCCTTTCCCATGTGCCTGGTGAGTGAGAATGTCAGTCCTTTTCTGACCCTGTGGTAACATGGTAAGTGTCACTCCCTCTCTTTTTCATCATGAAATATTTAGCTGGCACTAGTGGTGTGCCAGGCCCTGTACCAGGCTTGCAGAGAGGAAGAAGACCTGTCTCAGCCCTCAGGGAACTGGCTGTCACGTTGATAGATGTGGAAGAGATTCTTCCCAGGTTGTCAGTCAAGGCACGCAGGCAGGCTATGGGAGCCTGAGACATCGCTTGGTTCTGAGGGACTGGGAGAAAGAAAAGGGTTTTTTTTCCTTACCCCCTCCTGTGCCCCTATTGCCCTGGAAAACCTGGCCGTGGGACAGCTTATAGGATGACCTGTGCTGTCCAGGGACACCTCTTCCTGAGCCTTCCCCTGATCTTGATATTCAAGAAGCAAGCTTGGGGCCGAGCAGGTGTGCCATCAGATAACCTCGGCTTACTCAGGTTTCTCCCAGCTGCCAGAGCTCGTGCCATCTGAGATGTCCGGGCCCTTTACGCTGGGCACCTCACGAGACCTGTGCCGAGGGCTGAGCACAAGCCAGGAACAGGTAGGGGTGGCACAGTTCACCTTCTGTGACTCAGCCTGGTCCCACCCTCACCTTATGAATCAGAATCTCCTGGGGGCGGAGCCCAGGAATCTAGTTGTTAAATGCTTCCTAAGTGGCTCCAATGACCAGTTGGGTTGGGGGAGCCCCGATTACTGACATGTACCACCTTCCATCCTGTGAGGCTGGGGTTTGGACAAAAGAGGTACACGTGCTACCCCGAGACGTGCAGCATGGGAGTGGGGTCCTCTCCACATCCTGGTTCTTCCGTGGTTCAACCATCACAGGGGTCCTCCTCCTCCCTATTGGGACTTTGATGGTCATCTTCTCACCTTAGATGAGAAGGTCATCTTCTCTGCCTTATGTGGGCAGAAGTAAAAAGGGTAAACACCCTGCTTTGGTAATAGGGTAATGAGAGAAGTTGGGGACAAGCAGTACATGTGACTGTGGTTACAGCTTGAAGAACCAAGCCTTCCACTCGCAAGGAGAGCACTGACAATTTTAAAAGCCTACATTTGAGCCCCACCCCCTCCACCAGGTAGTGTGACGTAGGTAGCACAGCTGTTTAAATTTCCGTTTTACAGATGAGGACATTCAAAGTGTTCTCTAACATGACTCAAGTCCCCAAAATGCAGTCATGTCACTTAACAATGGGGATGTGTTCTGAGAAGGGCGCTGTTCAATGCTTCATTGTTTTGTGAACATTGTAGAATCTACTTACACAAACGAAGACAGCTAGGACGTGGCCTAGGAACCACCACCTTATACAAGGTTGGTCACTGACCAAAACATTGTTCTGGAGTAAGTAGCAGACCTGACTTAACACTTCTGGACATCCAAAACTTTCTGTTAAATCCAGAACTTTCTGCTTCACCATCATTTTATACTTACTATGAGTCCAGGTCAATCCACCCATCTATTCTTTTAAAATTAATTTTTAAATCTCTTTTCTTCCTTCCTTCCTGTTCTGGGGATTGAACCCAGGGGCTCACAGATGCTAGGCAAGCATTCTGCTACTGGTACTTCAGTGTACCTGAAGTTGCCCAGATTGGCCTCGGACTTAATCCTCCTGCCTCAGCCTTCCAAGCAGTTGGGATTACGGGTGTGCTGGCATGCCTTTTAAATTAAGCCAAATCCTAACCTCTTTCTGGTTTTTCTGCCTCAGGCTTGAAGCTGCCATCTCTTCCTTGGGCTCAGTGTCCAAACAGTTGTGCCTCTGTATCTGCAGGGGGATTGGTTCTAGGACCCCTCAGATGCCAAAATCTAAGGATGCTCAAGTCCTTTATATTTGCATATAACCTATGCATATTCTGTGTATTTAAAATCATCTCTAGATTACTCATAATACTTAATATAGTAGAAATGCTATGTAAATGATTGTACTGTTCAAGGAATAATAAGAAGAAACAAAATTATGAACATGTCTTGTGAGATGCAGTTTTTTCCCCAAATATTTTCCACTGTCAGTTGGTCAGAGCTGAGATACAGAACCCATGGATACAGTGGCCACTGTATTGCCCCTCCTTGAACAGCTCTAACAATAAAACCCAGTCCCTACCTCTGTGACACTGTCCACTTCCTCAAATAGACATGCATTGTCCCCCTACCTGATTCTGCAGAGAAAAGAAAGTCAAGTAATCAGATGAAATAACTTAGGTGGTAGATTGCATTATTGTTCAAAATGTTTGCTACCCTCCTTAGAGTTCCCTCCCTGAGGCCTAAGGGAGGATCATATATCCCATCATCATCATCATCATCACCATTATTTTGGAACCAGAAATTGAACCCAGGGGCACTTAACCACTGAGCCACATCCTCAGTTCTTTTTTTTTTTGGTACCAGGGATTGAACTCAGGGGTACTCAACCACTAAGCCACATCCTCAGCTCTATTTTTTTGTGTTTTATGTAGAGACAGGGTCTCACTGAGTTGCTTAGTGCCTCGCCGTTGCTGAGGCTGACTTTGAACTTGCGATTCTCCCGTCTCAGCCTCCCAAAGTGCTGGGATTACAGGCAAGCACCACTGTGCCTGGCTCTTTTTTTTTTTTTTAAATATATTTCATTTTGAGGCAGGGTCTTGTTAAGTTGCTTAGGGTCTTGCCAAGTTGCTGAGGCTGGCTTTGAACTTGCCATCCTCCTACCTCAGCCTCTAGAGCTGCTGGAATTACAGGTGTGTACCACTGCACCCAGCATCCCTGCCTTATGGAAACCAGGAAGGGCCATGAGACTAGCTCAGCCCTGGTTGTCAGAGCTGGTGGGTGGTCTACCATCTATGTTGTCCTTCTGACACAGTGACCTGCAGTGTTCAGATAGAGACTGTTTTATCAACCGGGGTCCCAGAGGTGAAGAAGATGGGCAAAGGAGCAACCAGCCATGTTAGACATGAACTGGAGAGAGAAATTAACATTTGTTAATTTATTAGATAAAGCAAGAAGGCTCCAAGGCAAGAGATATATATCCCATTTTTGTAAGATCCTATACCTAAGTATGTTCATTTGCATATAAGAATTTCTGCAAAAATACACCACCAGAATTCTAACATTTGTTAATTTACATTTGTTAATTTCTACATTCTGTTGCAAACGAGTAGATTTTTCAGGTTATTAGTGCAGCATAACTGAAACTAAACTGATATAGTGATGGGATTCCATCATTCAAAGATTAAACACGGTTAGGATTCTGGTATGTGGTTTTGCAGAAATTCTTACATGCAAATGAACACACATACATATACAATCTTACAAAAATTATATATATATATACATATACACACACACACACACACACACACACACACACACACACACACGTCTTGCTTTGGGGCCTCCTTGTTTTATCTAATATGTGGTAGACATCTTTCCACGTCAGTTTTATTTCTGTGTCCTATTTTTAGTGTGGTTCCATAGTGTACCACTGCATGGTGATGCCAAAAAATCGAGTTCTGCCATTCCTTTTTTTTTTCTTAATATATAATTTTTTAGTTGTTGATGGATTTTTATTTTATTCATTTGTTATTTATATGTGGTGCTGAGGCTTGAACCCAGTGCCTCACGCATGCTAGGCAAGCGCTCCACCACTGAGCTCCAGCTCCAGCCCCTGCCATTCCTTTTTTATGAAACAGGGTTTCATTTTTTATTATTATAAACTCTGCAGTGATCATCTTAAGTAAATAGTTTGATGTATTCATTTGATCATTTCCTTAGGTTCAGGATAAATTCCAAGAGGCAGAGTGCTGACTCCGAGGGCATGTGCATCCTTTGGGTACACCTTGCCAAGACTATCCCCCAGAAGGCCTGCTTAGCTTATGCTCTGGCCAGCTCTGTGCTGCTCATTTCTTTACAGCCTCATCAATAGCAAGCATGATTGATTTTGCCAAAAGATCCCCAATCTGACTTTTTTTTTTTTTGATGCTGGAAATCAAACCCAAGGTTTGGCGCATGCAAACCAAGTGCTCTGAGTTGTATTCCCTGCGCCTAAGAGCATTCTTATTTTTTCGGGGGACGGGGGTACTGAGGATTGAATTCAGGGGCACTCAACCACTGAGCCACATCCCCAGCCCTATTTTGTGTTTTATGTAGAGACAGGGTCTCACTGAGTTGCTTGGCGCCTCGCCATTCTGAGGCTGGCTTTGAACTCACGAACCTCCTGCCTCAGCCTCCTGAGTGGCTTGAAGAGCATTCTTAACCTTGGCTTCCTTATCAGCTAACATACTGCCTCCCTAACTTTGACAACTATTTTGGTCCATCTGCTTACTGTCAAGTCAGAGAGCAAAGGGGATGCAGCCTTTGAGACCATCCAGGTAGAAGCCTGAGCTGATGCAGCTTGCCCAGTGTTTTAAATGACCTCTGAATTTTTTTTTAGCCAGAAACCCTTTCAGAGAGTCCCAGATCTCCCTTCTTCCTCTCCCTGCCTTCTTTTCCCTGAGGGGAATATTAAAACTAACTTTTAAATTTATTCTGAAGCAAGCAACACAATAGAAACAGAATTGTAAATGAAAAAGGAAAAAAAAAAAACTCACCCACAATGAGAAGCCCCAGCAGTTGCCCTGTTTTTATCTGCCTGTTTCCTTCTGTCCTTGTCCAGATGCACGCCATGTTTTGCTGAGCACCCAGGCACAGGTCTAGTTTTACATTCTGCCGCTTTTGCTTCTCATTTTTCATAAGCGGTTTTCCACATTGCTCCGTGGTCATCATCTTTCTCATTTTAATTGGTGCACAACGTTCCGATGAGTGAATAATTTAATAATCATTACCCTAATGGAAGTCACTTACACGGTTACTCGATTTTGCCTATTATGAATAATGCGGCATTGCGTGTTTTTATGGATATCGCTTCTTCTTTTATTTGGATTATTTCCTCAGGTCAGTGCCCCAGAGGGAGAGAGCTGGGTTAAAGGGTCTGAGTGTTTTAATGATTCCTGGCATGAATTGTTTTGTTTTCCAAAGGATTCTCTCTTATTTATTTTCCTGTCCCCTCCCCCCGGAAAAAAGAAAAGAAATTAAAAAAAAAAGAAACGCATGCTTTCCGTCAACCAGATAGAAGAAAGCAAAAATGTATACTATGAAAATAACCACTCCAACATTTGGACAACCATCCCTCCAGACATCTCTGGATGCAGATATAGATGGAAAAATAAAAATAATTTTTCACAAGAGGGATCACACTCACGTGCCAATTTCGCAACCTGTTTTTTTACTCAACAACATGTCCTAGGTTTTTCTAATTGGTTCTGCCACCACCCACGCCTAGGTAGTAGCATAGTATAGTACGATAATAGCTGTAAACCAGGCACTTTGTCAAGAATTTTATCTGCATTAGCTCATTTAAGTTCCACTAGAACCCAATGAAAGAAATTCTGTTATTATCATGCCCACTTTACAGATGAGCAAACAGGCTTAAAGACTTGTCTGCCAAGGTCACATGGCTAGGAAGTGATGGGGCTGGCACTTAGGAACTCAAGGGGATTCTCTGGGTCTCCAAAATATGCTTCTACAAATAATACATGAATGTATTGTTTTATAAAAAATAACAAAGTAAAATGAAAGTGTCTTTTACATTGCCACAGGGGTTTGATGTATCAGTTTAGGTTCAACTGCATATAATGGAAAACCAAAATAGCAGGCTTAAACAAGATAGGGATTTATTTTTTCTCACATAAAAGAGATTAGCATGGTGGGCCTATGGTCATTGTCTTGAAAAACCCAGCATCTAAGTTTATGCTCTGCATCCTAGTTTATGGCTTCCATACCTAAGGTCTCCATGTGGTCTGCTATGGTCCCTGGAGTTCCAGCCATCTTGCCTGCATTTCAGGTAACAAGAAAGAGAAAGGCTGGAGGGGCAACAGTGTGTTTGCTCCCAGATGAATCAGCTGCTTCTATAGAGCTTTCCCTAAAGTTCGTCCTCTCCATGACATCAGCTTGCTTCTAATTGGCCACCTTTATCCACAAGGGCCTCTGGGAAATGTAGTTTTAAAACAGATGATGTTGCTGCTTCCCTACCCACACTACCCCCTTATCAGGAGCTTGGTTAATAAAAAAGGGGGTGGAGCTGGGGATGTGACTGAGTGGTAGAATGCTTGCTTAGCATGCAGAAAACCCTGGGTTTGATCACTGCAAAAAGAAATAATATTTAAAAAGCAGGGGGAGGGAGAATGGATATTCATAGGCAACTAGACAACTCTGCCATCATACAAATCCTTCTTAATTTTTCTATAAATTTAAATATTTAAATTAGATATGTACATATATAAAAATAGTCTAACATTGTTAAAGCTAACTTGTTTTAATTTACATTTTAAAGGTTTATCAACCAGATTAAATACTCATTATATTGTTTTTGTTTTTGTACTGGAGATGGAACCCAGATGGAACAAAGCAATAAAGGTGCTTTATTGCTGAGCTACATCCCCAGCCCTTTTAATTTATTTGTTTTATTTTTATTTTTTATTTTGAGACAGTGTCTTGCTAACTTGCTGAGGCTGGCTTTGAAGTAGTGATCCTCTTGCCTCAGTCTCCTAAGTTGCTGGGATCACACTGCCACTGTGCCTGGCTTCCATTAGATGTTTGTTTAGTATAATTAATGTATTACATACATATTTAAGCTCTTTGTTTATTTAGCCAATTAAAGCCTGATTTCTTTTCTTTTTTTTTTTTTAATACGAAGGATTAAGCCCAGGGGCACTTACTCATTGAGCCACATCCCTAGTCCTTTTTTTTTTTTGGATACAGGGTCTCACCAAGTTGCTGAGGATGGCTTTGAATTTGCAATCCTCCTGCCTCAGCCTCCTGAGCTGCTAGATATAGTAGGCATGTGTCATTGCACTGGCTGCCTAATAATTTCCTGATCAAGTCAAATGGACTGTCTAGATAGATTCATTGATTGATAGGCAGATGTTACAAATACATTAACTCTGTCTTTCTTGCTGCATATATTGCTTCTGATATGCTTCCCTTTTATCTTTCATGGATTGTTACTTTTAGAAAGGGAGTTTTCTAGCCGGGCGCGGTGGCTCACGCTTGTAATCCCAGCACTTAGGGAGGCTGAGACAGGAGAATCGTGAGTTCAAAGCCAGCCTCAGCAATGGCGAGGCACTAAGCAACTCAGCGAGACCCTGTCTCTACATAAAACACAAAATAGGGCTGGGGATGTGGCTCAGTGGTCGAGTGCCCCTGAGTTCAATCCCCAGTACCAAAAAAAAAAAAAAAAGAAAAAAAAAGAAAGGGAGTTTTCTAGTAATGTCAACCATATTTATATAGTTGAGTCTGTTGCCTGTGACTTTTTCTATCAGTCCTGGACTCGGGCATATTTGTTCCACCTCCAGAGATATAGTCAGTGTTTAAGTTGGCTTTCTCCTCCCAGGAGAGGTGGGCTAATGTTGGTAGGAGGTTCAGCTGAATCCAAATCTCCACTCTGTCACTTCCCATCTGAATGACTAGCTGGGACACTCCCCTCTTCTGAGTTCTGAGTTTCCTGACTGATGAAGGGGTTGGACTAGCCCTGGATCCTCAAACTTATCTGTGCATCAGAACCACCAGTGACTCCGTAAAATACCCATTCCTGCCCGCCTACTGTCCTGCATCTAGAGAATCCAAATCTCTATACCCAGGAATCTGTAGTTTTCAAAGGTCTCTAGTGAGTCTGCTGCTCAGGGCTGTTTCAGAATCACAGGACCAGCCAAGGTCTAAGATGGCTGCCTGCACCCTGCTGAATAGTCACTGAGGGAGCAGGGGCAGCAGCTGTGTCGCCAAGAGCCAGCTGGCCCTGCCTCTTCCTCTTGGTCCGAGCTCTTATTCCACATCTAGCCTGAGCAGCAGCCTCTGCTCCCTGCTTCCTCAGGACAGCAGGGAGGGGTGGTCAGGATTCTGGAGGGCTGCCACAGCCATGCCCCTGGGATGGGCCCAGGGCCACCTACTAGCTGGGTGATCTTAGCTAAGACACTCACTCTGTGAGTCTCAATTTCCTCACTGTTGAAAGCAGGGACAGTACCCTTCCTGCAAGGCTGTTGTAAGGTTGGTGATGATGGATGGCTGGGTGGGAAGAGCCTAGAGCAGTTCCTGGCTCAACATGTGCGAGTGACACATGTCCTGAGGATTACTATTGGTGTTGTCATTGTGATTTACAGCTGTAGGGGAGGAAAAAGTGCACCTCTACTGTCGGTGGGGTTTGTGGGTTGGGCCTGAGAATTAAACTGAAGTAAGAGAGATTGACAGGAGAAAACACCAATGGACACAAGTTTAACATGCTTAAGGAAACAGAGGCCAAAGGCTGAGAGTTGAACACAGCCTGAATTGGATGAAGAGTAGTAAATTATGAAAATGTGGCAAGGCAGAGGGGCTTGGGCAGTTGGTTGGGTGGAGAACTGACTAGAAAGACAAAGGGAAAGGGTTATACAGTTCTCCCTTGGCCTCAATTTTCCATCTTTTTTTGGGGGGGGGTACTGGGGATTGGACTCAGGGGCACTCGACCACTGAGCCACATCCCCAGCCCTATTTTGTGTTTCATGTAGAGACAGGGTCTCACTGAGTTGCTTAGCGCCTCGCCGTTACTGAGGCTGGCTTTGAACTCGCGATTCTCCTGTCTCAGCCTCCCAAAGCGCTGGGATTACAGGTGTGCACCACCTCGCCCAGCTCAATTTTCCATCCTTGATGACAATGATTTCTAGGGTAAAGAGGACCTCCTTTACATGGGAATGTCATTTACTGCTTTTTTTTTTGGTTCTGAGGCTTGAGCCCTGGGCCCCATGCCTGCTAGACAAGCACTCTACCACTGAACTACATCCTCAGTTTGTCATTCTCTACTTTTAAGAAGAACAAAGAAGGTCAGAGTGATCTTCTTGCATCTGGTATTTCTCAAGTGCCTTCAAATGAAAACAGTCAATATGCCAGAGAGGCATATTTTGGGGTGACATGTCCTTAACTGCTTCTCGGTGTCCTGAGCATTTGGCCCTAGGGAATGAGCATCCCGAACAGGAATTCCTGGTGCCTGACAAGACAAACAGAGACCTATAATTTCCCTGTGATGCTGAAACTTGTCAGAAGGAAGCCCTGGGCTTCTGGAAAATTTTCTCCTTGGCTCAGTATAGGACTTGCAGCCTTCTGGGAGGCTGGGAGGGTGTGTGCCACAGGGTCAGCTAGTCACCTCCAGGCAGTGGACACCCACACTGTGTGACTCCTCATACCACTGCTCCTTGCCTTCCCCCAACAGGTCTGACAGGACTGGCCCCATTCCTCAGGTGGTTGATCAATCCAGGTAGGGACACTGCCACCTGCCACCTAGACCCCTTATCCCTAGGGTGCCCATGAGTGTGCCTTTTCTTTGCTCTGCTCCTGGATTAGGTCTTTCTTGGTGCCCTTCCTGGGACCTAGGGCCTCCTTACCTCCATTCCTGCCATTCTGACTCTGCCTGGGGCTGCTGCCTGCCCTTGAACTTGACCAACTTACACAGGTCTCACATCTTCTGCTGAGCTTTCTTACTGTAATTAAGACGCCAGCAAGAGGCCAGAGCCCTTTACTGAGGGTCTTAGCAGCACCAATGAGGTCTCAGCTACTTTAGAGCTTGAGGAAATTGCCATAGAAACGCCCCTCCTCCTAGTCCTCACCAATCATGTACCCTTTAATCTTCATGAACAGTACAAGAGCTATGGAAACTATGAAGCTGACAATCCTAATCTTAAGCAAGGTTGGGAGGTCCTGGGACAATTTGTGGGTTCCACCTGTGCACCCCAGCTTGAGTAGTTGAGGTAAGGCTGAATTCAGATCCCAGTTCTCCTGCCCATTTGCTGCTAGTCTGAGACTTAGCCTTTCCATGCCTCAGTTTTTTATCTGAAAAAATGGAGATGTTAATGATATTCTCCATGTGATTGCTGTAAACATTCAAGAAGTTAGTGCTTGCCAGGATCAGTGACGCATGCCTCTAATCCCATCTATCAGGGGCTTGAGGCAAGAAGATCACATGTTCAAGGCAATTTAGTGAGACCTTCTCTCAAAATAAAAAGGGCTAAGGATATGGCTCAGAGGTAAAACTTGCCTGAGTTCAATCCCTAGTACCACAAAAAAGAAAAAGGAGGAAAAAGATATAATTTATTACTATAAGCAATCAAAGAAAAAATAAGTAAATTGGATTTTGTCAAAAATTTTAAATTTTGCATATCAAAGGACAGTATCAAGAAAGTAAAAGAAGTCAGGCATGATGGCATATGCTTGTAATTCCAGCCGTTTGGGAGATTGAGGCAAGAGGATCACAAGTTTGAGGCCAGCCTGGGCAATTTAGTGAGACCCTGTCTCAAAATAAAGAAAAGGGCTGGAGATGTAGCTCAGTGATAGAGCACTTAACTAGCATATGCAAGGCCCTGGGTTGAAAAAGAGAAGAAGGTAAATTCACAGAACAGAAGATACTGCAAATCATGTCTCTGGTAAGGGTTTAATATCCACAATATATAAAGAACTATATCTCTACCACAAAGACAGTCCCATTAAGAAACAAGTAAAGGTGCCAGGTGTTGTGGCACACTCCTGTAATCCCAGTGACTCAGAGGCTGATGCAAGAGGATCACAAGTTCAAGGCCAGTCTCAGCAACTTAGATCTTGTCTCAAAATTTAAAAAATGAAAGGGCTGGGGGTGTAGCTTAGTGGTAAAGTGCCCCTGAGTTCAATTCTTGGTACCAAAATAAATAAATGAGCAAAGGCTTTGAATAGACATTTTTAATAATAAACACAAACAGCCAATAAACACATAAAAATACGCTCAACATCATTATCCGTGAAGAAAATGTAACTCAAGATCACAGTGAGATCCTACTACACCCATTAGGATAGTTACAGTATTTTTTTGTTTGTTTGTTTGTTTTTGGTATAGCCTCACCCAACCACTGAGCCACATCTCCAGCTCTTTTTTGTATTTTACTTAAAGACAAAGTCTTACTAAGTTGCTTAGGCCCTTGCTAAGTTGCTGAGGCTGGCTTTGAACTCGCAATCCTCCTGCCTCAGCCTCTTGAGCCACTGAGATTACAGGCATGCATCACCGTGTCCAGCTACAGTATATTTTTTAAAGGAAAAGAAGTACTGGCAAGTATGTAGAGAAGTTGGAACCTGCATATGCTGCTGGTGGCAATATAAAATGGTGCCACCTATGTGGAAATCAGTCTTGCAGTTCCTCAAAAAATGAAACCTAGAATTACCATATGACCCAGCAACTCTAGTCCTAGGTATATACCCAGGAGAATGAAAAAGATATGGTCATACAAAGCCTTATACACCAATGTTCATAGCAGCATTATTTGCAATAGCCACAGAATGGCAACAACCCAGGGCCCATCAACTGATGAACGGATAAAGAAAATGTGGTCTATTCATACTATGGAATATTATTCAGCAATAAAGAGAGATGATGTACATACAATGTGGATGAACCTTGAAAACATTACTAACATTATGCTAAGTAAAACCAGGCACAAAATGCCACTTATGTATGATTTCATAGACACGAAATGTCCAGAAAGAGACAGAAAGTAGATTAGTGGTTTTCAGGGACTAGGAGGGAAGAGGGAATTGGAATGACTAATGGGTATAGGGTTTCTTTTGGGGTGAGGGAAATGTTCTGGAATTGGATAGTGGTGATGATTGCTCAACCTTGTGAATATTCTTTAAAAAAAACCCTGAATTGTACTCTTTAAAGCGGTGGAGTCTGTGTTATATAAGATTTTATGCTATGTGAATTATCTCATTTGTTTATATATTCGGCATTGGGGGTTGAATCCAGGGACATTTTACCACTGAGCTAAGTTCCCAGCCCTTTCTATTTATTTATTTATGTTTTTGAGACAAGGTCTCACTAAATTGCTGAGGCTGGCCTCAAACTTGTGATGCGCCTGCCTTAGCCTCCTGAGTTGTTGGGATTACAGACATGTGCCACTACACCCAGCTATCTTAATGTTTTTGTTTTGTTTTGTTTAGTTGTTGATGAATCTTTATTTTATTCATTTGTTATTTATATGTGGTGGTGCTGAGGATCGAACCCAGTGCCTCAGGCAAGCTAGGCAAGGGCTTTACCACTGAGCTATAGTCCCAGCCCTGTTTTTTTTTTTTTTTTTTTAAAAGAAGTCAGTACACATAAAATTTTCAGAAGGCTGCTCAGTTTAGCTCAGTTTATGTTAGCCCTCAGTGGTTAGTTGCCATTTTGGGTTGCCAATTTGTGGGTTGGTCCAGGTAAGGCAGAAAGGAAAAATAATTCTAAAAGAAGCATTGCCTATAGAGATTGAATTCACATATTTAATATATGGTGATGCATTAGCATATAATTTCTTCTTTCATTCATATACATGCTCATTCTTGATTTTACCTATATACGTATGTATATAGGTATAAACATAAGTACAAGCATTTATTTGTATTGTATTTGAATTTTATTTTCATGATCTTTTTTTATATCTTTAAAGTATGAAATGGGTTTCTAAGGCTCAGATTATTATTTATTTTTAAGTCTCCACTGGTTGAGTCCAGCTGCTATATAGCTCAGGGAATCTACTCAAGGTCAGGTCTGTGGTACAGCAGGATGCTTGCTGACCTAGGAGTTGAAAGACCTGAGAGTGAGTCTTAGCTCTGTTCCCTGCAAGCTACATGATCTGGAATGGGACTAAGGTTCTCAGGTTTAGCAAATAAAACAGCAGACACTCAATTACATTTAAATTTCAGATAAACAATGAGTACATTTTTGGTGTAAGTATATTCCACATATTGCATGGGACATACTTACGCTAAAAATTGTTTTATCTAAAATTAAAATTTAACTGAGAATTCAGTATTTTATTTGTAACCCAGACATGACTCAATTTCTGTGAAACAAAAGCCTTTTGGAAGAAATCACATTTAATTCTCCCAACTCCCCCTATTTTGCCATGGAAGAGACTGACTCAGAGAGATCAAATGACCTAGCCCAAGGTCATTCAACTAGAAAATCATCCAGCTGGGATTTGAACTTGGGTGTGTCAAGTATAGCATGATCTGCTAAAATGGAACTCAAGACAGATATGTAATGACCTATTTAATGACGGCATGGAAGTCTTGAACTAACTTGGGAAGAACAGAAGCTTTCATTGACTGGGAAGGAATAAAAACAAAACAAAACAAAAGTTGGAGAATAGCCTTTGAAACAGTGTTTCTGTTACTATGTCTATATTACTTCTCATTGCTGCCACAACAAATGACCTTAGATTTCCTGGCTTAAAACAACACAGATGTATTCTCTGACGTCTGTAGGTCAGAGGTCTAAAGTGGCTAAAATTAGGGAGTCGGCTGAGCTGTGCGCCTCCTGTGCCAGCTCCGGAAGGCTGCTGCGTCTCCTGGCTCCTGGCCACCACGGCTCAAGTCACGTGCTCCTTTCAGACTAGGACCCTTCCACTTCCCTCTTTTAAGGACCCTGGTGATAACTGCGGGATAACCACCAGATAATCTGGGATAATCTTCAAATCTCAAGATCCTTAATCACATCTGCAAAGTCCTTTTTGCCATGTAAGGTAAGAGATTCATGGCCTCCAGCAATTAGGATGTGGATGTCTTTGGGGAGTGATTATTCAGCCCCCACGCTGTCAGTGACAGAAATTAGTAAATTCAAATGTTCTGGGCCTTAACTATAATCCCTTTCATCTGTAGGGCTTTTAGAGTACTTGCAGACACACAATTTTTTTCCCCTTCTTGAATTGATCCTGGGAGCTCCATAAAAGCTGTGCTGACTCTGCTGTAAAGGAGTCCGTTGAAACCCAGGAGGCATCAGCCCGGTCACACAGCGAGGCACTTGAGCTCAGGCCTTGTTATTACAGTTCCCAGCCATGTGCCCCTACAGCACTCTCCCCCTGGTGGGGTGGGTAACTCCTCAGGTCCCCTGCGATCTAGAGGAAGAGGCCCAGCTCCTTCACCCAGATTCTGCCCTCAGGGGGCAATCTCTTTGGACCAGGACAAGGAAGGAGAGGTGCCAGCAGAGAAACTGCTTTTTGTGGAGAACCTTGGCACAGAGCTGCAGAACTCAATGTCCATCCATCTGGTTTATGTCCCCAACAGCAGCCCAGTCTGGAACTCCTACATGCCCTGAAGGGAACTTGGATTCTTAGAAAAGTCTTCTTAGAGCAGACCTTTCCAGAACATGTCACTGTGGTCTGTGGTTTTGCCCTTGGGTGCTGCTGTGTGGGAAGAGCCGGCTCCCTCCTTCCCACTGACACTTCTCCAGGCTGCCCTCCAACCTGCCCATCTTCCATGATGGTCTGCATGTGCCAGGCTGTTTCCAGACTAGGATACACCGTGGATCTGACAGGGGAGGCCCTGCTCCCTGAGCGCACACTTCAGAAGGGGACAAGGATCCTGCAGAAGTACGTGTGATAGGATTCTGAGGATAACTAAAGTAGGGAATAATAGAGGGAGACAGGAATCCCATGAGTGGGGCACTCTCACCACTCTAAAGAGGACAGCTCAGGCAGAGGCACAGGTGATATGCAAATACACGTTTTGCTCCAAAGCCCTGGTGCTCCTAACGCCTACTCTAGGGGGTCTCTAAAACTTCTGTGTTCTCAAGAAGGGAAGAAGAGGAATTTGAACCCGGGGATGGTGTCTGGGCTGTATGTTATCCTTGAGACTAAAGTTAGTCCATCCTGGGAACAGTGTTCAGAAATGTCAGCTTTCTACTGTTACCTGAGCAAGGTGGTAGCAAGGAAGGAGGTGGTGTGATGTGTCCTTTAAGGGCGGTGGCAAACAGAGGTGAGGCTGGCCAACGCCAGAGGTGGGGATGAGCCAGCTATGTGTAGGGAGGGTCATCAGGAGGGCTGTGCAGATGACAGGGCAGTGGGCCAGTGCAACTGGAGGGAACAGAACGGTGGGGTGAACAGGGGAGGGGGAGCCAGAGGTGAGGGGCTTGAGAAGACAGTACCTCCAGCCTCGGGCTTTGGGCTGGTGGCTGTCCCTAGGACAGGGATAATGCAGTCTGTGCTTTCTGTTTAAGGAGGCTGCTTAAGCCAGGCGTGGTGGTGCACACCTGTAATCCCAGCACTTTGGGAGGCTGAGACAGGAAAATCGCGAGTTCAAAGCCAGCCTCAGCAACGGCGAGGCGCTAAGCAACTCAGTGAGACCCTGTCTCTACGTAAAACACAAAATAGGGCTGGGGATGTGGCTCAGTGGTCGAGTACCCCTGAGTTCAATCCCTGGTACCAAAAAAAAAAAAAAAAGAGGCTGTTTAGCCTCTGGAAAGAGTAGTTGGTGACATGCTCAGCACCTGGCTGGGTGGAAATAAACAGACATTAAGCAATAATTGATGCCATGCCTTCTGTCAACTCAGCCGCTGCCTCTGCCCTGAGATCAAGGAACTTCTCAGAGTTGCCACCTGTGAGGAGACGGCTGGGCTTTGCTGCTCTGAATATTATTCAGGCACAAAAAGGGCTGAAATCTATGCTAAGAAAAGGAAGACCAAATAGCGTATGGTTCCATTAGCATGAAATGCTCCAAATAGGCAAAAATAAAATAAAGACAGAACAGAGTTTAGTGGTTGCCAGGGGCTGGGAGAAGGAGAAGGGGGGTGACTGCTTAATGGATACAAGGTTTCCTTTTGGGGTAATGAAAACCTTCTGGAACTAGATAGCAGTGACAGTTGCACAACACTAAATGTATTAAATGCCACTAAATTTTATAGGTTAAAATGGGGAATTTTGCCTGGCGGGGGTGGCACACACCTGTAATCTCAGCGGCTCAGGAGGCTGAGGCAGGAGGATCATGAGTTCAAAGCCAGCCTCAGCAAAAGCGAGGCCCTAAGCAACTCAGTGAGACCCTGTCTCTAAATAAAGAACAAAATAGGGCTGGGGGTATGGCTCAGTGGTTGAGAGTCCCTGAGTTCAATCCCTGGTGCCCTCCTCCCAAATGGTGAATTTTATGTTACCTGCATTTTACCACCTTAAAAAAAAAAATCAAATGCACATTTTTGGGGAAAGATTCTTAACTTTGATCAGATTCTCAAAAGGTTAAGCAGCTCTGATCTGGTTCAGACACTTTCATGAGGCACAGAGGAAATGAGACCTGTGCATGGTCACTCAGGGGCTGGTGGCAGAGCCCGGCCAGCAGCATACCAGCCTGACCATGAAACCCCCACCCCTTTTTTCCCTTGTCCTTTGAGCTCCATTGACAGGCTCAAGCTGTGTAACTCCCTGAAGTTAAAAGAACTTCCGGAAGCTGGGTGCACAGATTAGAGTTTTGTGGTGTTCGTCTTTTCTCTTGGTGGACTCTGAGCTCCTAGAGGGCAAGAGGAAACATGTCTTACTTTCCCCCAGCAGAGCTCCTGTGGCAGCCATAGAGGTGAATTGTTCCCTAGTATGCCTTCAAGAAAGAATTTGATGTTCACCTGCTTAGCTGGCAGCCTCTAATAAACATTCTTTGCCTGGAAGACACACTGGGCTGACCTAGACTTCATCAGATCTGCAATCCTCTGAGGCTCCCAGTCCAGGCCTGCTTCCTCCCCCTTCATCTTTTTTTTCTTTTTTTAAGTCTTATTTTATTTTTAACTTTATTTTTAAAGGTGCTGTTTTAATACCCTCCCTCTTCATCTTTCACAGGCCTTACCACACTTCCCACCCCTCTCTGCCACAAACCCCTTGCCCTCCTATCTCCATCTCAGTATCTGTTTCCAGCAGGACCCAGGTGATACAGCACCCCGGGGTGTATCACAAGTGCCCAGTAAATGTTCATGGAGTGAACTAAAAAGGTGACTCTGGAGGGGGCAGGGAGGTTGGGGCCTGGGCCTTAGAAGGACAGAAGATGGCCTTGGTGGATGTTTTTGTCCAAAGGTTGTAAGATCTAGTGGGGCATAGAGAAAGGGCTATGACTTGGGCCAAGGAGTGGGGAACACACAGGGTGCAGGGGAACTGACCAGCCCAGCTGACATCCTTCCTAGATCCTCCTTTGTCTAGGGCAAATTGCTACAAAGCTCATAAATGGCCCAGGAGACAGTGCCTTGGACTTAGGAAAACCAGGTTCAAGTTGTGCTTCTTGCAAGTCTAATGATTTTGTTTGCCCTCTCCTCTTTGTAGCTCAGTTTCCATCTGTGAAATCGGTATAGAGTATTCTCTCCTTCGGATACCATCATGATTTTGAGAATGGGCAGAAAAGACACTAGAGTTTGGGGAGGTGGACACTGTGTTGTATAGTTTAAATATATACTCATTTAATCCTTACAGTGGTCCTGTGAGGGAGGCAATGTAAGTGAAGAAAACGACTGACTCAGAGAGGTCAAAGGACTGGCCCATGAACACACAGCTACCTAGTTTGGCTTTAGAGCCTCCCCCGCCTTCATTCATTATTGAACACTGTTACTAAGCAACTGCTCTGTAAATCTGGGGTTTGAAGAAGGGCAAGGGTCAGGTGGACCCTTCTCTTATGGAGCTGATATTCTGGCAGCAAGTAGGATCGCAGACACCCTCATGAAAAAGATAACTCCAGAATGCTTTAGGACTCTGGAAAAAAGAAAAAAAGAAAAAGCAGATGCATTTACAAATTTCAGATAGCAGAGAAGGGCTACTTTCAACTGGGGAATCAGGGACAGCATCTCCAAGGATCTGGGCGGGCAGTGTTCGAAGACCCCAAGTCCCTGTAAGAGCTTGGCTTGTTTGGGAAGCGACAGAAGGCCAAGGGAAAGCCATCCCGGGCTTGTCAGCAGGGCCTCAGAAGACCTGTCCCCGCGCGCAGAGGCCCGAGGCTGGCAGGTGACGTCACGGCGCTCGCCCACGCTGCCGTGGCGTCACGGGCCGGCCAGGGCCTTCTTGGGGTCTGCGCACCGGGGCTCGCCTAATGGCGGGCGCGCAGGCGCGGCAAGATGAAGAAAGTGGCCAACAAGCAGTCTCCGCCCAAGCTGAACGGTAGGTGCGCGCCGCCGCGCGGGGCGCTGGTTGCTATGGACGCCGCGGCGGCCGCTGGCCGGCGAGGGTGTGAGAAGAAACCTCACAGCCCCGCGGTCTCCGGGCCCGGAGGCCCAGGGCCCCGCTTGCAGCAGGGGACCTTACCATGAAGAGTCTCAAGAAGGAATCACGCACTAAAATACCGGCAAACAAGTCGTTGGAAGCCTCGGAGAACATGAAAGGTTGGCACTGGCTGCCTTAGGTGCTCAGGAGAACCCGACAGGGGTGCTTGAGAGTTCAGGACAAGGGGCCTGGAGGATGGGAGAAACACCAGGGATGGAAGTGAAGATCGCTGGGAAGTGGGGTACAGCACATAGGAGCCTTAACCGTGATGGACACGTTGGAGACTTCCCAAAGGAGGAAGCACAGCACACTGGGCCTTGGGGATGGGGACACAGCAAGTGGGGAACTCAGGGAGGCTTCAGGGGTCACTGGTTGGGGAGATGCCTTGGGCAGGACTCCACCTCTAACCATATCATAGAGTGACACTCTGGAGGCAGGATCCCTAGCCTGGGTGAGAAGCCAGGGAAGAGTTTAAGGCCAGAGGGGACAGGAAATTAGGTCCTTGGGAAGACGAATTCAGAATAGAGTGCAAGAAACCACCTTAATAGGGGCCTGGGGGCAGGGATTGCACCCTGTTGGAAAAACCCAAAGAAATGCTTAACTCCTCTAGTTCTGTCTAGGACTGCTTTTTTCTATCACATGTCCTTTCAAGGCATATGACACTTGTCCAGCTTGTTGAACCTGGAGTGACTGCTTCCTGACTGCAGTTGCCCTCTGGTTGCAGGAGAGAGCCACAGGTTTCCTGACAACAGACTGACCCCCAGGGACAAGTTCTCCTTTACAATCCACTTCCTCTTTGACACACACACCCCTGCTTTTTTTATGGTGTTGGGGATCAAACCCAGGGCCTCATGCCTGCTAGGCAAGTGCTCTACCACCGAGTCACATCCTCAGCCCTGTTTTCATTTATCCAGGACCTGCTCTGTGTGGGCACTGTGCTGGGCAATAAGGGTATAATGTCACTGGCAGGGGTCTGAGGAGTTTCCAGAGAAGAAGACCTCAACTTAGGATGAAGGGTCCTTCATAAATGTCATAGAAAAGAATTTCAAAATGAGTGAGATGGCCTTTTGGGGTATCAGGCTCCCTACCCCTACCAACCCCACCCTCAGTACTGGGGATTGAACCCAGGGCTTCACACATATTAGGCAAGCACTTTACCACTGAGCTAAGTCCTCAGCCCTTTTTATTTTATTTTGAGACAGGGTCTCACAAAGTTGCTTAAGGCCTCACTTAGTTGCTAAGGCTGCCTTTGAACTTGCCATCCTCCAGCCTCAGGCTCCTGAGTTGCTGGGATTACAGGTGCTCACCACCACAGCCTGCTGAGGCTCTTCTTTTAAAGGGAACGTGGTGGTGGGTGGACATGGAAAGCTTTGTGAGGATGTTGCCAGCCTGGAGATCACAAGACAATTTATGGTGGTCTCTCAGTTCTCAAGATCTTCAAGTTGATGTTGTCTCCTCTATCTGATTGACAGATAATGTTTGAAAAGTTTTCTTAAAATACATCTCCCTTTGCCTAATCTATTCTAAAAGCACATCGCACAAGGTAATTTTCATAATTTGAATTTCTAGTAACTTTAAGATTGTGAGTGCAGATTTGTATACTGACTAGAAAGTTGGGATTGAAAGGCCTGGGGATAAACTAGACTGGGGAGAGCCAAGCCTGGGAGGAATATGGGCCTGGGGAGAGAAGGTATGAGGAAGTTTCGCCAAGGCCTTCAGATTAAAGCACAGTCTTTTTTTTTTTTTTTTTTTTTGGGTACTGGAGATTGAACTCAGGGGCACTTGACCGCTGAGCCACATTCCCAGCCCTATTTTGTGTTTTATGTAGAGACAGGGTCTCACTGAGTTGCTTAGCGCCTCGCCGTTGCTGAGGCTGGCTTTGAACTCGCGATTCTCCTGTCTCAGCCTCCCAAAGTGCTGGGATTACAGGCTTGCGCCACCATGCCCGGCTTAAAGCACAGTCTTGTTTTCTTTCCTTTTGTCTCTTTTAAATCTGTCTTCTCTTTCTTCTGTCCTACCTCAGTATGAAGTGTGTGACCCCAGCCCTCCAGTGAGGACCTGGAGGATGATTCAGACAAGGCAGAAGTATAGATGCTGTGATATGGGCACCCATAAAGATGAAGGAGGTTCAGAGCACCTGACCCAGGCTTGGGATGGTAGAGTTCAAGGGGACAGGTTTTCTGAAGAAGGGGACATTTATGGCAGATCCAAAAGAAAAAGAAAGAAGAAAGAAGAAAAAAAAAAAAAAAAGGAAGGGTTTGTTTTGCTCTGTCTAGAGAGAAGCATGAATTCATAGATTTATGAACATGGGCGCCAGAGGGGGCTGTGCAGGTGGGCAAGGGCCAGACCACGTAAGGCCTTCACAGGCAAGGCAGGAAAGTCTGGGTGTGCTCTTATAGGCCCCCCTCCCTGGGGGGCGGGGACCCAGCCTTCTTGGTGTGGTGAAAGCTCAGTGTGAGGAGAGGGGCAGGCCTGCGCTCAGTAGGGTCCCCTGGGAGGCCAAAAAAACTAACAGGAGCCAGGTTGCTTTTCAGTATGGCTTTCTTTTATGCTTCTTCATAATATAAAAGGCTGATGCTGTTCCATGACATACTTTCTGATAGTTAAGAGAGAGAAAAAAAATCCCTGGTTTGCTTTCCCAAGGGCAGTCAAGGGCTTTCCCAGCCACTGCCTCCTGCTCTCCTGTTTCTGCGCCATCTTAATCAGACTTGAACGCTCTGCTGTAAGCAAAGATTTTTTTACTGCATATTTGTTTTTAATAAGGGGAAGATTTTGTTTGTAAAATAGACTTTGAGTTAAGAACATGCAGAGTGAGGAGGGAATAAAAAACAAGAGAGTGTTTAACGTTGTTGCCGGAGCCGTGGCGCACGTCTGTAATCCCAGTGGCTTGGGAGGCTGAGGCAGGAGGATCTTGAGTTCAAACCAGCCTCAGCAACTTAGTGAGGCCCTAAGAAACTCAGTAAGACTCTGTCTCAATATAAATATTACTCTGTCTCAATATAAAATATAAAAAGGGCTGGGGATGTGGCTCAGTGGTTAAGCACCCCTGGGTTCAATCCCTGGTATGGGATGGGGAGTGTTTAACATGCAAGATTTCTTTTTTTCTTGAATGTTCTCAGGGCAGCCCCTAATACAGTAGGATCGTACTTTCCCCCATATAATGCAGCCAATGAACAAATACAATCTTATAATCTTGTTCTGTTTCTCCACGGTCTCTGAATCACAGGCAAAAAGATAAGCAAATACGGTGATTAGAAACCTGTTTAGGGAACTGAGAGCCCTTTTGAGTCCCAGGTTTCTCCCTGATCTTATTGCTAAGAAATATGGAAGACTCCCAGTAGTATCAAGTCCCTCTCCCTTACCAATTAAAGCTCTACCCTGGTAGGGACAGTTCCTGCCTTGGTTTCCCCCAGGGCAACTCTGAGGTCAGCATTTCCCATAGGCTTTAATCAGCACTTAAAAACAATAACATTTGGATAAAACAAGAAGCAAAGAATGGAGTTCAGGTTACATCTCCCTCCATAGTTCCCTCTCCCATCCCTACTCCCCGCCCAAGAGCCTCACTTCCAGCTTCCTTGCTCTAACAGAGGTGTCACTTGACTGCCATCTGCAAGAGGGCTGGTGTCTTTAACCCCTCAGCTGTCAGGAAGAGCAGAGAAATGCCAGCTCTGTGGCTTACCAGTGGCCCGCTCAGCTTACATTTTCAGAAGAAAGAACAGGAAAGAGTTGGGCTGTCCCGGGTTTCATAGTGACTTACTCCACCCTGTAGCATCCTCTAGCAGGCCTTGAAATGCTCCCTAGGGGCTCATGCTTCCTCCCTGGTCTCCCTCCAGTCCATCTGGCTCCTCTCCATCCCACCCTGCCATGGATCATTCTGAAATGCCACTATCATCATCTCGTCCTCCAGGTCCAGAGAGCAGATGTCAGAGCTATCTTCACAGAGCGGCCTTGACCTGGTTTCCTTCATCCCCAGCAGCACCCCCACCTCCCCAGCAGGACTTCTGTGTTATCATGTCGTTCACCTGCCTTGTTTAGGTGAACCCTGCTCAGACAGGAGCCTCACCTGGAACATCTCCTTTGTGCATTTGTCTCTTGCAGTGCTGGGGATCAAACCCAGGCCTCACACATGCTAGGCAAGCGCTACAGCCCCAGCCCTCTTTTTGCTGCTCTAACCTGTGCAAAGCTTTCCTCTTCTCATGCTCCTCTTAGCCTGGGAAGCTATCTCTGCAGCTGCTCCTCTAAACCTTCTTTTTTTTTTGGTACTGGAGATTGAACTCAAGGGCACTCGACCACTGAGCCACATACCAAGCCCTATTTTGTGTTTTATGTAGAGACAGGGTCTCACTGAGTTGCTTAGCGCCTCGCTGTTGCTGAGGCTGGCTTTGAACTCGTGATTCTCCTGTCTCAGCCTCCCAAAGAGCTGGGATTACAGGCTTGAGCCACTGCACCTGGCGTCTAAACCTTCTTAAGAGCCTTCGATTCTGTGACCTTCAGGGCTCTGTTCTTCTTTGATACCTAAGCAGACCTCTTGCCTGAGCCTCTCATGCAGGCTTTTCCGTTTGGTGATTGCTTTGTGTTACCTTCTGACTCATCTTTCAGTCCCTCAAGAGGAGAAGCCATATCGTAACCTTGGCTATCATCTCCTTTGTCATTTATAACACATCGAGGGTCCTTGGTAAATATTCTCTAGGATGAATTTAACTTTAAAATATATATCTCATAGTTCATGGTCATTTTATTAACTGAAACACACCCTTCCTGCAGTAACAGAACCCTATTGTACTGCATCGAGAAAAACTTCAGAGTCTCACCGACTACTTCAGTCTCAACGAAACATGAAAAATTAGTTTCTGTATCACTCCAAAGGATGGAAGTTTGGGCCCTCAGAAATCTTCAGCAGTGTTGAAGGTTTATCTTGACACGTGGTAATTCTGTAGTCACCAGTGAAAAACACACATCTGGAGAATTTACTCCCTTGGGAAGATGTAGACCAACCAAGATGATGGACAGGAGAAACAAATGTCCTGAAAAATATGAATAATACCAACATATTTATAAAAGCAGACCTTCAGCTCGTTCTAATTCTCTTGTGGGATGCCACTAACTTCGATGTGTTTGTGTAGAAGGGAGAGAGAAATAGAGATCAAAACCCCAACCTGCATCTCCACGCATGGAAGTAGATCAGGCCCAAACTCAGGTCAAGCCGCTCGGCCTTGCCTGTGTTTGTGTGGGTTTCCTGAACTTCTGCAGACCCCACAGCGGAGGCCATGGGCACAGCTGTGGCTGATGGACAGAATTTAGAGTTATGTTTGGAATGATTCTGGCTTTTCTTTCTTTTCTCCTGTCCCCCACCCCCATCCCATCCACTATGTAGGCATCTCTTTAAAAGATAGTTTGATTTTGTCAGCCAGAACCCCTGCTTTGATGTTTTGGTGCTATGGTCTCTTAAAGATCAGGACACTTAGAGAACCAGTAGATAAAACCACATTTTGTTTTAAATGCCCGGAAGGCAGGGCTTTGGTTTTCTTTTGATTGTTTTGTGTAGAGCCTTATATCAAACAGTTCAGAACCAGAGGGAAAAGGACAGGGTCACCAGCCACAGAAACAAGCAGTTCCATTTGTGCCAGGTCTTGGAAGGCAGGCAGTGTCCTGGTCAGAGAGAGACCCTCTCCTGCCCTATGTGTTGTCCAGGTGGCGTGTCCCAGCCGCCACTTGAGAGACATGCTTCCATCTCTCCACTTTGTTCCAGCGTCGTGAACCCCTGTCACCACCAACCACTTGGTTATTGCAGTCTACTTCTAGATAATCTGGTCCATCCCCCTTGGTATGCCATCGGCCACAAGGTAATGTCCTCTGCGTGGCTCCTCAACGCTCCCTGGTGGGCTCTGCTTCCCGCCTCCCACCTCGCTGCGCTCTAGCTATTTCAGAACACATGATCTGCCTTCCAGAGCTACACCCCCTTCTCTCCTGACTCCAGCCCCCTTCCACTGCTCTTTGGGGTGTCTCTTCCCGAGTGCCATGTCACTCCTCTGACTGGGCTCCATCCCTCTGCTCTCAGTTTAAACATCTCCTCCTTAGGAAGCCTTTCCTGAGCATGCCACAGACCCATTTAGGGCCCCTGGTTGCCCCCTAGTACCCCAGCTCAGTTGACAGCCCTGTCTTTCATGAAGTTTGCCCTTTGAAGACACCTTCTGCCATTTTCCCCCAGAACCCAGCATAGCGTCTGGCACAAAGCAGCTGCTCCACATTTTTATTTATTTATTTAAAAAAATTTTTTTTTTAGTTGTGGATGGACACAATAGCTTTATTTATGTGTTTTTATGTGGTGCTGAGGATTGAACCCAGTGCCTCACACTTGTGAGGCAAGTGCTCTACCACTGAGCTACAGCCCCAGCCCTGTGCTCCACATTTTTAAATGAAACAAATGGTCTGAGGTACATATTCTGCCCGCCCCCGGCCAGCATCTGCATTTTAACCAGTGCCTTGAGAAACCGATGCCTTCATGTAGAACAGACCAGTACCAGCCCTGGAGGAGGCTGAGGAAACAGCTAGCCCAGGTGTCCCAAACCTCTGGGCATCAGAATCCCAGGATTTAATTTCTAAAACTCCCTTGAGTTTAAGGAAAAAAAAAAAAAAAAGACAGTTCCCTAAGGCCTGGCATGCAGTACCCAGGAAGCTGTATTTGTCAAACTCCCCAGAAGATTCTGAGGTAGACATTTAGGAACCACTGATTTAGTTCAATTTCTTCCTTTCATGTATAGAAGACTGAGGCCCAGAGAGATTATGTGATATGCACCAAGGTTGTCCAACTTGTAAGTAACGCAAGCAGAAATGGAATATTTTTTTATCTCAGTTGTGGCTACAGGAGTCTCAGCCACTGTGGCCTGCCCTGGGGAGTGGGTAGGAGGACCTCCAGGAGAGAACTCTGACCCGCTAGCTGAGTGCTATCCAGACCATCTTGGCAGCCCGTGCTGTCCTGTCCAGGTGGCCAGCTCTGCCCTTACCATGCAGTCTAATATGGGTTTATTTGTGTATTTTATTTTTTGCAGTGCTGGGATTGAATCCAGGGCCAAGCTGCCTCACTAGGCAAGCACCCTACCACTGAGCCACACTTCCAGCCCTAGATTTGTAATTTTATTTATATAGTTATATATACAGAAAGCTCTTTGAGCGCTTCCAATTTTCTGCTTCTCTTCAGAAAAGAAGCGGGCCAAGGCACCCGAGCAGCCCACACCCCCCATCCAGGAAGAGCCTGAGCCCGTGAGCAATGTCCTACAAGGAGATGACATTCTTGCCTTAGCCATTAAGAAGGAAGACTTGAAGAAGGTAGGATGAAGTGCATGTGTCCCTTGCTGCCAACACTTCGCTGCCTGCCTGTGTGGTCTAGACCAGCCATGCCAAGGTCTCTCCACCAGCCCCTTACTCACAGGAGCATTTCATTGCATGGGAAGATCTGTTGAACACAAATTCTTTTCACTTTAGCATCTAAAGGAATTTACTGCACTATTTGTTTTCACATTCCTTTTCCCCCTCCCTCCCTCCTTCCCTCCCTTCCTTCCTTCCTTCCTGCCTTCCTTTCTTCCTTTCTTTCTTTCCCAGGGATTGAACCCAGGGGCACTTAACCACCGAGCCACATCTGCAGCCCTGTTTTGTACGTCATTGTTGTTGTTGTTGTTTTTTAATTTAGAGACAGGGTCTCATTGAGTTGCTTAGCGCTTTGCTAAGTTGTTGAAGCTGGCTTTGAACTTGTGATCCTCCTGCCTCAGCCTCCCAGGCCGCTGGGATTACAGGCATGTGCCACTACACCCAGCTGTTCTCATATTTCTGAGATTCATGTAGAACCACAGGGGACAAGATGATGCGGTATCAGCCAGGCGCAGTGGCACGAGCCCATAATCCCAGCACTTAGGGAGGCTGAGACAGGAGAATTGCGAGTTCAAAGCCAGCCTCAGCAATGGCGAGGCGCTAAGCAACTCAGTGAGACCCTGTCTCTACCTAAAACACAAAATAGGGCTGGGGATGTGGCTCAGTGGTCAAGGGCCCCTGAGTTTAATCCCCAGTACCAAAAAAAAAAGATGATGTGGTATCTTGCTTTCCAGAGAGGATGTTACACTATCCTCATTTCATAGATGGGAAAATGAGTTTACTCAGCAAAGATAGAGATCTAGATGAAACTGCTAATCCTCAATCCCAGGCATTTCCCGAAAGAGTTGCCACTTCTCACCTAAACTGCCTGGAGTCATTAGATAGTTTTTCCTTCCAGACATTTCTGTCTCTTGGCTGTTACATCAGCGATTCCTGGACAGAGCTGGGGAAGCAGATTTGTCAGCCTTCAGGAATTCCACCAAAAACTGGGGCAGAGGGGATGAATGGTACTCTTTCTCCTCCTCCTCCCCTCAGGTGGAATTTTCCTTTTGTTTTCTTTTAGCAACACAGTCCTCGCCTTCCTGAAACAGAAGACAAGCCAGTCATTTCCCAGAAATTTATCATCCGTAAACCCAAACCCAAGGATACTAGAAGGAAGATCTGCCACTTAGTAGCACATCCTGCTAATCCAGAAGTAGCCACAAAGCCCCTGGACTACTCTGGTATGATCAGTCTTGGCCCTGGAACCCCTGGTCTTTGAATTCATGGGTCAGCTTTGAAAGAAAGCCAGACCTCCATTAGAAAGTCAGCCCCTTGGGTAGTTCACATCAGCTACCTACAGTTTGTCTTTTCCCATCCCTCTTTTCCCTCCAGGTCCAGGGGACCACTTCGATGGCAGTGATCAGATCCTGCCTCACCACATCTTGGGGAGTCTCCAGGACTTTAAGAGAATTGCAATTGCTAGAGGGAACACCAAGGTTTGTTTGTGTCGTGGTGCCTGGCTCAGAGAAGTCGCTGAAGCCACTTTAGTCTCCCCGCTGCAGACTTAAGCAGGACCTGGACTGAAGAGATAAACTCATCTCTGGGCCTCAAGTCTGAGATAATCATTGACCCTCCCCCGAAGTAGTTTAGATACTTTGGTTGGGAGTCCCAGAAGCCAATTTTAGCTGGTGTAAGCTGAAGTCAGGGATTTGCTCTCAGGATACAGAGGTTGCCTCATGGACCTGAAAGGGGGCAAGCACCTGGGTGTAGGTAGGCTGAGCCCATAAAGGCATTGGGACGCAGGGCCCAGCTCATTGCCCTCTGCCACTCCGTGTTTGTTCTCCTCAGTTCTGTGGTGGAGGAAGGTGGCTTCCCACTGCTCCCTGGGTGACCTCCTCATCATGCAATGCTTCTCTGTCCCTCAGATCCTTTGCTTTCATCGGGCAGGTGCTAAGGCGTGTGGGGTCGTGTAAAAACGGCTCCAGGGCTGGGGTTGTGGCTCAGTGGTAGAGCGCTTGCCTCGCATGTGTGAGTCACTGGGTTCGATCCCAGCACCACATAAAAAATAAATAAATAAAGATATTGTGTCCATCTACAACTAAAAAAATTAAAAAAACAAAACAAAACAAAAAACCCAGCTTCATCTTCCTGGGCCAAAGTACCAGTTAACATCAGCTGTGAGGAAGAGGGCCCTGCTAAAAGATGACTGACTGCAATCTCAGAACCAAAGTTCCTTTAGGGGGAAAGGAAGGGAGAGAGACTGATGCCTGATCCCAGGGCCTCCTGGTCCTGTGATTTGTTTTCTGTCACTTGCCACCCTACAGTCCTAAAGAGGACTTCTTAGCAGAACAGGACAATGGCAAAACCTAGGTGTCTGGAAACTTCTGCTTGGGCCGACTTGAGGCCTTCTCACCGCTTTCCATGTGCCCACATTGTCCTTTCAGCTGGCTGAGCTGATCCATATCCCGCCCTGTCTGATGACTCTCATCTCAGCTAAGGAAGAACCAAAGCAGAAAGACCCAAAGGAAGAGAAGCGACATCCCTGGGCCCCACCCCCTCAGCACAACTTTCTGAAAAACTGGCAGCGTCACATCACTCTGCGAAAGAAGCAGCAGGAAGCCCTTAGTGGTGAGCAGAGTGGACAGGGCTCCTGCCTGGCCTCCATCTGGCTTGGAGGCTCTGGGGTGTGTGTGTGTGTGTTCTTTCCCCCCATCTGGCCAGTTGCTGGACTCTTACCACATTTGTGCTATTCATTCTTGAAAGCTTGCTGCTCCTAAACCTTAGTTTAGTGGTCCTGTAATCAGCTCAGCCATCCTGGCCGCCCTCTGTAGGCTCATGTATTCTGATTTGGTGCATTCTGATAGCTGCATTCTTGCCTCCCACTCTCAAGAGCACCTGAAGAAGCCTGTCAGTGAGCTGCTGATGCATGCCGGGGACACCTACAGACAGATCCAGGAGGAGCGGGAGCTCATTGACCGGACACTTCCAACACAGCATGATGGGAAAGTGAGGGCGGCCATTCCCAAGTGCCCAGTCCTGTGCCATGCAGGGAAGGGTTGGGACACAGGAATGACTTGTCTCGGGTTGCACAGTTGGAAGAACACAATCTATGCATTGCAAAGCATTGCTAAGCCCTTGGGACCTTTACTAAATTCTGTTAGTGGGTGTTTGGGGACTGTTCAATTAAATAATTAAGCCCGTGGTGGTCACTGGTAGTCAATCTGTTACTGAGTTATTATGAGTCTTAGTGTTTGTCTCCTAAAGGCTTAGTCTCCTGCTTTTGGACTCCCCATCAGTGAGTACCGGCACCTGGACCAGCTTACATCATCTTTCTGGGGTCAGTAGAGGCTACAGCGGGGCATCCTGAAAACAAGAAAGTGGGTACTTCTCTTCTGTCGTTGGGGCAGCAATGTGTCCCCAGAGAAAGCATCTGTAGTCTGTGGTGCCGTTGTCTTCCCAGCCCCTACCAGCCGCTGGCTGAGGTACTGACTTGACCTCACTGCCCTATCTTTCCTTACCAGGGCTATAAGGGCGCCGGTGTGTTCTGGAGTCCATTGGAATACTTGGGAGATGAGATGACAGGTCTGGTCATAACCAAGACAAAAACTCAGTGTGGCTTCGTGGAACCCATTGTTCACATCAGGAAGCCCCACTCCATCCAGGTAGAGACAGGTGAGTGGCAGGGCTGTAAACCAACTGGCTTCTGGTGCCTGGCACAGGAAGCAAGGAAGTGTGGTGGGACCAGTGTGGCTGTGCGGTGAGATAGATGTGGGACCACAGCCCTGTTCAGTGTGATCCTGCGCAAGACCCTGCCCTTCCTGAGGTCCAGTTCTGCCTTCAATAAAACTGATAGAAATTACAGAAAGAGCAAGGTAGGAGCGTGGGCCATAGTGCTGTGCTACCTAGTATGACCAAGGCACCAGCAGCTGTGAGCACCTGGAATGTGGCTCTTCTATATGGAGGCACCCTGTCAGTGTAAACTGCACCCAGCTTGCTTGCTTTCTTTCCTAATTTTTTAAAATTTTATTGATTGATTGATTGATTGATTGACTGGGAAATGAACCCAGGGGTTCATTTACTCTACCACTAAATTATTCTACCACTAAGTTCTTATTCTACCACTAAGCTACATCCCCTGCCCTTTTTAATTTATTTTTTATTTTGAGACAGAGTCTTGCTAAGTTGCCCACCCTGGCCTTGACCTTGGGATCTTCTTGCCTTAGTCTCCCAAGTTGCTAGGACTACAGGCCTGCCACAACTACAACCAACCTACACCCCGGGTTTTAAAGACTAGTTTAGAGCGGGCGCGGTGGCTCATGCCTGTAATCCTAGCACTTTGGGAGGCTGAGACAGGAGAATTGTGAGTTCAAAGCCAGCTTCAGCAATGGTGAGGCACTAAGTAACTCAGTGAGACCCTGTCTCTACATAAAATACAAAATAGGGCTGGGGATGTGGCTCAGTGGTCAAGTACCCCTGAGTTCAATCCCTGGTACCAAAAAAAAAAAAAAAAAAAGAATAAAGACTAGTTTGGAAAAGTGTACCTTATTAATAATTTTTATATTGATTACATGTTGAAATGATAATAGTTTTGATAGCCTGTGGGCTGGGTGAGCTCAGGGCAACTTGTTCGAGGAGGAGCAGAGACGATCCTGAACAAGGATGGGCCCCCACACCTCCCGGAGCCCCCTGAGTGCATCTCTATGAGGAAAGGATGTTGACAGCCCTGGTGACCCATGGGACACCACTAGATCCACTTTCCAGCTGGATCTCTGGACCAGAAGGAAATTAAAAATATGCTGCTCAACAGAGCTGTACTGCCAGTTGCAAGGAGCCTCCCTCTATATTTTTCCTGAGCCTAATGGATTTGCAGTGATGTTTGGACTCCTGAGGAATAAGGCTGGTGGAAGCTCGCCTGGAATTACACACACCCAGCACGTTTCAGGATGGTACAAGGGATTTTAAGGAAGATCCTGGCTGAATGCCTAGTGGTTTCTTCCAGCCTGGATGCCCTTGGGGGAACAGACAGAGGACTGAGCTGCTGGCTTCCTCGGGGCTCCCTCTGAAGGGAATCTTCCCCCAACTCTTGCTCTGTCATTACACAAAATGAAAAAAAAGTTATTGAAGATGCACAATGTGAATCTAGTCATGAGGAAATAGCAGACAAACTCAAATGGAGGGATTGCCCTACAACACCCAGAAGTGTCAAGGTCAAGAGAGTTAAAGGAAAACAGGAATGTTCCAGGGGGAAGGCTGAAGGGACGTGGCCACTGGATATATGGGGTATGAATGTTGTCAAAACTCAAATGGAGAGGGAGAGTGAGATGTGAGTTATCTATTAAGGTCAGCTCCCTGATTTCATTGTGGAGTGTGGTCCCAAAGGGGGATGTCCTTGCTTTAGAAAGTACACCCAGAAGTATCCTGAGGCATCTGGGCACAGTGGCAAATGCATGTAATCTCAGAAACTCGGGAGGCTGAGGCAGAAGGATTGCCAGCTGGAAGGATTGTCAGCAACTTAACAAGATTCTGTCAACAAAAAAATAAAAATAAAAATAAAAATAAAAAGGGCCAGGGTTGTAGTTTAGTGGTAGAGCACCCCAGGTTCAATCCTTAGTACCTGCACCCCACATATACACCAAAAAAATAAGTATTCTGGGGTTAGGAAGTATCTGGTCAGTCACTTTCTCCCTGGATGGTTGGGAATGAGGATTTATTTGTGAGTACTTCACAAATAAAGAAGTAACAATAATCAAAGTTCAGCCAATCAAAATAATAATAATAGTTTTGAAATATTGAATGAAGTAGACTATATTACTAAGATGAAACTTACCTCTTTACCTTTTCAGTATGGCATCTAGGACATTTGATCTGACCCATGGCTGGCTTGTGTGGTTTGTGTTGTTCTGTTGGCAGCCCTGTTTGAGAGCCTGCCCACCTGCCTGGGTTCAGATCCCAGCTGGGTTGGGTTTCTGAACTCCCTTGAGGAATTTGACCCCTCTGGCTGGCCCTTGGGTCCTTATTTGTAGAATACTCATAGTGTTGTGAGAAGGTTAAAAGGAGACATGAGATAGGATGCACATTAAGAAATTCTGGCTTATTGTTAAACTCTCAGTAAAAAGTAGCTACTCTTGTTCTTATTGTAACCCAAAGATATGGCTGCTTGAAAGCTAATCTCCCAGGAGTCTCCGAGGCTTCTGGGGAGTTCTGGGGCAGGAGTCTGGCTGCCCTAGGAAAGCCGTAGTTGATCACCTTCTTCAGAAATGGTGCCAAATGGGTATTTTCATGGGCCTTGAGAAGTGGGTGGGGAAAGGGGCAAGGCAGCAGCCCTTGTTGAGTGTCCTTGGACCCCACTTTAGGATTGCCAGCCCAGAAGGATGCTTGGTATCGCTACACCTGGGATCGGAGTCTGTTTCTAGTCTACAGGCGCAAGGAGTTGCAGAACATCCTGGCTGAGATGGATTTTAGCCAACAGGTTGAGAAAGACTCCATGCCCCAGTCTGAGGTCTCTTGGGGTGGTACCTTTCTTCAGTGAGCTAATCTGTCCTTTCTGTATCCCACTGAGGATATTGATGGCCTGGAGGTGGTGGGCCGAGGACAGCCCTTCTCTTCTGTCAAGGTGGAAGACTGTGTAGTGTTTGAAAGGAGCCAGGAGAGCCCCTCTGAAGATAAAATGCACTTGTGAGTGGGGCCTGCACCCCAGGGAGGAGGTCGAAGAATGTGGCTTCCCTGGGTGCCCACAAGTACTGAAGGGCAGGCTTCCCTCCGTGAAATCAGGGTGTTTCCATCTCTGCCTCGCTGGTGGCTCCACCCGCTCCTCTGGTCCCCCGCTCCTCTGGTCCGTGGCAGCACTCATGCTAGCTTTTCTGTTGCTTCTGCTCTTTTCTAACAACTAGCTCAGGATGGGGACTTCCAGGTTAAAAGGGCCCTCCGGCTCCTCCCATTGCTGTTCAAAGAGAGGGCTCTGGCAGGAGGGCTTGGGAGGAAGCTAGACTGGGGCAGGGCTGAGCACACGGTACTGCAGAGCAGAGGCAGTCATGTTCACACACTGCCTGGCAAACCTCTCCACGGGTTCCATGTGGCCTGAGCGTGTGGCCTCCAGGTGAATAAGTCCTTGGTTTTTACAGAGATTCACTGGCTAGTTGCCCTGATTTGGCCTCTATGCCTGTTCTCGGCCCTTCACTGCTATTCTGTGGGAAGCCAGCTTGCTGGATCAGAGGCAGTAACCCACAGGACAAGGTAAAACCATCTCACCCTCACTTACCTGCTAGAAGGGACTCTCTCATGGGTGCAGGCCCAAGGTGACTGTGACAATCACAAGGAACCTGCATGGTCTCCTTTTCTGTGTTTTTATCTGGTCACACACTCAGCATGTCTGAAAATGGTAACAGCCATACTAACTTAAGCAAGAATAAAATCACAAGCTACCTACTTTGTACCCAGATTCCAACCAGATAAATAAGCAAAATCTCTCAAAATATTATCCCAATGTTAAGGAACAGAAATGTTCATGGGTAGAAATTCTATCTTTGTACTATGGATAGTGACCTCAGAAACAGCCATTCTTGGGGTATGACACCACTTTGAGGTTACAGGGCCTGGAGGCCTGGGACTTTTATTGTAAAGCCCAGAGAAGTTGCAGGCAAACTGGGAGGAGATGGTCACCCTAGGCCAAGGACTCTAGCCCAGACTGTTCTTATACCTTCTCCTTCCCCAGAGGCACATAGGAATTGGTGTTCGCTTGACTTTTGAAACTCTTGAAGGGGAGAAAACATCTTCAGAACTGACTGTGGTCAATAATGGCACTGTGGCCATTTGGTATGATTGGCGACGGCTGCCCCAGGTGGATGCTTTCCAGCACCCAAAGAGAGACAGGATGCAGCAGTTTTACTTTAACAACCGGGAAGGTACCTAGAAGCTACCCTCCTCACTGGCTTCGTGTCTAGGAGATGCCAACATTTAGTTAGTGCCCAGCTCCTGCAGGCTGGAGACCCACTCCCAGCCTTGTCCCTCCTGTTTCTTCTGTGACCAGTGTAATCTAACTATTCCTGTCTGTTGAGAGTGATGGGTCTCTTGAGAACACAGGGAGGTGAATCACTAGGGAGCAGGAATGTTCTAGGGGTACAGTTACCTATATGCCTAGGCCCCGGGGCTAGGATCAGCAACTGTCCCTGCTTGCCTAGAACTTTCCTACCTTTCAAGCTCAAAGTCACATGTTTCAAGAACCCTCTCAGGCCTGGACAAACTGAGATGGTTGGTCACCAGACCTGGACCTCAGTTAAATGCATGTGTTTAGCTTAGGGCTTAGTTAAATTTCTACCTTTGGGCTTGGGGCTCAGCTAGCTCCTCCTCCTTGGACACCTGTCTCTGCTTCTCAGGTGTGATTCTGCCTGGGGAAACAAAAAACTTTACCTTCTTCTTCAAGTCTTTGAATGCTGGCATCTTCAGGGAATGTTGGGAGTTCAGAACTCATCCCACTCTCCTGGGAGGTGCGCGCCTGCAGGTCAACCTCCATGCAGTCTCCCTGGCCCAGGACATTTTTAGGGATGAGAGGAAGTTGCTGGAGGTAAGGGACCTGGGACCTTGGCCCCTGGGGATATCAGATAGGTTACTCTGTTGTTCTTTCTGGCTGTGTCTGCATAGATCTTATTTCTCTCAGCCCAAGAGGTTAATTTTTCACACACAGGTACCTACTCTTGCTTAAATACTTTCCAGGGCTTTGTGTATAGAAGATGGGGCAGGCAGGCTGGGGGAGGGGCAGTTTGCAGCAGCCATGCAAGATCCCCACTGGGTGAGAAAGGAATGCGACAGTGCCCTAAGATGCAGACTGCCAGGGATATTTCCTGGAATCCAAACAGATCATGTGACCCTCTGTGCCAATGCTATATTTTGTTCACTGCTGTCTGGTACTGTGCAGTGGAGTGGCATTTAACTGATAAAACTTCCAAACCAGAGATGACAATTTAAATAGCTTATCTCAACACCCCACCCCATAAGCTGACACTCTAGGTAAGTGTGCGGTGGGACCTGGGAATCTGCCAGCAGTGCCCAAACTGAGCCCCTTCTGCCTAATCTGGTGGAAATCCAAACCCAATTAAGGAGCAGCTGTCCTCCAGGAATGGCCTCCTCTGGATCCTTTGTATCCTCTTTCAGGAACAAGGAGGCTTGGAAAGTCCAAAAGGGTTTTAAGGCTTAGGATAGGTATGTGTGTAAAACAAAGAGACAGACATATAGTGTAGCAGGAACTCAGACCCTAGGAAGCCACAGTCCCAGGGATCTGGCTCCCTTCAAGTTTGCATGGATGCTGGGAGCCTGGGCTGCCACCTTACACCACCTTCCCTTCCCCAGAGCAAGCTGGCCGCCCATGACGCAATCACCATGGCAAAGGATGTGCTGCAGGAGCTGCTGAGAGGGGTCCTGACCCCGGAGCGCATGCCTTCGCCTGTGGATGCCTATCTCACTGAGGAGGAATTGTTCTGCCATAGGAATCCTCATGTACGAGTTGGCACCACATGTGCCCTGGGCAGTTGTGGGACCAAACCCTTCTGTGTGCTGGGACACAAGTAACTCACTTTGTCCTCACAGCAGTCCCATGAGATGTGGGTACTCTTATATCCTCATTTTACAATGAGGAAACTGAGGCCCAGAGAGATTAAGGAGTGTGCCCAAGATAGCCAATAAGTAGGTGCTTGGTAGGGACAGGGTTTCACAGACTCCTTCATTCAAACCCAGCTGTTCTTGAAGCCCAAATGAAAAAAAAAAAAAAAGCTTTAAATTGGAGACGCTCAGGGGGAATGGGAAAGCCTCCTGGCCTCAGCCACTCACCCTGTGCTGTCATCCCTTAACTCTGCTGCAGCTGTATTACCAGCACCAGGTGGTGCAAAACCTGCATCAACTGTGGAACCAGTACAGGATCCTATCTGCCAAGTCTGAGGATGTCCGGCCAGGCGAGGAAGAGGGCCTGAGCCCCAGGGTGCCAGTGACCCCATCTGCCCATCTGGAGAAGGCATCGTTGAATGTGGACATCATGACAAACTTCAGGAGCTCAATCTGGGAGTCTCAACTACCCCGGCACGAGAATGAGGCCTACCGCGACTCCCGAGATGGCGCCACATTCCAGAAGACTGGAGCAGGGACCAAGCTTCCTCACAGGAAGAGCATCATGGAGGAGATCCTGGTGGAAAGCCCAGACGTGGACAGCACCAGGAGCCCTTGGGAAGTGCCAGGTGCCCCTCTGCCTGAGTGGAACCTCTGCCTGCAGGACTTCAGAAAGGTATGTCCTAGACCTGGAAGGGGTTAGTGGAGAATGGCTCTAGACAGCTAGGCATGGTGCTCTTGTCCTGAACCAGTTAGCTCCATCACCTCATGAGCAAAGTGACTAAACCATCTGAGGGCCCAGAGAAAGTGATCTTTTGGGTCAAAATTTTTTTCTGGGATCTTCAAGAAGCTTTGATGTAGGAAGGGCTCCTTCTGTGACCCTGGCAAAACTTGGAGAAGGGGCTCATGACAGATTTCTGGGGGAGGTTCCAGGGCCCCACAAAAGGCACCCTAGAATTCATGGCTCCTGATTCTTCAGACACCTGTCCCATCACTAAAGGACACAGGGATCCTCACTGTCTTAGGGCAGAACAGTTGCCCATACTGTCCATGACCCTAACCCAGGCAGTGATGATACTCCCAGAGGACCACCAGAAAGAGGATGCCCTAATCAGCCTCAACAAGGCAGCCCTGGAGCTATGCCAGGAGCCGAAGCCATTGCAGTCCAACCTCCTGCACCAGCTGTGGTAGGTCCCCCCCTCCACTCCTGAGATGTCCCATCTCCTTCCCTTGGTGACATCTGGCAGAGAGTCCCCGGACTCAAGGAACTGAACATTGCTTACATTCAGATTACTGAAGGATGCTCTAGGACCTGCCACAGCAGCCCCCTAGCTGCCCGCTGCTCTCTGGGGAGCAGTTGCAGCAGAGCGCGTACCTCGCCTTGTCCTCCTTCTTCTCTTCTTCCTTCTCAATGAGTAGGAGAATGGAAAAAGGAGATTCCAGTAAAAGCTTCACTTCTCTGTTGTCAGCCTTCCCGATGCCTGTTTGGAACCTGCTTCGATAGGCTTGGGGTGCCTTTTGCAAGGCCAAGAATACAACCCCAGGAGTCTCATGTTGGAAATCTCATACAAGGTTCAGCCCCTCCAGTGGGGTAGACCCAAGTCTAATTGTAGCCCCAAACTATAGTTTAGATGCTGAAGTAGGACGGGATGCAGAGAGGCCTCCAACCCTAGTCCTAGGCCATCTTTTCTTGGCTGCTGCCCTAGGGATGCCAGACTCCTGTGGGAGCACTTGCATAGTCCTGGTGAGGATGCTGGCTGCTTGGTGCCATGGCGTTTCCATGGAAGTTCCTGGCACTAGGGTCTTTGAAAGGAGTGACCTAACCCTCTGCAGAGTCAAGGACAAGCGGGGAGTGGTGGCTTTTCTCCAACATGTCTTGCTCTCTAGTTTGCAGCTGTGGCGGGATGTAATTGACAGCCTGGTGAGCCATTCCCTGTGGCTAAGGGTACTGCTAGGCCTGCCTGAGAAGGAGACCGTCTATTTGGATGTTCCAGAAGAGCAAGGTCAGACACTGAGCAGCCATGTTACTGAGTAATCTTCCCCAGCCCTCTGCCCAGACAGCAGCAGTACCTTGGCTATTTGGTGGGCATTGTGGTGGGCACTCAGCTAGGTTGAGCCATGGGGTAGGTATATGGTACCCTCAATCAGCTGCCAGGATTTGGAGCTTAGAAGCTACCTTAATGATCATCTTCATTCAGTCCCCCAAGTTTGCAGGTAGAGTCCCAGAAATTTAAATGACCTCTCTGTGGCCATACGTGGGGGATAGTGGAGCTGGGGCTAGAACCTAGGCCTCTTGCCTCTGCCCCATAGTCCTATACCACAAGGTCACATGCCTGAATAAAGGGGCTCAGGGCAGCAGTGTCCGCCTCTGCTCTCAACCTGCAGGAATTCTCTCCAAGCTGCTGAGCAGGGAGAGAATTCCGTCTTCGCTTTTCCATCTCATTCCCAGCCTCCTCGTAGGCCTGTGGTGTCCCCGGCAGGAGGGGGGGGGGCTGCTCCATTGTCTTCCACTCACTTCCCTTAGATCGAAAATCACCTGTCATCACGGAAGTGAAGTCGACAGCCGGGAGAATTGGGAAGGAGGCAGAAGGCCGGAAAGGGACAGCCCAGGAAAAGAGGCAACTGGGAATAAGAGACAAAGACGACAAAAAAGGAGCCAGGATGGCAGGGAAAGAGGCATGCAGGACAGGGTCTGTGCCCTGGCGGGTCTGGGGAAGGCGTCTGAGGGGCCGTGGGGAGCTGGCGGTCTCTCCAGCACAAGGCCCAGCTACCAGGGAGCTGCTGTGGACGAGGTACGTGTCCCGCCTTGGGAGCTACTAAAGGTGATGTGTGTCTCCATCTCTCCAAACAGGACCGTTTAAACAGCAAGAAGCAGAAGACAAAGGATGACAAGAAAATGTTAAAATCTTTAAGTCGGGACAGGCTTTCCTCTGACGACCCTACCCCTGACAACATTGTCCCATCACAGGAACCCATAGATCCCCTGGTCATGGAGAAATACACCCAGAGGCTGCACATGGAGGTGAAAGGAAGAGCCCGGCAGCCATACTCCCCCCACCCCATTCATTCCATTTCCTCCTCAAATGAGCACCTGCTCTATCAGGGATGGAGGCAGATAGGCCTCGTGGAGGGCATTCTCGAGTGCAAGGCTGTCCTCATGCATGCATGTCAGGGGATGAGCACTGTGACAAAGACCATGCATCAGGGTCAGCCAGGGGCAAGGGGGGCCACTCCCCACTTGTCCTTGAATCTGCAGAGGGTTAAGTCACTCCCTTCCATGCAAAAGCTTGAAGAAGGGTGAAGTGTAGCCAGAAGAAGTGTCCCAGGCAGGGGAAGCCACTCTTGCATTGGAGGGAGTGGGTCACCAGAGTGGGAAGAAAGGAGGGAAGGCTTCTGGCAGGCACACGGGGTGGCCACATGGGACTTTGTTGCCTATTGAGGAGGACTCGGGGTTTTCTCTGAGAGAACTGAGAAGTCACGGAGCATTTTGAATGGAGGAGCAACATGGTCTGACAGGCTTTAGAGGGTCATTCCGACTGCTGTCAGAAAACGGTCTCTAGGGGAATGTAGAACAAGGAGGTGCTTCTCTTTCTGCCACTTCCACTGCCCCCTTTATGTGCACCCTGGGAGAAAACCACACAGGGTCATCTTTGTCTCTCTATTGCTACAACAAAGTGCCACAGACTGGGTGATTTACAAAGAAAGAAGTTTATTGTGACTGACAGTCTGAAGACTGGGCAGACTAAGAACATGGTGCAAGCAAGGGCCTCCCTGCTTCAGCTCATGGTGGAAAGCCAGAGGACAAGAGGGCAAAACACAGGAGTCTCATTTATAACAACATGCTGGCAGTAACGAACCTGGTCCCGAGAGGTTGTCCCCCCTCACCCCCTAGTACTGGGGATTAAATCCAGGGCTTTGCTCATGCTAGGCAAGCACTCTACCATTGAGCTGCATCCACAACCCCTTTTTTAAAAACAAATTTTTTTTGAGACAAGGTCTTGCTAAGTTGCTAAGGCTCGCCTCCAACTTGTGATCCTCCTGCCTCAGCCTCCCAGGCAGTTGGGATCACCATGCTGGGCTTAGAAACCTCATGCTCCTGAAGACATTATCCGTTCTTGAGGGTGGAGCCCTAGTGACTCAAGCACCTCTTAAAAGTAGCATCACCTCTCAACACCTTTACATTGGGAATCAAATTTCAACATGAGTTTCAGAGGGGACAGGTCATATTCATGCTGTTGCAAGGGTACAGCCGCTGGAAAGCCTTCATCATGATCTGTTTTTAAGCAGTGGGTCCCTAAAGATTCATCTAGGTTTTATGTTCTGTTTTCTTTTTTGTTACTGCTGCTTGAGATAGAGGGCCACAAAGCCAGCTGGATGCTGGTGTTTTCTCTTCCTCTGATGCGGACAGTTGGGTGCTGGGCTTACATCACTGTGCATTGTGGTGACACTCCGGATCTCATTTGATCAGAAGTTCCAATTGCTGCTGGTGATGTCACTGAGGTTTCTGATGATTGATGGGGTCTACAAAGGAATTAAAGGGCTCTGAGGACTCATGGGCTAAACTCTTCCCTAGCTCTTTGATATTAAAAATCAAATTGCGTAGGTTTGTGTGGTCCAGCTTAGTGGGGGACAGTCTTGGAGACCTTTCCATATCTGCATCTGTGATCTTACAGGAAGGTGAATCGGCCTCTGGGAGGTAAGAATAGAATTGGGGTGAGCCCAGCCCCACCCTCCCAGGGTTAAATGGGCACTGGTCCCTGGGCTCTCTGGAGTTGCCCTTTTAATATCTGTAGGCTCCAGATAATCCCCCAGTGCAGGGTCTGAAAAATAAAACTGTTTGCAAAAACAGAAGTTCTACAGAAGATCTTGAACTTTGGGTTCTCCTCTCTCCATCTCTTCTAGCATGGCTGACTTATAGGTAACTTCCTGTCAGGTTTCCACAGAGCAAGCCTTTGCCGGTGACATCTGTCTTGTTCTTCCAGGTTTATGAACTGCTGAATGCCCTCGTGACTGACTTGATGATCTTGGCTGACGAGCTTAGCCCCATAAAGGATGTTGAGGAGCCTTTGCATCTCTGCAGCTGACTCTCAGGCCCACACATCCTCCTGGGAAACTGGATAACAAGTCAATAAAGAACCTTTAGGCTTCCACCACTTCCGCTGTGCCTTTGTGTCTTGGTATTGGATCTCCATGAGGTCAGCTCATGGCCCAGGTCCTCCCATGGCCCACCTGCCCGATTCCCCTCTGCCCTGCTCCTGGAGCCATTCCCACCTGGGAGGTGAGGTAGAGCATGAACAGAAGAGCAAGTTGGTAGCAGGACAAGGAATGAAACCAGGTGACAGGACAGACAGCATCATTTTCATAGTTCCTGCTCCGGTCTGTATTGGTTCTAAAAGGGTCATGCTTCTAGGACACAAGTCTTCCAAAGTGTCATCACCAAATGTGACAAAGTGTGAGACTAGGAGAAGCAGAGCCTATGGGACCTGGCTCCCTGAGATCCCCCACTTCAGCTGGCCTCAGAGCCCATATACCTTCCCTGTGGAGAGGAATATGAAATGGGCGGAGGTACCTGATCAGATCCAGTATCTGTCTGATCAGACCCAGCACCACAGGGTTTTCGATGGGTGGCACCCATGTGGGCAGAGCTCCCGTGTGGAGTGGGCCACAGGCTCCTGAGTTTGGAGAACCACTCTCTGAATTGTGGCAGGGGGTCTTGCAGTCTCTAAGTGCTGATGGAGCAGGACAGGTGTGGGCAGGAGGCTCAGGAGTGGCTCAAAGCCCCTCGTGTTCACATTTGGTGTTTCTGATAATGACCTCATGAGCCTCTAGCATCCTCCAGTTGACACCTAGGAGAAGGAGGATCAGAGAGGGCAGGATGGTCCCTCCTCAGTTAGTCCTGATACCCCCTCAGGGTGGCTGGGGAAGCTAGCTAGAAGCTCTCAAAGGGATAGCCCTAGGGAATGGTCCTGCCCTCCCCTTTAAGGTCCTCCAGAGGAGGAGGGGTGTGGTGTAGTGGAGGTGTTGGGAAGCCCCCATCCCTGTTTCCTGTTGAGGAGGCAAGGGAAGGGTTAACTCACTGTAGAATGGGAGTGGGTCCAGACCTGTACCTCCAGGGAGCCACCAGCAGGCAGGACTGTCTTGGAATGCCCCGCCCTCCTGGAGGCAGCAGGAAAGGGTTAACACGCCTGCCTGCCCTGCGTCCTCCTGTGTCCTGTTACTGCTGAGGCAGACCTGCCCGGCCAGCTGAGCAACTTTCCTCCTGAGTGCCGCGCGCTGGCCAGAGTCTAGGAGGCAAACCGGCAAGAGGCAGAGCTGCAGCCCATTGGGGGACCCTGCCACCACCCTTCTGAGGGGTCTGTGCCTCCTGGGAGAGGGTGGGTCCTGGGGACGAGGGTCCATGGTGGATGGCTCTGGAGCCGCTCCCGAGGCTGTGCCGTCCCCCCGTCTTGCTGGTCAGAGGGTCACTGCAGAGGCTGCTCGGGCTGGGGCCAAGGGAGCCCGCACTGGAGGTAAGGTCCCTCCCTGGCAGCAGTCAAGCCCTCCATGCCAGGTGGGGCAGAGTGGGCTTGGGGCTTGGTCTTTTTCCCAGGTGCTAGAGAGGGTAGGGCAGGGCTGTAGAAGACCTGAAGTCTTCTTACCTGTGTCCCCTGCCCCTTTGAGTCACCCCTAGGAAGGGATTCAGGGTCTCCCTCTCCATCCTGGGACTTAATGTCTTTGGTGGCATTCGTCACAAACTCTGGCACATCTCTGCTGGTCCTTCTTCCTCAGTTCCTGCTGCATGCCTAGCCCCAGGGTGACCCTCAGCCCACTCCAATGCCCCCAGGACACAGCTGCCTCAGAGCTGACAAAGCCAAAAGAAGCTTAGGGCTAGCACCACTCTCCTGTCCCTCCAGCAAAAGAAAGGTACTGCCACTCCTCCACTGTTCACGCTGGACCGATGGGAGCAGAGGATGGGGAGGGGCTGCTGGCTGTAGGGGGCACATACAGACTTTAGCAAACTTGTGCATGTGACTGGACGGATCTAGGTGTGTCTGTCTCTCCGAACCCCACTCTGGGGATGCCATCTGCTTACTCAGTGCTGACTTTTGGGAATCTCTCCAGGTCTCTTCCCATCCCCATCTTGCAGACCCTGAGAAGAGAAGCCCCAGCTGCCCAGTTCTTCTGAATCCTGTGTAGGAGAGAGCTCAGACTCGGCCCCCAGCCTCCCTGCCATCCTAGCCCAGCCTACTCACCCCCTCTACCTGTACCCTCCTGTCTCCTGCCCCATTTGAATTGGCCTCCCAGGTCCTGGCTTCTCAGTCTCCTTCCCTCCACCTGACAGGGTCTGGCTCAAGGTCACTGCAGTAATTCCATACAGGCTGCCTGGGGCTGCCGCTGCGCTTATCTGCGGCTGGGTTTCTGTTTCACTCCCTTTTATTCCTGGGCATATTGTGTTCGATAAAACCCTTTGCTTGTAACTCGGCTGGCAGGGCTCCCAGCTGCTACTCCTGTCTGCCTTTCCTCCCCCCTCCGGATTCCCTTGGCTTCACTCTGACCCCTCTCTTCCTTACCTTGTCCCCTCAAACTCTAGGGGGAGGAGGTCAAGGCACCTCCCTTTGTTTCTGACCCCTCCCCCACCCCAGTTCCTGTAGAGGTGTGCAGAGATTGCCCACCTTCTTCCTAGGAAAAAAGTCCAGGCAGTGTTGCTGGGCCACACAAGGAGGTCCCCCTCCCACTAAGGCCGGAAGGAGGGCTGGAGCCGCCAGGCCCAGGTAGGGCTCTGGTGGAATCAGGATATCAGACTGGTTCTGCTAGTTCCCTGGGCCAGCAGGGAGGGGCATGCACGGGGCCAGCTTCTGTGTACAATTATTTCCCATCTTGACTCTGCCACTGCCAGCCTGCCCCGCCCCTTGGGGAAGTAAAGACAGGTCTGAGTCACTAGCAAGGGGGAGGGCAGGAGTTAAACAAGTTGTGGCTGTAGCATCCCCACAGGCCTACTACCAGCTGGACAGAAAGACAGACAGAAGGTAGGCAGAACTTTGGGCCAGCCACATTTATCTTTCCTGACTCCTACAGGATCAGATCCTCGGGCCCATGCCTTCTGAGGCACCTGGGCCCTGACAGGACTTGCTAAGGCCTGTGGGGTGCTTTGAACTGAGCTCAGCACTGGCGGCACTGGGATGGAAGGAGAGTGGTTTTGAGGGCCCCAGGAGCAGGACAGCCTTCTGAGTCCTGTCTCTGGCAGCCTGGGGGCCAGCTGACACACAGCCAGGCTGGGGTGGAGGGTGATGCTGGGAGGAGCCATCTCCATGGGTCTCAGAGTGTCATGGGGGCAGCAGAGGTTCTGCATGTGCCTGGCCCCTGTTCTAGTGCCAGAGGAAGGGTGGTGGCAGAGGGGTTCCTGGGGAGAATCCAGGGACCTGGGGAGAATTTTTCTGTCTTGGGCCTGGCCCTGAGGCTGCGGCAAGGGAGGGAGGCTACCCCTGGTCCTCCTTGTGCTGGGCTATTAGAGGTCTTCCATGCACCCAGGGCCTTGGTGGTTTGAAGAGCCTGAACTGTCTCTGCCTTCAGGGAGTTTCTATTTTGGCTCAGAAGATGGAACTGAGATTGCAAAATAATCAGATTAATTAATTACCCAATTAGGTGGCAGTGACAATAAATATCAGATCAATCTTATGGAAACCTAGATGTCAGCCACAAGCCCTTCCACCTGTACCCCATATGATGTGAACAAGTCACATCCCCCCCCCCTCTGGCCTCTGGGAGTGGCAGGGGTGGTGGTGGCTAGGTCTCTGTGAGCAGCAGCTGCCCCTACAAGCTCCTTCCCTTTGCCTTCTGCTCTGGCCCCTCCCTTTCACCTTCTTCTCCTCTTCCCTTTTGGGTCCCTGATCTTGGCTCAGCCACTACCTCCTCCAAGAAGTCTCCTCAGGTTTTCCTTGCATGAATCCTCTGTGCTTCTGTGCATGCCTGCACTGGGCTGTATTGTCTGTACCCTCACAACTAAATATGGGTGAACCAAGACATGTGTCCTGAGCTTGGTGTAGCACCTGACCCAGGGAAGGTCCCAGGAAATAGGTGCTGAACAAGTCCACCTATAAAAATCAGCCACAGGAGGAAAGTGAACAGAGAAGGCAGGAAGGCTGTAAGCAAGATCTTCCCCAGAGGGAGCCAATCAGGAGCAAGGCAGGGGAATGGACATTATGGTGATCATGTTAAGGTCTTGGCTGAGGCCCGTTCATTCAGGTGGGGCAGCCCTGAGTCATCCTGGAGCCCCCTTTAGCAGCTATGTGATCTTGGACAAGCCATGGAATTCCTCTCTGAGTCTCACTATCCCCATGGGTGAATAGAGATAGTTATCACGGCAACTCTGTGGTGTGGTTGTGTAGATGGGTGTGCCAAGCTACAAATACCTGCTGAATAATAAGTAAAATAAGAAGAGTAAAAGTGATTGTCCACTGAAGGCTGTTCCTACCAGCCTGAACACTCTGGCTAGGCCTTTGTCAGCCAGTGCTGAGTGACCCTTGGGATGGGGCACTGCTCCTGAGTTCAGACCTTCTCTTCCTCAGCCCCATGTGGGACCCAAGGACACAGCCGCCTTGCTGAGAGCACGGCGGCTCGCCCCTCAAGACCGTGACCTCGAGACGGTGGCCCTCGGCCCTCCACCTCCGGCGGGGGCGAGGGCCGCCCACCTCCAAGTCTCCAGCCATGACGACCTCTGCGCTCCGCCGCCAGGTCAAGAACATCGTGCACAATTACTCCGAGGCGGAGATCAAAGTGCGCGAGGCTACCAGCAATGACCCCTGGGGCCCGCCCAGCTCGCTTATGTCGGAGATCGCCGACCTGACCTTCAACACGGTGGCTTTTGCCGAGGTCATGGGCATGCTGTGGCGTCGGCTCAACGACAGTGGCAAGAACTGGCGGCACGTGTACAAGGCACTGACGCTGCTGGACTATCTACTCAAGACGGGCTCCGAGCGCGTGGCGCACCAGTGTCGCGAAAACCTCTACACCATCCAGACGCTCAAGGACTTCCAGTACATCGACCGCGACGGCAAGGACCAGGGCGTCAATGTGCGCGAGAAGGTCAAGCAGGTGATGGCCCTGCTCAAGGACGAGGAGCGCCTGCGGCAGGAGCGAACTCATGCCCTCAAGACCAAGGAGCGCATGGCTCTGGAGGGCGTAGGCATTGGCAGTGGGCAGCTGGGCTTCAGCCGCCGCGGTGAGCGGGGTTCTCCATCCTCCTACACCTGTGAGTGAGCCCTGAGGGTGTGGCTGGGACAGGGAGGTGGCCAGAGTGCAGCCCTGAACCACGATTAACAGTACTTACCTCGGAAGGATGTTATGAGGACCGGCCAGATAAGGAATGTAATGTCAAAAATATAATGCACCCCCCCACCCCACCGCATATAGCAAGCACTGCAGAATTTAGCTCAAATATGTTATTATACATCTGCCATTCAATTTATTAATTAACCATTGCTAGGATGGCATGGTGATTGCACAGACTCTGGGGTCAGATACCATCTATTGTGCCCCTTCTAAACTGTGTGACCTGGATAACTAACTCTCTGAACCTCAGTTTCCTTATCTGTAAAATGAGGATAACTTCCATTGTTTAATCTGAGAATTAAAAAAACAAAAACAAAAAAACAGGCCCTCAACCGGACACATGGCATTCCTCTTAATTCCCCTTAATTCCCCCTCTTAAGGGCATTGTCCTTGAAAATAGGGGCAGCTGCTGGACAGTTCTGAATGCTTCCCCCAGCAGTGAAGGCTGATCTGAGGAACTCTAGAATAGCCCTCCTTTTAGTTTAATTTATTTTTATTTTTTGTATGGGGGACTGAACCCAGGGAGGCTCCACCTTTGAGCTGCATCCCCAGCCCTTTTTATTTTGAGACAGTTTTACTAAATTGCAAGGCTGTCCTCAAACTTGCAATTCTCTTGCCTCAGCTTCCTGAGTAGCTGGGACTATAGGTGTGCACCACCTTACATGGCTTAGGATGGCCCTGCTTTCAGTCATTGATGGTTTGCTGAGGGCTTTGGGCTGCGACTTTGCTATACTCGAAGTTCCTGCCTTCCCATTCCTCTTGACCCCAAGCACAATGGGGTCCAGCTGGAAGAGTCCAAGAGCAGGAGTCAGGGGACCTGGGCTCAATTCCTGCTTCAGGACCTTGGCCAGACACCCTCTGAACTGTCTGCCCACCTGCCAAGGAAGCACTGGCATCTGCCCCTCTGGGGTGGAATGGGGAATCTCCAGAAGTGCCCAGCAAACCACCTGGCTCACTGGAGCCCTTGACAGATGGTTGTTCTCTTTGCCTCAGTTTCCCTCTCTGATCCTCAGCTTCCTGGCAGGCAGAGGGATGTGGGGCTCTGTGGGTACTAGTGTGGTCACAGAGGCCATGATGGTTGTTGCAGCTGCCTCCTCATCCCCCCGCTATGCCTCGGACCTGGAGCAAGCGCGGCCCCAGACATCAGGAGAAGAGGAGCTGCAGCTGCAGCTGGCACTGGCCATGAGCCGTGAGGAGGCTGAGAAGGTGAGGCCTTGGCTGTCCAGGGTGGGCTGCAGAGGGAAGAGAGGGGCCTGGTGCCCCATGACTCAGGTTTCCCGCTCTGGGCCTCAAGCCCTACTCCTGCTCTCATGGACAGTGCAGGGCCTATGTCCCTGGGTTTGTTTCAGGCAGGACTGCCTCTTAGACTCCAGTCCTCTCTGTCTGGGCCTGGAAAGGGTGATGTGTGGTTAGGGTATATGGTATGTTTAAGGGGCCTTGTGATGGGGGAGAGGAGCCTGTTGACCGACATCCTTAAAAACACTGGAATTGCTGCTCCCCCATCAGCTGTCCTTTAGGGAGGACAGAGACAGTACCTCTGATATCATCTCTGCCATTACCTTTGTGGATGCAGGCAGACCAGGTAAGAAGCAGCTGGGTATGCATGGTGGGGCCAGGGAAGCCCTCAGGCCACCAGGAGGAAAAGACTCAGCTTCCTGATCCTTAAGCCACATGCCACATGCAGGCAGGGAGCAGGTCACATCCTCACTGCTCACCCTATTCATGGTGGCCATTTCTGTCTCCATTCCTGCTTCCTGGGCAAAGCTATGCTGGCCCTCTGGCCCAGGGTGGAGAGCATTGGGCCAAGTTCACCCCTGTCTTCCTCCCTGCAGCCAGTACCCCCAGGCTCCCACAGGGACGAGGACCTACAGCTGCAGCTGGCTCTGCGCCTGAGCCGGCAAGAGCACCAGAAGGTAGTGAGTAGGCCAAGCCACCTGGGCCTGGGCTGCAGGTGCCCTGGTGCGGTGCTGGTGGAGGTGCTGTGGGGCACTAACCGGCTTCTCTGCTGCTCTAACTCGGCGCCTCCCACCCTGCTCTCTCCTTGATCCCGGCCTGGGCGCACAGGTCCTCTCAAATTCAGCTTGAACGGCTCATGTTCCTCCTGCCTCTGTGCCTTCTGCAGGAAGTGAGGTCCTGGCGGGGAGATGACTCCCCCGTGGCCAATGGTGCAGGGACTGTGGTCCGCCATCGGGAGGACAGAGAGCCAGGAAGAGAAGAGAAAAAGGAGGAGGAGAAGCTGAAAACCAGCCAGGTAAGGAGCAAGTGGGGTGTGAGGGCCAGCAGTCCTGGGAGGTAACTGAGTTGTTATTTGTAGAGCGTAGAAATGTGCTTGGTGTATAGTAAGTACTACTTAAGTATTTTTTTAAAAGAAAGTGGGGGTGGCGGCATGAGCAGCCCCTGGTCCCATACTGCATGGTCTAGCAACTGAGTTGACAGCAAAATGGGGTGTGACAGGATCCTGACTAAGATCCTTGGATTTGCTGCCACTTACTTCATGACTTGGGGAATATCACTGTCTAGGTCTCAGTTTCCCCTTCTGCACAGTAGGTTTTTTGGTCCTGATATCCTAGGATCATGTGATACTGTGGACCAACACTAGGGGCTGGCTCTGGCACATGGTGCTGAAAACATCTTGGGTAGCCTGGCAGGGATGTGTGTGTGGGGGGAGTACATGGCTTCTGAGAGCAAGACCACCCTCCAAAGCTATTCATGCTGCCCTTGGGGGTGCCTCTGTCCCCTTTCTGCCCACATCCATTGTGGGCAGTTTCTCTTGGACACTGATCTATGGAGGTAGGTTTTTTTTTTCTCAAAAATCATCTTTTCCTTTACGGCCCCTTTCTGCTGGCCTAGATTCTATGCCAGCGCTGCCTCTCCCTGGCTGTGTAACTTCAGGCAAACCATTTCCCCTCTTTGGGCTTCAACTGGCTCATCTGTAAAGTGGGTATATCACCTGCTTTACCTACCTCACAGGGGTGTTGTGAAAGAGGGCAGTCAATGGATGAGGAAACATTTTATAAACTGGAAGCTGTACAGAGGTGAGGGATCATTAAAAGATGTTTGTGGAATGAATAAAGGAGGGAATGAGCTGGAGTTAGGCTGGCAGGTCAGGGCCTGCCCATCTCCCAACTGCCTCTCCCCTCCACAGTCCTCCATCCTGGACTTGGCTGACATCTTTGCACCTGCCACGGCCCCACCCTCTACTCACTGCTCTGCTGACCCATGGGACATCCCAGGTGGGTATGCAGGGGTGCAGGAGGCTCCCAGGCTGGTCCCAGATAGGCCTTTCCTTCCCAGCTACTGTAGCCAACCACTTCCCCACAATAGCTGGGGTCACTGGGCAAATCACTCACCTCCCTCAGTCATAGCTGCCTCTGTGACCTGGCTTTCACGGTGAAAGAACCCAGTGACGAGAATCTCAGTAGAGGTTCTCTTGCTACCCTCTCACAGGCCCAGCCCTGAATGGGAAGGTGGCCAACACTGCCCATGCCTGGTGGTCCAGGGGCCTGGGATAACTATCTGAACCTGGGCTCCAGCTGCTGGGTGCTCCTGAGGTAGCATGTCACCTATAAAGTGGCTCCCATACCTCCTACTTGGCCTGGGTAACTGGGAGGGGATCTGCGGGTCTGAGCTTACACCTGTGCTATTCCCATTCTAGGTCTCAGGCCGAACACAGAGCCCAGTGGCTCTTCCTGGGGACCTTCTGCGGACCCCTGGTCTCCAGTCCCCTCAGGAAATGCCCTGTCCCGAAGCCAGCCTTGGGACTTGCTTCCTACACTCTCCTCCTCTGAGCCTTGGGGCAGGACCCCAGTGCTGCCTGCTGGACTCCCCACCACAGACCCCTGGGCACCAAAGTCTCCCCACCACAAACTCCCCAGCACAAGAGCTGACCCTTGGGGGGGCTCCATGGAGTCTTCTGACACACCTGGTAAGTGGAGGGCAGAGGGACTTGTGGGTCCCTCTCCCTCTGGTGCCAGCAGGTGCTGTACTAAGAGGGCCACTTCCTAGGAAAGGGGTCAGACCAGTGCCTGCCCTTTTTGCCAACTCATCTCCCTTTTTCTCCTCATCTAGTTCTAGGTGGTACCTCGAACTTTGACCTATTTGCCAAACCTCCAGAACCCACAAAAACCAAGGAGGGGCTGGAGGGTGCCCAGGCCTTGCCGTCGGGGAAGCCCAGCAGCCCTGTGGGTGAGCAGCCAGAGGATACTGAGACCCTGGGAATGAGTGGCCTAGCAGAGCAGGTTCCCGCCCTCTTCCCTTCACCTCGGTGGCCAATCCGTCCCCAACAAGCTCTATCATGTGCCTTTCAGAGCTGGACCTGTTTGGAGACTCCAGTCCCACTTCCAAGCAAAACAGCACGAAGGAGCCAGATGCCTTTGACCTGGATGTACTAGGAGAAGCACTAACCCAGCATGGACAGGAGAACCGTGCCTGCCGTACGCCAGAGTCCTTCCTGGGCCCCTCGGCTTCTTCTTTGGTCAACCTTGACTCACTGGTCAAGGCGCCCCAGGCTGCGAAAACCCGGAACCCCTTCCTGACAGGTAGGGCACTCCCTAGACCCTCAACACCCGGAACCTTGCTCTCTCCGGCCCTCCTAGCAGAGCCCAGCTGCTGCCCTACAGTCTCCCCCTTCCCTGACTCTAAGCCCCCCGATCTTGCCGCCCATCTTGCACCCTCTCTCGTTTGCAGGTCTCAGCGCGCCGTCCCCCACCAACCCTTTCGGAGTGGGCGAACAGGGGAGGCCGACCCTGAACCAGATGCGCACCGGGTCACCTGCGCTCGGCCTGCCCGCCGGCGGGCCTGCCGGAACGCCCCTGGGCTCCATGACCTACAGCGCCTCCCTGCCCCTCCCGCTCAGCAGCGTGCCGGTCGGCATGACCCTTCCCGCCTCGGTCAGCGTCTTCCCGCAGGCCGGAGCCTTCGCCCCGCCTCCGGTCAGCCTGCCACAGCCGCTGCTGCCCACCTCTGCCTCGGCTGGGCCGCTGCACCCAGGCCCGCAGACTGGCACCAACCCCTTCCTCTGAGCGACGCCCTGGAGCCTGCGCGCGAGGCCCCGCCCCCTCCTGACCTTGGGCGGGGCAGTAGTGCAGGTTGAGCGCTGATCGAAGCCTCGCAAGGCGGAAGGCACACTCCTGAGTTTGGAGACTGAGGACTTTCGGGGGGCCTAGACCACACCCCCACAATAAAGACTGGAACCCACGTGCGCAGCTCTTACCAAGTGGACTTCTTGTGGGGTGTGGCACTGGGGTCTGTACCACAGGACAGATCACTGGCTGCTGAGGAAACTACTACTCTACAATCTAGGGCACGGAATTGGCCCCATTTCCCTTACAACTCCTCTCAAACCTCCATCCACACCCTCGTCTCCTGTTGGCCTGGCACCTTTGCTTCCAGATGTTCCCAGGCCTCACTCATTCGGTCATTTCATTTATTCATCACACATTAGCACGCCCTGGGGATGATCTAACAGCGGGGGACAGTAGGCATTTGTTCCCATTTACTGCGCACTCGTTAATGTGATAAGCACTTTAGATAGATCATTTCATTTAATCATTGCAAATCTGAGGCAGGGAATATAGTCACTCTCATTCAGGACAGCTACAGGATTTGCAAGGCCCAGTGCAAAATGAAAATGCTGCCAAATGTGGTGGCACACGCCTGTAATCCCAGCAATTCTGGAGGCTGAGGCAGGAAGATTCCAAGTTCAAGAACAGCCTGGGCAATTCAGCAAGGTGAGCAGCACTCAGCAACTTAGTGAGACCCAGTCTCAAAAAAAAAAAAAAAAATTTAAAAAAGGACTGGGCCTATATCTCAATGGTAAAGTGCCCCTGGGTTCAACCACCAATACCCCCCACCCCCACAAAAAAAATAAAATGCAGAGTTCCTTGCTCAAAATTGGGTTAAGAATTTCAATACAGAAACAGCAGAGCATCAAACCAAGTGGACAGCCCTCCCAAGTGCAACGGCACAGGTCTCTCTTGAAGCAGCTGCTGCAGCTCCCATTTTATACGTGAGAAAACTGAGGCTCAGAGAGGTTAAGTGGCATTCTCAAAGTTAAAAAGCAAGGACTGTGTGGAGAGGAGACTCAAAGTCATCAGACAGTCTGGATCCCTATCTAGGAGCTCCCAGACTAGGCCCCAGATTTAATTCAGCAAATATTGACTGACTGTTGTGGACAAAGTGCTGGGCTGTCCTGGGAGGAATCCAAGAATTGCTGAGCCCACAACCTGCAGGAGCTCAGAGCACAGCAGAGCAGAGAAAGGAGAGGGGGCATGTGATGCAGCTGTAGCACAAGCCAGGTCAGGAGCCTCTGTGCTCCTGTGTTTTATTGAATTGCCTTAAACCCAGCTCTGTGCCCTGCCCCCTCGACCCAGGCTGACAAGAAACTCCCCCTTAACAGTAGGAGTCTGCTCCTACTGGGGGTTTCATGCAAAATTTAGAAACCAAGAGTGGGACAAAGCCTGGTACTCATCCTGGGAGCCATCACGGTCACTCTTACTTCCACTCAATGTTCTGTGATCACTGGATTGGTGGACACTGGGTGTGTCCTCAGTGCTCAGGGGTAGCCCTGCAGCCAGCCTGCTGCTAGCCCCTCCCCCCTTTAAGGCCCTGAGAGCAAATAGCCTTCCACAGCCCTCCCAAGAAACATCCAAGTTGTTGATGGTGGGAGTGCATGATGCCACTGTCCTTTGGGGTGGGCTGCTTTGTTGGTGTGGAGGGAGGGAGTCCCACTGTTGCAGACCAGTTGGACAAGAGCCCTTGCTTAGGAGTCAGACCTACAGGGTTTAAAACTCGGCTCCAAGGTTTGACCTTAATGATAATAATCTCTTAATAAGTGGTTATGCTGTCTGACCTTGAGTAAATTGCTTCACCTTTCCTTGTCTGTGCCTCTGTTTTCCTACTTGTTAAGTGGGATCAAGAGTTCCTTCCTTGGGCTGGGGGAGGGTATAGCTCAGTGGGAGAGCACTTGCCAAACATGCTTGAGGCCCTGGCTTCAATCCCCAGTTCTGCCAACAAACAAACAAACAAGAGCCAGGGTTCCACCCTCTTCACCCAGGACAATGATCCCTGCCCCTGATCTCTGGCTTTGCCAGGCAGCACAGAGTCCAGCCGCTATCTATTTTCTGCTGCACCCAAACCCGGAAGGTTCTATCTTCTTTGGTCCCAGATCCATCCTCTGTGCCTCTCCCACCTAAACTAACTCTCCCCTGGGGACACCAAAAGGAGCCATTATGTCTCCAGGGAAGAATAGTTTGGTTGCCTGGTTTCTGGTAATTACTTCTGGAACATCTTCCTCCTTGAGAGATCTTCCTCCTGGAGACTGACACTGTGGGGCTGCCCTGCCTCCTCCCTGCCTGCGGCTGCCACTCCTCCTCATTCTTGGGATGCTTCCCTCTTGGCTCACTTTTCCCCACCCAGATCCGATCTCAACTCCTTATCCAGGAGGATGACCTGGAAGTCTCTTCACTTCTCAGCTACCCTGGCCCATGAGCACTCTTAGGGACTTGTCACCATCATCCTTCCTGATCTCACTCCTTGCAGCTGGAACACATCCTCTGGAGCAGCCCCACCTGCCAGCCCCCCACTCTCAAAACTGCTCAGTATTAAGAATCTCTTCTCAGGGTTGGGGATATAGCTCAGTTGGTAGAGTGCTTGCCTTGCATGCACAAGGCCCTGGGTTTGATCCCTAGCACCAAAAACAAAAACAAAAAACAAAAAAACCAAAAAAAACAACTCTTCTCTCCTCCGTAGCTTCAATAGCTTTATATCAACCAACTTCTTTCCATCAACATGTGTTCTCATTAGCTTTGTCCCCAAAGCATCTTTCTCTGCACATCAAGTGCCCACAGTGTCCCTCCATTTCCCCTCTCTGCCCTCCCTCAGTGCTCTCCAGTTGCTTGCCTGCTCTCAGCCTGGTATCATTGGATAATGGTCACCATGCCCACCCAGGGCTTTTTCTGGTCCATCCTGGTTGGCTTCCTGGTTCGCTTTCCTTCCTTCTTGCAATCCCCAGTCCTTTGCTTCTGAGACGCCCCTCTCTGGGCTTACACTCTAGCCATTTTGTGTCTGTGGCTTTTTCAGGCTTATGGAGTCTAGACCTGAGCTCTCTTCTCTGCTTCTAATGTAGTCTTCCCCAAGGGACTCTCCCTGGAGAAACCCTCATTCCTGTCTCCCAACAGCCTCCTCTCTGTGCTCCAAGTCTTGTCATCTCCCTCCCCCAGTGTTCATCTCAAAGGCACCTCAAACAACAGGTCCAAAAGTGCCAATCACTCTTGACCCCTTCTCCCTGCCAACCAATCCTGAGATCTTTCCTCCATCCCCAGCCCTGCGCTTTCTCCGCAGCTCCACTCCCAACCCGTGGCTGCCCTCCCATCTCCCTGCCATGCTACTTTGGATTCCCAATCACTGCTGCTTCCCTCTTGCCTCTTTAGGATCCATTCTCCCCTGAGCAGCCAGCAAGACCTTCCCCAAAATGCAAACCCCACTGGGTCACTCTCCTGACTAAAGCCCTCCAGCAGCTTCCTCCTGCTCTCATCAAAGCTCCTCTTCTCACCATTCACAAGTTCCTCTAAGACCTGGTCCCTGCCCTCCTCCCCCACCTCCAAGCCTCATCTATGACCTATCTTCCCCTTGCTTTCTGACCTCCAGTCATGCTGACCTTCTGCAGTTCATCCCTGACTCACTGTGACATGTGGGGGCCTTTGCACATGCTAGTCTGTCTGCCTACTTATCCAGCACCCCCGCCCAAGGCCTGCACTCCCTCAAATTTCTGTCCTTTTGTTCTCTGTGGTTATTGCCCAAATGTAATTTCCTCAGGGAAGCCTTCCCTTCTTGTCCCTTCCAACCAGATCACACTCACAGTGGGTGATGGAATATTCATTTGTGTGGCTGTCTGACTGGCCTCTGCCTCTAAACTGTGAGTAAAACCAGGGGAGGAGACTCTTCTTTGTCCACCCACCATTCAGTATCTCGCACAGTGGCAGGCAGTGGACACTTGGACACTCAATACATGCAGGCTGAATGCATGTGTGTGAAGCATACCATAGGAGGTAAAATTGACTCAGTGTTATTATTCAGGCAAGTGTTCCTAGAGTGGGTGGGATTTGAGCAGGGCCTGGAGATGGAGGGGCCAAACCAAGCTTGCTAGCTCAATGGATCTGGACAAGAGATGCCTTCACCTAGATCTTCATTTCTCAAAATGGACAAAATGAGCTGAGGCTCTGAGATCCTAGGCCCTAGCACCCCACATCCGTGAGAGTTGTCCTCTGGCATGCTAGATTAGTCAAGCCAAGGCGGTTTTTAGGCAGGGACCCCATGCTCTGAAGCTGGGGCTGCCGGGTTTGCAATCCTCCGCTCGGCCACATGGCGACGCTCAGAGACCAGCCACTCGGCCCCGAGTCTGGGCGAAGACCCGCCCGCGGCTCTGAGGGCGCCGGGCCCGCCTCTCGCAGCCTCCCGTTGGGTTCTCCCGGAGCAGCCATGCTGGGCTCGCGGGCCTGGATGGGCCGCGGCCTCCTGCTGCCCCGCGCCAAGCTGGGTCTCACCGCGAGCCGCAGGTACGAGCGGGCCGCTGGGGTGCACCCTGCACCTGCGGGGCAGGTAGCAGGTGTCCCTGGCTCTGGGTCTGTAGTGCCTGCTTGGACCAGCCCGCATGCCTGGTCCTCCTGGTACCCCACCAGGCTCTGGTCTGACCTGGAGACCTGGCCCTGGCAGAAAGAGCCTCTGCCTCTCCTCAATCCCCTCTGCTTATGGGGCTAGCTCCCTGGGGGACTAATCTGAGGCTACCACCAGGAAGCCTTCATTGAGCCCAGTGCTGGACCAGGGCCCTTCTTCAGTAACACCTTGTGACCTGTCACCGCCCTGTATTGATGCAGGACCTATCAATATTTAGGTCTGTCCCCACCCAGCACCACTCTCCCAGGCTGAACACCTTGAGACGGGGTGTTTCTGATTCCCTGGGTATCCTCTGGGTCTGACACAGGACCCGGCCCTGTGGGCTGCCCAGTGAGTGGGTTTTGAGTGAGGAATCCTCTCGACTGTTTTCCTCTGGTTTCCCATCACTGGCCCAGTCCTAGACCCTGCTCATGTGTGGTCCAGCCACTCCTGGACCAGCCACCAACAGCTGTCTGTGCCTCTCTACTTAGGTCATGCCCCCATGCATGCCAGAGCCCCCCTCCTCCACCACCAGTGTAAACTACCCTTGGGAGGGGCCCTGCTAGGGGGACAGAATGGAGTCGGAAGGACCATTCTGCCCATTGTGACCCGCCCTGACCTCACAGTCATCCTTCCCACCACCAGATCTGAGAGGTTGGGGGAGACTAACCTGGCAGGGAGCCCCCAATGAGCCACCTCTCCTCACCCCCCAAAAAACTTAAGGGGGAGCACAAAGGCCACGGTCTCCCCCGTGGTTCAGAAAGGTGTGTGGGGCTGGGAGAAGGGGTTCCCCTGGGTTGGAAGGAAGGCTGGGTGGAATATGGGGGGAGAGGGGCATGGGTGCAGGTGGGGGCAAGGCCTTGACCCATGTGATCCACCTGCCCATACCAGGGGTAGCTCCTCCCGGGACAAGGACCGAAGTTCTACGGTCAATAGTTCAGTGCCCATGCCTGCCGGAGGGAAGGGAAGTCGTCCCAACTGTCCCCCATCCACACCCCAGAAAGTCCCCAACCGCCTGATCAATGAGAAGTCACCATACCTTCTACAACATGCCTACAATCCTGTGGACTGGTAAGTACCTCTCCAGTGCTCTCCTTGAAGCAGTTGGGGCCCCAGACCCCTCCTCGACCCCCAGGGCTGCTGATTGATGCCACACCCTGATGGACCTAGGTACCCCTGGGGACAGGAAGCCTTTGACAAGGCCAGGAAAGAAAACAAGCCAATCTTCCTCTCAGGTACTGTGCCCACTTTCTCTGAAATGGGGGTGGGGTGGGGGGAAGGTTGGTCAGCAGGGGAAAGGTCCTGTGGGCCTTGAGGGCTCCCAGGAGTCTAGAGATCAGCTTCTGGTCCAGGTGGGGCCCCTGGGCTGCGCTGCCCCATCATCGCTGCCCCATTGGCGTTTCAGTGGGGTACTCTACCTGCCACTGGTGCCACATGATGGAGGAGGAGTCCTTCCAGAATGAGGAGATTGGCCGCCTGCTGAGTGAGGACTTCGTCAGTGTGAAGGTGGACCGGGAAGAGCGACCTGATGTGGACAAGGTGTTTATGACGTTTGTGCAGGTGAGCTGTTTCCCTGTGGGAGAGCTTCTGTCACCTGTTCATGGCAGTTCCCCTGACCCTGATGCTCTTTCCACCAGGCCACCAGCAGTGGTGGGGGCTGGCCCATGAATGTATGGCTGACTCCCAACCTCCAGCCCTTTGTGGGGGGCACCTATTTCCCCCCTGAGGATGGCTTGACACGAGTTGGCTTCCGCACAGTGTTGTTGAGAATACGGGATCAGGTGGGTGTGCGTCAGGGAGGGAGGTACTCCAGCCCAGGTCAAGGGGCCTACACTCCATGCTGACCTCCAGGTGTGCCCTCACCTTCAACAGTGGAAACAGAATAAGAACACTCTGCTAGAAAATAGCCAGCGCGTGACGACAGCCTTGCTGGCCCGTTCAGAGATCAGCATGGGTGACCGCCAGCTGCCACCCTCTGCTGCCACCATGAATAGCCGCTGCTTCCAGCAGCTGGATGAGGGCTATGACGAGGAGTACGGTGGCTTTGCTGAGGCCCCCAAGTTTCCCACACCAGGTCAGCACCCACCATGTCCTCCTTACCCCAGACTTGGTCTTTTGCTTCCTGTCTTGGTCAATGGTCTTCTCGTTCCTGGCGTAGTCATCAGCCTCCTGGCCTCCCAACTGGCCAGGAGACTTGACATCTGCTTTAGTAATGACATTCTGACCCTGACCTACATGATGATCTTCCAACCTGGTCAATGACCTAGTCACCCTGGTCTGGCCAATGTTACTGGTATAGTCAGTAACATCGGGGTTCCCTGTGGCTGATGATATTCTGATCTCTGGCTTGATCGATAACCTTGTGCCCTCTGGGTTGACCGTTGACCTCCTGACCTCAGCCTGGCCAGAGGCCTCTTGACCATCCACACCCCATCACTCCCTCACTCACCTGTTCTTGCCTCCCCACAGTGATCCTGAACTTCCTGTTTTCCTACTGGCTCAGTCACCGGCTAACCCAGGATGGCTCTCGGGCCCAGCAGATGGCTTTGCACACCCTGAAAATGATGGCCAATGGGGGCATCCGGGACCATGTGGGGCAGGTAAGGGGTAGCGGGGCATTCCCTGGAGGAGCAGTGGGAGGCAGCGTCTGGGACCAGCCTCCAGCCCTGTATCCCACCTGGTACAGGGTTTTCACCGCTACTCCACGGACCGCCAATGGCATGTCCCTCACTTTGAGAAGATGCTTTATGACCAGGCACAGCTCGCAGTGGCCTATTCACAGGCCTTCCAGGTGACCCCTTGCCTAGTCCTAACCCTGGCTGCCTCTCCCAAGGCCTTCCTAGTACTATTGTTCTTCTCTCATTCTTTTGTATTTCCTTTTCTTTCTTTTTTCCCTCCCTCCCTCCCTCCCTTCCTTTCCTTTCTTCCTTCCTTTCTTTTCTTGTAGTACTGGAAATTGAACTCAGGGGCACTCTACCTCTGAGCTATATCCCCAACCCTTTTAATGTTTTAAATTTTGAGACCAGGGTCTCACTAAGCTGCTGAGGCTGGCCTCGATCTTCAGATCCACCTGCTTCAGGTTTCTGAGAAGCTAGGATTACAGGCGTACACCACCCCCCTTCCTTTCAACTCCTAATGCCCTCCCTTGTACCCACTACCCAGGCTTCCCTCCCCCAATTTCCTGGGAGAATATCATCCCTATGTACTTGGGCCACCCCAGTGGTCTCTATTGACAGCCTCCTCCCTCCCCAGATCTCTGGTGATGAATTCTATTCTGAGGTTGCCAAAGGCATCCTGCAGTATGTGGCCCGGAGTCTGAACCACCGGGTACGTATCCAGAGGAAGATAGACTTGGCTGTAGAAGGGGTTGGGGCCTCTGCTGCTCTTTAGCCTGGGACCCAGCCAACATTTCCCTTTCCACAGTCTGGAGGCTTCTATAGCGCAGAGGATGCAGATTCACCCCCAGAGCGGGGCATGCGGCCCAAAGAGGGTGCCTTCTATGTGTGGACAGTCAAAGAGATCCAGCAACTCCTCCCAGAGCCTATATTGGGTGCCACTGAACCTCTGACCTCGGGCCAGCTCCTCATGAAACACTATGGACTCACAGAGGCTGGCAATATCAGCCCCAATCAGGTGAGGACTTCTGGGGACACAGGAGGGGACCTAAGACCAGCTGGGTATGTGAGTTCCCTCTGATAAGGCCTTTTTCCTCAGGATCCCAATGGGGAGCTGCAGGGTCAGAACGTGTTGACTGTTCGGTATTCTTTGGAGCTGACTGCTGCCCGGTTTGGCTTGGATGTGGAAGCTGTGCGGACCTTGCTCACCACAGGGCTGGAGAAGCTTTTCCAGGCCCGGAAACACCGGCCAAGGCCACACCTGGACAGCAAGATGCTGGCCGCCTGGAATGGTGGGACAGCCCTGTCTGAGGCCCAATCCTGTTTGTAGAATTCCCCTCACCAAGCTCCTCTGCCAGGCACCCTTAAAATGATGATTCTTCCTTTATTAGGTTTATTATCCTTAATTTGCAAATGTGTTCATTCAGGCTTAGAGAGCGGAAGTAACCTGTTCAGGGTCACCTCATAGGGGCCAGGAATCCAGCTCTACCTGACACTGGAGCTGAAGCTCCAGGGGGTCAGAGCCTGGGGTGTGGCAGGGACCTTCCTGGAGAGCTCTGGCCTAATCTTACACCCCTTCTTCTCCCACCAGGCCTCATGGTGTCTGGCTTCGCTGTGACTGGGGCTGTCCTGGGCATAGACAGGCTGATCAGCTACGCTACCAACTGTGCCAAGTTCCTCAAGCGGCACATGTTTGATGTGGCCAGTGGCCGCCTGAAGCGCACCTGCTATGCTGGCACTGGGGGGACTGTGGAGCACAGGTGGGGGACTGGGCAGACTGGGAGGGCTCGTGTTCTTTGTGCATTCCCAGCGCCCCTCTGCCCCTCCTCTGGATGAGCTCCTAACCTCCCTGGGCCCATTTACTCTTCTGGGAAAATGGGCTAGTGGTAGCCATCAGATGGGTGGATTTTGAGGATTAAATGAAGGAATGCATAAGAAATGTCCCCTCTGTGAAAGCCCAGGACTGTCATCAGCCTCTCCCCTGTTGTCTGTGCCCCTAGCAACCCACCCTGCTGGGGCTTCCTGGAGGACTATACTTTCGTGGTGCGGGGCCTGCTGGACTTATATGAGGCCTCACAGGAGAGCTCGTGGCTTGAGTGGGCTCTACGGCTGCAAGACACACAGGACAGGCTCTTCTGGGACTCTAGGGGAGGCGGCTACTTCTGCAGTGAGGCTGAGCTGGGGTCCGGTCTGCCCCTGCGTCTGAAAGATGGTCAGTATGGATGTGGGCTAGCCTCGGGTCTTGCACCCAGCTGGGGTTTGGTTTTTCCTGTGGGAAGCATAGTTCAGGGTGAGAAGCTGGTATGGGCTGGCCTCACATCTCTGTTCCTTACAAATCATGCGACTATGTGACTTTGGATAGTCTCCTGATATTTCTGAACCTGTTTCTTTTCTTCTGGGGGTGGGGAGTTACTGGGGATTGAACCTAGGGGCACTTTATATCCCCAGCCCTTTTATTTATTTTTATTTTGAGACAGAATCTTGCTAAATTGCTTAGGGCCTGGCTAAATTGCTGAGGCTGGCCTTGAACTTGCAATCCTCCTATCTTAGCCTTCCAAGTTGCTGGGATTACAGGCATGTGCCACCATGCTGGTCTCTCTCTCTAATTTTTAGTTGTAGGTGGACACAATACCTTTATTTTATTTGTTTATTTTTATGTAGTGCTGGGGATCAAACCCAGTTGTCTCACACATGCTAGGCAAGCACTGTACCACTGAGCTACAACCCCAGCCCCTAGTGTCTGTCTCTTAATATGTAAAAGGAAGCTAACACTGGTAGTGCCTTATGGAGTTGATGGAAAGATTTATCTAGGTGCTCTATGCACATGCTCAATGATCACTGGTGTCTGGGGAATCATACCTGGAATGACGCAGACATGGTCCTTGCTTTCAGAAAACTTACTGTGGTAGGAGATAGCTAATAACAGAAATAAGGCAAAAATGTACTCGCACATGTAGTTAAAATTGAGATGAGGGCTGCAAAGAAGTAGGAATCTATACCATGGGACTGCCTCCACGTCTTGTCTGTTAATGGTCTCTCAGAGAGCAGGACTTTCTGTCACTGCCACATCTCCAGGGTCTTGTGCAGTTCTGGCAAGTTGTAGTAAGTGCTCAGTAAATGTTTGCTGAATGAATGGAATGGCCTTAGGAGAGAACCACAGAGGAGATCCAGTGCAGCCTGAGGGGAGATAAGATTGAACCAGGCCTGGGAGGCAGGAGGGATCATGTGGTCATGAAGTAACTGCAGAGATTTTTCAGGCAGAGGGAAGAGTCTGAGAGGCTCCAAGGGGGAATCCTGGGCCCTAGAGGATAGAGGACAGGGCCTGAATGAAAGGAGGACACTGGGGCCAGCAGGAAAAGGAGGGAAAGGCTCAGGAGACCTGCTTAAGGAGGTCACTCTGATAGTGAAGAAGAGATGGAGATAGGGGAAACAAGTGACCATTTAGGACACCATTCGTAGTGTTCAGTCCACACAGGCACTGGTGAAGGCGCAGCTAAGAGTTGAGCTTGGGATGGGGAGAAGTAGCAAATTGAGCTGTTTGGTGGCTGCAGCCCCAGCAGGACTCAGATAAATTAGAAGTGGGGAGTGAGAGACAGGAGGGGTGTTGCCACTCTGGCTTGAGTGGCTAGGTGGTGGACAGAGGTATCAGCAGTGAGACAGGGGCCTGGGGACTGGCGGTTCAGCAGGAGTTGAGGGTGCTGTGAGAGAGCCAGGTATGAACCACGGCTAGAGCAGGGAGGAGGCGTCTTCCTCCATCCCCTCCCCTGTGGCCCTGGACTCAGTTTGGAGCAGGGTCCTGAGACCTAGTGACCCTTCCTTGTCCCCCACCCCTGCCTCCCTCTCCCTTGCAGACCAGGATGGTGCAGAGCCCAGTGCCAACTCTGTGTCGGCCCACAACCTGCTGCGGCTACATGGATTCACCGGCCACAAGGACTGGATGGACAAGTGTGTGCGTCTATTGACTGCCTTCTCAGAACGCATGCGCCGGGTCCCTGTGGCATTGCCTGAGATGGTCCGTGCCCTCTCAGCTCACCAACAGACACTCAAGCAGGTGGGGGTGCTGGCCCTCCAGCTGGGACTTGGGTAGGAGGGAAGCTGGCGCTTCAACAGGGAAGGAAGCATGGGATAGGGATCCTGGGACTGTCCTCTGCAAGTGCACTTGAGGCAGGTCCCTGCTCTGCAGTAGAGGTGTCTGTAGGAGGGTGCGTGTCTAAGGAGATGGGCTCTGGCCCAGGCACATGCCCAAGTGAATGCCTGGCACTGGCCATCAGGGTATGGGTGCAGGAGGCAGGGACTAAATATGGGTCTCTGGTTGTTGGTGAAGTGTTCTCTGTAAGGGTCTATGTGTCAGTCTGGTTGTTTCTGTCCCTATGTTTGTGATGCCATAGGTGTGCAGCCCTGGGGAGTGTGTCTGTGTGTGCATGTGCCTGCCTTTCCGGGCGTGGGTGCTGGTGCGAGTGTTGGCAGTGTGCATTTGCCTATCTGCATGTGTACCCCTGTCTTCAGGTGTGCCTGCTTGTGGTGCATGTTTGCTTCTGTGTTTGTGTGTGTGTGTGTGTGTGTGGCATCTGCCCCTATGTGAGTATCTGCTGTGTATGTACGGGAGCACCATCTCCCTGTGGATGTGTCTGCGTGTTACATGTCTCCCACTGTATCAAGTCTGCTGGGTGTGTGTCCTCCCATGTTTGTGTCTCTACCATTGTGCATGGCGTTGTCACTTTGTGGATTCTCCTGGGGTCTGTGTTTCCACTTGCAAAGCATCAAATCCAGTGTGTCCTCCTGGTAGCTGAGTCTCCATGCCTCTTAGAGACACAGGGTGGTACAAAGGGAGGATCTGGAAACCCCGGTAGGTCTGGGGCCCAGCACCTCCCTCATCTGACACTGGAATTACCTTTTTATTCTGGCCAGATTGTGATATGTGGAGACCCCCAGGCCAAAGATACCAAGGCTCTGTTGCAGTGTGTCCATTCCACTTTCGTCCCTAACAAGGTATGTGTCCCCATGAGCGCAGCCTACCTCCATCTCCCTTGAGCTGCCCTTTCCTCTCCTTAGCTCCCCAACATCTGCCTTGAAGAGGGAGAGGTCATCTGCATCATGGGCTCTGCAGTGTCCCAGCACTCTCCTCCAGGTGACCCTCTCTGCTCTGCCACTGCCCCAGGTGCTGATTCTGGCTGATGGGGACCCCTCAAGTTTCCTGTCCCGCCAATTGCCCTTCCTAAGTACCCTGCGACGGCTAGAAGACCGGGCCACTGCCTACGTGTGTGAGAATCAAGCCTGCTCAATGCCCATCACCGAGCCCTGTGAATTACGAAAACTGCTACACCAGTGACTGACTCCGCTGGGCCAGGGCAAAAGGTGGAGCTTCCCAACTGACCAAAGATTTAGGCCCAGCAAGGCTGTGCAGAACCTGCAGCCATCTCTGAGCACCCTGCCACCAGGTGCCTTGGCCATCCTCACTGCTCCCCCATGGGCACCCACTCACCCTGGAATAAACCTAACAGCGTCCCGCGGTGACCTCAGGGCCTCAGCCTCACTTGTGAGGGAAGGGCTTGGCTCTTGCCTGGGAACCAGCAGCCTAGGGCCCCTTCCTCTGAGAGTCCTCAGCTGACCCCTCTGTCTTCTTTCATCCCCCTTTCACCTTCCATATTGACCCTGCCCCTATCCATGGTCATTGAGCCTGAATGAAACTGAGGTCAGGGGATTAAAACGAAGTACAGAGGACTAGGGTGGGGAGAGGGATGTCTACCAGCCCAGGAGGGGGAAAGCCAGTTGTTGCATATAGAAAGGGTTAGAAAAGAGTCCTGCCCTCCCCTTCCCTTGTTCTGAGCAGGGAAGGGATAAGGGAACACTTTATATTTGACAGAATGGCAACATTGCACATGCCCTGGTGCACAGTAGCAGATGCTATCAGAATTTTTGGGGAATCCATCCTGCCCTAACCTCACCAGGAAGCAGGGAGGCCTCTGGCAAGAGGTCAGATTGTTTATCCCCTGCTTTTTGCAAGCCAATTAGGAAAGAGTTTGGAGCATCTGTTGTGTTGGAAGTCCTTCCCCAAATTTATCTAAGTTTTTCCTGCTGCAGAGTTAGCTGGTACCTTCCTGTGACCTTTTCCTGCCCCCTAGATGTTGGGAGATGCTCTTGAATCCTCTCCTTGGCACACACATCTTTGCAGGTTCCAGAAAACCCATCTAGCCCCCACCAGGGGAGGAGACTGGGAAGCATGCTTTGGGAAGGGCAGGTGTGGAATGATGGAGCTGACAGGTGGGGTGGGGGAGCTTCCCCTCGGGCCTTCAGGGGTCTGCTGAGTCTGGGAATCCTCCTAGGCTCCAAGCCCAGCAACACTGATAGCCAAAAGAAGCTGCTAGAGACAAGGAGGCCTGAATGGGGCCACTTCTGGGGGAGATGTCAGCAGTGGGGAGTGGAGCAGGAAAAAGCCAGGAGTCTGGACAGTCACTCCCTAGTACATGGGCACATATATAGCTACACATGGTCACCGGAACCCGAATCTGCTCTGTCTGGGCAGCTGGTCCTTGGTGCAAGCCACCAGCCCATCTGGAGGGGATTAGAGCCTTGGCCCAACAAGGTCAGCTGGCCTCTTTCTCCTTGGAGCCCACTCAGCTATGCCAGGAAATCAGAGGCTGGACAAGTGGAGCCTGGCCCAGGGGGTAGCAGGGAGGGAAGGTATAGCGTGCTGAGGCACAGGTGGCCTTTTTGGCAGCTTACGGCCTGGCTTTGGAACAGTCTGAGCAGTTTGCACAGCCTTCTTGCCACTGTGGTCTCACTGACCCTCATGAATGAGGTGGTGAGGCCAGTACCTTCAGCATCTCATATGGATAGTTCAAGACCCAGAGAGGGCAAGAGCCTGTTCTAAGAGCCCTCCGCCCATCAGGGTCTCTCCCTACTTCTTTCCCTAGGAGGTCCAGCCACAGCTGTGAAGGAGGGTGCAGCTGGTGTCTTCGATCTCTTCATCTAGTCTTGTTTCTGCATTTCTTTTCCCTCCAACCTGGTATCAGACCCACACATGACAGTGGGATTCTGTAAATGGTTTTAAAGGAAATAGAGCCTTAAAGGGTTAGTTCTCCCAGGAATACTTGAATTTCCAAAGAGGGCAAGGCCGAATATAAATCTTGGTAGATGTGAGATTAGAAAGCCCCCGCAGCATCCCTTTTCCTTTGTGCGCTTCCCTTTATGTGCTCCTTGTTCTGCCAGCGTGACTGTTCTGGAGCAGCTGTGGGCCAGGGTCACTGGAGACGAGGCATCCTGGTTTGGGTGGTCATTTAAGCAATTTCATCTCTCTGAGCCTCAGCTTGCTTATCTGAGAAGTGGGGGGGTGGGCGCCCATCTAGCTCCCAAGGCTGTTGAGGGGACCAAAGAGAATGATGTCTGTATCATCCCTGAGTAAATGGTATTGCAGATGGGAAGATTCTCTCAGCTCCCAAGGAAGCCAAATGGGCTGTGGGTGAGGGGTAAAGGTCACAGGGTTGTAGGGTACTAGAGGGGCTGGTAGGGCAGGGCAAGGTGCATATAGGTGTGTCTCAGCCCAGAAGAGAGCTTAGACAATATCCAGGCCTAACTTCTTTTGGGGGGAAACTGAGACCCAAAGAAAGGAACTTCTTGTCCCTCTTCTTCCCTTTCCCTGCCCGAGGTTATAAATACAGCTAACAAAAATTTCCTAAGTACCTATTGTGTGCCAAACATTAGACTAGGGCCTAGTGAGCAAAATGGACATCACCCCTGCCTTCAGGTTACAGACAGCCAGAAGCAGAGACAACCATTTCACTATTGTAAACATAAACATAGAATCCGTGCCTGGACTAAGTACTATGAGCTTGCAAACTGTTATCTGGCTCAGTACTGTATCCTTAGTATCTTGGCACTTAATAGCATTAAATACTTGCCGGAAAGCAAGCCAGTCTAAAAAGGTGATGTCAGAGCTGTGACTTGAAGGGCTGGAGTTAAAGGTGGTTTTGCCTCCCCTCCCCACTCAGGTAACTGGTGAGCATCTCTAGCCAAATATAAGAACCCTCTAGTGCCCAGACACTGGGTTAAGACCTGTCTAGGTGACAGGTCTCCCCCAGGTCCCCAACCTAGGCAAGTCAATCTCAATTTATCCATATGGTCATTTATGCCTACCCCTTTTCTGGGTTGGTTTATTTTTATTTTTTAAATAACACTGAAGCCCAGAGATCAGGGGTGGCTTTGGGGGGATGCATGAGGGTGTGGGGCCTACTGAACATCAGAGAAACTTGACCACTGGACTGCATAATCCTCTCTGGCCTCATTTCCCCCTCTGCAAACACTGGGTGATGAGAGTCTCTACCTCCTTGCGCCAGTCCTGGGGCTTCTTGACCCTGGCCAGAAGGGCAGGCCAACAGGCCAGACTGTTGACCCTCAGGAGGAAAGTGTCCAACGATCAGAGCCTGTCATAAATAGACCCCCTGTCCCAGAAGAAGGCCCTGTGTTCAAGATCAGTGCGCCATACATGCAAGGAGAGAGAGAAGCCAGGAGAAATAGGCACTTAGGAGATCTGCTCATTAGCATGAAATGCAAATGAGGCCAGCCTCATTTGCACAACTTGGTGCCCGGATTCGGCAAAAGGGCAACCAGAAGGCGACAGGCGAAGCGCAGCTCTGCCCTTCTCACCCGACTTCCAGCAACCAGCTGGCGGGATCTGAGACGTACCCCGCCCCCCATGCTGCGGTGGGAGGAGGACGGGCTAATGGATGGCACAGCCTTAAGAGAGCGGGAATCCAGAGGTGCCAGAGGTCAATCGGTCCACCCTCGGTGTCTCTACAGTGGTGTGAGCGCCTCGGATCTCCGGAGAGAAGTGACTGACCCGGTGGGTTTCGCCACTGGGTGTGTATCTCCTGTAGACGTTGGGAAAGTGCTACCTAGCGTCTAATGTCTAATCCTCGATGCCCTCCCTCCCCCCGCGATTAGCACTCCCGTGGTGCTGTTCTTGGGTACCCACAGCTTTGTGGGATGCGCCCACAGTGGGAGAAAGCTAGAGTTGACTGAGCCCGGAACTCAGAAGGTGAGGGCCGGGGTCTGCGCGTGCGTGTGCACGTGTGAGAAGCACAGATTCACAAGGACTCACTCCCCTAGAGTTGAGGTGAGCGAAGGGAGCAGCACCTCGAAGCTTCGGTCCCACGGACAGCACTCCCCTAAGCCATATTGGGGCTTGAGAGGGAAAAATTGAGGTACAGAGTTGGGGGGCGTTGAGGGGGACAGGTTGCAGCGTTAGATGGTAAAACTCAGCTCTATGCTGCCACCGCCTTCCATACATCCGAGGCCCCTGCAGGTCCCTTCTCAAGGGATCCTCGCTCTGCCCTGCAGCTGCGCCTGGAGATCCATGCTCTGCAGTCCGTGTACGACCTACCTGGGGCTACGCGTTCAAGTACGAAGCCCCTTCGTAAGTCCACACCCCGCAAAGAATCCTTAGGCACAGGGGATGAAGCTCGAGCGTCAACGTGAGGTAGGAGCCTGCGGGTTAGGGTTAAGAGGTCAGGGTCAAAGTCTCAGGAAAGAGCCTGTGAGCAACACTAATAAGTCCAAGACAATTTGATGGAGGCCACGCCCAGACCATGCCTACCTCAGTCTTTCTCAGGCTCCGCCTGTTTTCCCCAAGACCCGCCCCTCTAGTCTGACGCCCCACCCCCGGGACGTCCCGTTCCGCCCTCCCTTTTCCTAGTTCCATTCCTGGGTTCAACTACTAGGTGGGCGATTAACCAGGTGGAGACCCAGGATTTCGCGCTGGGGCCCTGGTCACACTCCCATTCCCTTGCTTCCCGCATCCCTTTTTCTACCGCTCAGAGATGAGCTCCGCCCTCTGGCCGCGATTCAATTCGGGGGTCCTGAACAAAGGATGCCGGGGGACTGTGGCGCTACCCCAGCACGACCTCGCTCCCTTTAGGGGAGTCCCGAAGATCTCAGCGACCAATAGGAAAGTGGGTTCGGTCTGGGCAGCCGTCTGATTGGCTCCAGCTTTCGGGAGCGGACCCTGGGGCAAGGGGAGGGGAGAGGGGCGGTCCTGGGATTTGGGATGGGAAACGGATTCCAGCTGTGGTTGTTTCCCCCGGCGCCCCCGCCCGCACTGCCACGGCGGCCCGCCAATGGGCGCGCGGCTGAGGGCCGGCAGCGCTTGACGATTGGTTTAGAGCTTGGCTGGGGAGAGGCGGGGCCGAGGCTTGAAGTTGGAGTGAGGGATCCAGCTGTGGTGTGCGCCGGGCTCCTCGCCGCCGCTTTCGCTTGCTCGCTCCGCGTCTCTGCCGGAGGAGGAGGCAGTGGCGCCGGCGACAGCTACGGCAACGGCAGCCACCGCGGCGGCTGCGGCGGCTGCGGCATCTCCGCCTCCACCCCCGCCCGGGACGGCCCCCCACGGTCTCCCCGCCCCTCCCGGACTGTGAGCCCGCCGCGAGGCGGAGGAAGGAGCCGCCCCCCACCCGCTCCAAACCCACCCCCAAAGAGATCCCTCCTCCCCTCCCCCAGCCGCCGCTGGCGCGGAGCCGGGACGATGCTGACCCCTTAGATCCTGCTCCAGCTGCGCCGCGGGAAGAGGGGGCGCCCCTCCCCGGACCCCCCGCCCTCCATCGGGCGCCCCTTTTCTTTCTCCCCATCTTCGGGCCGCTTTACCGAAGGTAGCGCCGATTCGGGCGACCGGAGCCTGGGCGCGAAGCGAAGAAGCCGGAACAAAGTGAGGGGGAGCCGGCCGGCTGGCCCGGGGGACCCGGGGACCCAGGGAAAGCGGAACTCTTGCCAGGCGGGGCTTCCCTGCGACCCGGCGCCCCGCGGGCAGCATGCCCCTGAGGGCTGGGGGAGCTGGGCTGAACTGGCCCTCCCGGGGGCTCAGCCTGCGCCCTAGAGCCCCCCAGATGCGCCCCCGCCGGGGCCCCCCGCTTGCGTGAGGACACCTCCTCTGAGGGGCGCCACTTGCCCCTCTCCGGACCCCCCGGGGCCCCGGCTGGTCAGAGGATGGATGAGGAAGAGGATGGAGCGGGCACTGAGGAGTCGGGACAGCCCCGGAGCTTCATGCGGTTCAACGACCTGTCAGGGACCGGGGGCCAGCCGGGGCCGGGGTCGGCGGAAAAGGACCCAGGCAGCGCGGACTCCGAGGCGGAGGGGCTGCCTTACCCGGCTCTGGCCCCGGTGGTTTTCTTCTACTTGAGCCAGGACAGCCGCCCGCGGAGCTGGTGTCTCCGCACGGTCTGTAACCCATATCCTTCGGGGCACGACGGGCCGGGCTAGGGGGTCTGCAGGGGGGCGGGTCGCGCCGCCCGAGGGGACCAAAAGCCAGGTAGGACGGAGAAGTGAGCCCAAAGGGTGGACAGTTGAGAGGGGGCCAGCTGAGGGGAGGGGGCGTCAGAGTGGGAGCAGAACAGGTCTGGTTGATACCACAGGCGAGCCCCACCTCCGTACGCACACCTCAGTTCTCCTTGGGGGTTTGGGATCCAGGCCACGAAAAGAGAGGAGCCGTGCCCCGCTGGTTCACAGCTGGATGCTCTCCAGATGTGATCAGAGGAGGGTCGTCATCCTCCAGATGTGAGAAGCTTTAGGAGCCTGGGCGCTCTACTCCGTCAGCGGCGGGTTAGCGATCAGGGTTTGGTTTCTGAGTTTGGGGGCTGGGGTGGGGAGGAAGCTGCGGGGACGGAGGAGGGGAGACCGCAATCTCCTGGGTTTTCCTCCTGCCCCCGCCCCAAAGTTTGCGGCGGATTCTAGGGTTTAATCCCTCCACCTGGTCCTTGAGGCTGAGGATTTTACTGACCCAGAGAGAGGTGTTGGGGGGCGGGGACCAGGTCTTATCCCCCCAACCCCCTCACCCCGCGGGTTGGAGGCACAACAAGGAGATTCCGGCGGCGGCTGATGTCAGGGGTGCAGAATGAGAACAAGATGTGGTGGAGGGGGAGCCGTCTGCCCCCAGAGCTGGACTGGAGCCCCTTTCAGCTGAAGCCCAATGCCGAGAGTGCCTCCCTCCACCCCAAATCTTTATTTGATGAGGAGTGCTTAAGATTGGGTTGGGGAGTTTTGCACTGGATTTTTTTCTTGTAGGGGGAAAGACTGGCAAGAGCTTTGGCAACTGGGGGATGGGATTAAGCTGGTCCTAGTTACCCCTCTCCTTTCACAAATAGAGTGCTTCAGCTAATGGCAGAGCAGGTATGGGAGACCACAGCCCTGTGAAAGTATTGGGGGGACAGTGAGGCTGCCAGTGTTTGCTAAGGAAGACTTGGATCTACTACCCCAGTGTCTACTCTGTGGACAGGTTTTTTAGGATGCATGCCCCACATTCCAGGTAGATAGATTTAGCACTGCACCTTAGCCTCTGCCCATTCTGAAGTGGTGGGGGAGACCCCTCCCCCCCACACTCAGCCTTCTCAATGGATAGCACAAAGCACTGCTTGACTAATGCCTGGCTCAGGGGCTGGTGGGAAAGGTGGATGGGGGGGGGGTTGTGCTGCCATCCCAGGTCATGATCGTTGCTGGCTCCTTTCTGGCCAGCTCTGAGGTTCTTTGGGACTCAAGGTGGGAGACCCCAGGTCTCCCCTGTAGCCCCTGAGAGTCCAGGCGGGACTCTGCTTTGGGAAAGGGGGTGCGGGAACCCTGGTGCCGCCCTCACTCTGCAGCTCTGCTGCCTCTAGTGCGCAAAGCAGGATATGAGCTCCCCCCTCCCATGCTCTACACTAGTGGGTCTTTGGGAAGCTCCCCTCATCACACCCTTTGTCTATCCCCTACCTCTTCCTTTCTGTCTGAGCTGCATAAAAAGGGAAGTGGGGGCCACAGAGGTCTGTGGTCCTGCTGAATAGGCACATCTTGAGTTGGGAGCCCCCACCCCCAGCCCCCTTTCTCTAGCAGAGATGGGAAAAGAATGTTGCTGAGATGGGCTGTGGGCACCCCTTCTCTCTGCCCCTAACTGCCCAGCCCCTCTGAATGGAAAAACCATCAGTCCCTATCTCCTTCTCGGGGGAGGCCCAAAGATTTGCTCTCCTCTCTTCCTGCTGCCCTGGCCCCCAACAGACCTCTTGACTAGCATCTCTTGTCACCTGCTCTGTCTCCAGGTGTAGTGGAGGGTCTGCTGCAGATGCCTTCCTGGAAGGGCCATGGCAGAGCTGGAATGAGGAAAGAGAGGTAGGAGCCCAGTGCTTACCTGGAGGGTGGGAGAGCAGGCAGACTCTGGGGAGTGGTAGTGTGAAGTGTGTGGCACCCACGTTACTAGATCTGGATTAGTAGCTGAGCCTCAGTTGGCTGAGAGTGTTGAGAACAATTTTTTGGCAAGGGGGCTGCCTAAGCCATGTCCCCACTGCTCCCATCCTACCCAAGTGCCAAGGGGAACCTGTGTTTTCACTTATGTAGGGGCTCTGAACTGCTTCTTGGGCCTTAGCCTCCTACTTTTTTTCTTTTTGGTGTCCCTGAAACCTCCCTTGGCTCTAGGAGGTTCCCCATGCGCCTTAGCCTGAGGGACGCAAGGACATATCTTCCACCCCCACACCTACCAACTAACTGAAGCTAGTTAGCCTTTTCTTGGCACATTCTTCTTGGCCCCTTCCCTCTCAACCTCCTTAAGAGACCAGGTTTCCTAGATAGATCTAGATGCAGGTAGGAAACCGTGTGTGTGTGTGTGTGTGTGTGTGTGTGTGTGTGTGTGTGTGTGTGCTAGAGTGTGTGTTGCGGAAGGTGGAAGGACAGCAAAAGGAAGAGGGGCTCAAAAGTATGTGTTTTGGTGTTGAGGAAAGCAGGGATACTGGCTCAGTCAACTTAGAGGCAGAAAGGCTTCTCAGGTTATAGGGGAGTGTTGGCCTTTCCAGTGTGTGTTTCTTCAAGTGTGAGGGCGTGCGTTTCCCCTCCCGGGAAGGAGATCCTGAGCATTCCCTCTCCGGCTGTTGTGTCACATCTGGAAGTTTGTGTAGGAGTTTCTCCAAGCTCAGAGCCCAGCACAGCTTTTTCTCATTTGGAAATCACAGGCTGGCATTTGGGATGCTGAGAGAGGGGGAGTGGGAGGGGGTCAGAGGGGGAGAGGGGAGCCTGCCAGGAGTCGGGGGAGAAGGGGGAGGCCTGAATGGCAGGAACCTTAATGGCTTCCAGAAGTGAATGTGAGTGTGTGTGACTGCGTCACTGTGTGTGTCTCTAGAAGGGAGGGGGCCCCAGGAATTTCTGGAGTCTTCTTTGACATTGTCCCAGTGCCCTAAGTCTGCCTGTTTCTCTTACCTAGGGAGGATTCTCCATTTGGTCCTCAGAGGAAGTGGGGTGGAGGGGGAGCGTTCTTGTCTTCCCACCAATTCCTTCCTACCATTTCTAAACTCTCGGCTCTCCAAAGGGGATTCTGGGGAGAAAAGGGCTGGGGTTGAGGAGGTGAGTGGGATTGGGGGGAAGAGCACCTCTTGGCATTCTCTCTGTCCTCAGTCCACCTTCCCTGTGGGTCACACACATTCTTTCCCACCCACTCTGCTCCACCGCACTGCTGGGGGACTCCCTGTCACCCCTAGTGCCAGTTGGAGCCATTCCTGGGATAACCCCCGCCACACTGCCTCCCCCACCCCTCGCCTGCTCCCGCCCCAGCTCTCACCCCGCCCTGCCCGCCTCGGCCAGGATGGCGACAGACACACTGCTCACACACGCAGTCATGAGCACGCACGCGCGCACACACACACACACACACACACACACACACACACAGAGTCACAGACATTTGAATCAGATTTCTGGCCTATTTCCCCTCCCAAAGATTCCAGCGGCTGTCTCTCCTTGTGTCTCTGTCTCACGTCTCTGTCTCTGGGTGGGGCCGGCTGCCTTTCTGCCGGCTTCAGTTTTTGGTTCAGCTGGAAACCTCTCTCCCTACACACCCACACACTGGAGCTAGGGGGCACACAGGGAAATATGCTTATAAGAGGGGGTGCTCAGTTGGGGGAATCCCCCTTTCCACCTTCCTGGAGCAAGCCAACAGGCAGAACCTCTGTATCCTGTGGCCTCTCTGGGGAGTCCTGAATCCAGAGGACACTAGCCTCTGTGGGATGGATGGGTCATAGACTGGTCCCCATCCCACTCTTCCAGCTCTTACTACATGGCCAGGATTCCTGGGTCTAGGCCCATTTCCTCCTCAATGTTCCTCAGTCTCAGATTTCCAGACTCCTAGGAGGGAATGAGGCGGTTGGAGGGCCCGCTTCCCTTCTCAGTTCATGCCTGGAGTCCTGTACCCCTAGAGGCACCCCAGCACCCCCCTCACCCTTACAGCTGCTGCCAGGCTAGGCAAGGGCTGTCTTTAGATAAAGCCCCACAGAGAGGACTCGTTTGTGGAGATATCATTCTCCACTTCTTTCTCCCAGGAGGGAGAGGAGGAGGAGGGATGGAAGTGGGGTGCCTTTCCTGCCATTCTTTCTTTTTTTGCTTTTGATGGTGGGTTCTGGGGAGAAGAAAGATCCTCCCTCCTCTTCCCCCCACCCTTTGGGATCCACTCCAGCCCGGACAGTCACCATAGCAACAGTAGACATGTGACTGCACAGGTCTCTCATAGTCACTATGGCAACCAGTGTCCCCCGTTCCCTTGGTTACCATGGGGATCTGTCACATGGTTTCCCCAAACCTGATAACCTGTGGGTCTCCCCATTTCCTCTTCCCTGCACAAGGACAAGACAGTCAGTCTGGGTAAGGGGAAATCATGTGTGAGGGGGTCTCTTTAATTACCATAGCAACAAATCCACACCACCTGGTGACACATCCTCCTGTTGTTATGGCAACAGAACATCACACAGTGACATACTGCCATGTTCCCAAGGAAACAAGTGCCATCCTGAGAAGGGTGAAAGACACCCCCTCCATTAATTATTCTTCTATTCAGATTGTCCTGAATTTTCCTGTGCCTTGATCTCTTCCCTGTCCATTTATGCTCATCCACAGTGAAGGAGAGAGGTAGAAGTCCCTGGGAACAGGCCAAATTGCCAAAGGGATTCTCGAGAAGGGACTTCTATGCTTAAGAACTGGATATAGGGTTGTTTGGATGCAGATTCTGTGTATAAGAGGCCTGGGTCTGAACCTGTATCAGGTGGGGACAGAAGGAGGGGCAGTTCCTCTGTGGGGTCAACTCTGCCCTTACCCCCATAGTTAAAACCAATTTATCACTATTGAGGAAATGGCACAGGAGAATATGAATGGAGAGACACATCTGGCGTTCAGACAGGCAGACTCACTCATTCATTCATTCATTCTTCCCATGCATTGGTCACCTGATTAATGCCAGGTACTACACTAAGCCCTGGAGGGGGATATAAAGACATGGGAGAGTGCCCCTGCCTGCCAGGAGCCCACAGCTCATCAAGGGAAAAGAGTCAAGTGCATGGATGACTTAATATGGCTGGAGTGCTGACATTAGAAGGATCCAAACAGATGTCCCAGGAGCCCCTCTTCCCAGGAGAACAATCCACTCTCCCTCTTGTAGACATATTTGTTCACATGGGACCCCCCCCCACACACCCCTCCTCTCCTGCAGAGAAGAGGAAGGGACTATCTTGGGGAACTCAGACAAAGTTTGTGTGTCTTTTCCTTTCCAAGTGATGGCTCCCTCCCTATCCCCCTTTTTCTGCAATGACCCCTGGCTGACCCCCATCCTGGGGTGAGATCCACTGGGCTCTGACTCCACTCAGGAAAACAGCTCCATGGAAATGGATCATTTTTAAAAATAATTTCTCCCATCTATCTACCCGCAAAACCTAGAACTTTTTAAAACTCTCATTCTTGTAAAGGGGTGGAGTTTAAGGAAATTGCAGTGTCTTTTTTTTTTTTTTTTTTTTTTTTTGGGTACTGGAGATTGAACTCAGGGACACTCGAACACTGAGCCACATCCCCAGCCC
>CM053402.1:24047568-24184345 GCA_028644305.1 Xerus rutilus
ATTTTTTTTTTTTTTTTTGGTACTGGGGATTGAACTCAGGGGCACTTGACCACTGAGCCACATCCCCAGCACAATTTCATGTTTTATGTAGAGACAGGGTCTCACTGAGTTGTTTAGTGCCTCGCCGTTGCTGAGGCTGGCTTTGAACTCGCGATTCTCCTGTCTCAGCCTCCCTAAGTGCTGGGATTACAGGCTTGAGTGCCCGGCTCTATTTTGTGTTTTATGTAGGGACAGGATCTCACTGAGTTGCTTAGCGCCTCACTGTTGCTGAGGCTGGCTTTGAACTCGCGATTCTCCTGTCTCAGCCTCCCTAAGTGCTGGGATTATAGGCTTGTGCCACCGCGCCTGGCTGAAATTGCAGTGTCTTAATGGGAGCCCTAGGGTACCCAGGGACAGGTGGTGGATAGGGATGTGTATCTGAGGGAAAAGAGCCTGAATGACAGAAGAGGGAATAGGAGGGCTGCAGGGGGCTTGAAGGAGTCATCAGCCTTGGGTGGGGGTGTGGCCTGAGATTCAGGACAAAGATGGGATAAGGCTAGAATCAGCTAGGAAGAAGGCCCTTGGTACCTGGACATTCCTGCTGGTCTCTTCATGCCTAGCTGAAGCCTTCTTATTCTAGAAGTAAGGTTAAGACAGGAAGATTCCGTGTGCTCTGTGCTCTTCTGAGTCTGGCTGTAGGGCTGTCATGATCCCCTCCTACCTCTTCCCTAGGCAGTCTCCTTTCCTCATCTCCCACTGTTTCTAGCCTCTTTGTCCTGCTCCCCACCCCCACCTCCCTGCTCATATTTTCTATGAGAAAAGTAGATTGCTTGGTCATTTATCTGTGAGTGTGGAGCCTGAGACCTTCTAAGGTCCAGAGGCCATCTTGTATATTCTATGGATGGGTTGAAAGTGAGTCCCTTAACAAGGTCCACTACATGGAAAGACATAGGGTTTAGAAAGAACTCCCCTCCCACTTGCTGTTTTTGTCTGGGCTGGAAGGCAGGAGAATGTGTGAGGGCATCAGGGCCACTTTGGGGGCTGCTGTTTCTGCTGAGCACAGTGCCTGGCATGGTGTGAGGCCTCAATGTTGAAATGCATGAACGTGACTGAGGGCTTTGAACCTTGGGCTCTGGTTCTGTGGCAAGGGGGCTGCAGCTGTGGACCTTCTTGTCTGCCTGGTACCAGGACAGTCAGACAGCCCCTTCCCTGCCTGCCTGAGCAGCTATGGTGTGCAGAGGATGGATGCCATCGTAGATCAGGAGAGTAGAAACTTCAGTCTTGTCCTGGCTTCTTGAATGACGTCAGCATGACTCTGGCTCTCTGGGCCTCAGTTTCCTTAGGTTCTGGGGGAATAAGATGATCTACCTTGGATGCTTCATGGGGTTGTTGTGAGTGTCAACCGTGGCATTGTGTGAAAGTGCTTGGTAAACTGTAAGACAGACTTAATCTGACTTTAAGTTTGTGTAACACTTTCACATACATTATCTCACTTGCTTCTCACATCTACCCTGTGAGGAGAAGAGAATAGGATCAGATTCAGCTGCAAACTCATGGTGTCTGGCATTTCCACAAGCACGATCAATTCTATTCCCCAAATGGCTTGTGCAAATAGTCAGAGTATTTATGGCTTTTCTTACTTTACATATGAGGAAGCTGGGTCCAGAGAGGAGAGATGACCAAGGTGAGCCAGGGCCCTCCCATCACACCTGGTTGCATCTCAAATGGGCTTGGGAGGTTGCAGGCACAGGTGTTAGGGCAGGACTGGGGATAGCTTCAGCTCCAGCCTGGGTTGGCTGTTTCCTTGACATCGGATACCTGGTTTGAGCGAATCAGCATGTTGGTCATTCTTCTCAACTGTGTGACCCTGGGCATGTTCCGGCCCTGTGAGGATATCGCATGTGACTCCCAGCGCTGCCGGATCCTGCAGGTGAGTGTATATGGTGTGTGTGTGTGTGTGTGTGTAGGCAGCTCCTGACCATAATGCCTGGACTCCTTCTCTGCAAGAGGCCCTGACCCAACTGGTGGGGGCTGGGTGGTGGTGGGCGTATTCCCCTACCCTCTTCTCAGTTTCAGCAGCCTCTCGTCCCCAAACATCAGGCCTTTGATGACTTCATCTTTGCCTTCTTCGCTGTGGAAATGGTGGTGAAGATGGTGGCCCTGGGCATCTTTGGGAAGAAGTGTTACCTGGGAGACACTTGGAACCGACTTGACTTTTTCATCGTCATTGCGGGGTAAGGACCTGGGCTGGGGCTAGGAGAGCAATGGGTCAGATCGGTGCCTTCCCCAGGGCCCCTGGCCCCCCACCCCGGCCCAGTGGCAGCTGTGCTTCCTCCCCCAAATTCATTCAGGGGCCAAGCCTGTCCTTCCCAAGCTTACCGGTCTGTACTTTTCTGCATTCCATGGTCTTCTTTCTATTTCTACCTTCTCTGAGGGTGGGGGTCTGTCCTTGCTTGGGGGTGGTTTTACTTCCCAGACATAGAGATCATCTTCAGTGTCTCTCAGAGGAGGAGAGGGAGGAGCCCCAGGTCATCCTGCTGCCCCCACAGCAGGATTCTTCATTGACCTCTTTTGACACTATGGTGGCCTCAGACTCAAAGGGCCTCCCTCTGGGCCCCTCCCTGCAGGATGCTGGAGTATTCACTGGACCTGCAGAACGTCAGCTTCTCAGCTGTCAGGACAGTCCGTGTGCTGCGACCGCTCAGGGCCATTAACCGGGTGCCCAGTGAGTGACCCCTCAGCTCTCAGCCCCTAGACAGAGCCCCGAGAGGAAAAGTAGCAATCTCAGACCCCACCCCTGCCACTGCATCCTCACCTGACCACTCATGGCCTTGGCAGAGCCGAGCTCAGCAGGAAGCTGGGGTCACTGGAACCAAACAGATCCCTGGCTGTGCCCCTGAGAAAGTGGGAAGACCCCCCCGCCCTAATACAGCCTGACTTTGGGTCAGAATCTCAGAAACATTTCAGATGACCCTTTCCAGGGAATAAAGGTGGGTGGGAATAGGTGGTAGGCCAGGAGCAGGGGGTGCCAGGTGCTAATGGCGTTTTCTGGCCAGAACATCCTCTCACACAGTCTGGTTCTCACTGGGGAGACCACACTGGCCACCGTGAACGTGACTTCTCAAGACAAGGCCACTCTGCACCTCAGCCTCCTGGCTCTGGCTGCATCCCCTTCCCCCTTCCCACCCCTTTTCCAACTCATTGCAGTGACTGCCGAGACCATTATCTAAATTAAACTGCATTGGTTTCTGGAGCCAGAGAAGGTTTGGCAGCTTTAGCTCCCCAACGGCCTGCCCCCCCCCACCTCTGCTCAGGCCCCCTTTGCCACTTCCCAACCTACATGAGCTGCAGATGGTCCCTGAGTGGGGGTTGGGGAGCACGTTTCTGGGGCTCTGTGCCCAACTGTGTGTCTGACATACTGATGTAACAGCAGCCGTGTGTGTGTGTGTGTGTGTGTGTGTGTGTGTGTGTGTGTGTGTGTGTGTGTGAGATGCGGCTGGGAGGGCAGAGATGCTGTGCGTGTCCTGGGAGGGGGGTACTGATGTGTGTTGGTGTTAACAGGAGCTCCAGAAGGGGGGCGTGCCCGCCTCCTCTCCACCCCAGGTGCTGGCTGGCAGATTGATAGACCTCTGTCTAACCACCGGTGTAATTCCCTTAATGCAAACCCTGAGGAATTGATCTCAGTTAGAGCACTGAGGAGCTGAAGGGGATGGGAGGAGCAAAGGGGGAGAAGGACTGAGCGAGAAGATCAGAAGGGTGGGGTGGGGGAAGGGTGACTGCAATCACCAAGAGGGTTAATGAGCTGCCTGCTTAGCAGCTTTGTCCTGGAAGAGCTGGTGGCCCTAGCAGCATTTTGAGGGTCAGAACCAGCTACTAGAGATCTGGTTCCGGCTTGACCAGCTGCTGGGTCCTAGACCTGGAGTGAGGAGGGGGAACCATCCCTAAGAGGGCTTTTGGGGAAGGGATTGCAGAGGCTCTCCCCATGGGGTATTTGCTAACTGATGGGCTCCTGAGAAAACAAGGTGGTGACTCTTTGGGTCCTGATTTGAGGATCTGGATCAAGCAGGGGACAGACTCAGGGCTGGGGGCTTCAGAAACTTGGTAATATGCAGGCCCCACTGTGCAGCCAGTTTTTAAAGTAGAATCCTTGCCTGCTAATGTCCCTCCTGGGGCTCTCTGCCTCAGTTACCCAATGACCTCAATGGCGATAGCTTACAAAGGTCAGGTGATTGTGTCTAGTGAGAGAAGGAAGTGGGAGGTATGTGTGTCTGCCTGTGTTGGGGAGCAGAATTTGGAAGCACAAAGCCTAAATTTAAGTCCTGGTGCCTACATTTAGCAGCTCTGATACTGAGCAAGCCACGTCACTTCAGTGAGCCTCAGACTTCTCATCTGTAAATTGGGGGTGATATCATCCACCCCGGGATGATGTTGGGAGAGTGAAGTGGAACTCAGAGCAGTTACTCTGGCTCTTTGGTGGTGGTGCTGTGCACAGATAAATGTGGGCCGGGGATGCAGGGGCTCTTCAGGGAGTTAGAGATGTCTGTTGGTCTCCCCTCCAGCTGGAGGTAGGCCACCTTAGCCCCAGTGGGCCCCTCTGGGAATGCTGCCAGGCTATTGGCAGTCAGCCTAGCTCGGCCAGCCTGGTGTCCCCAGCGTGGCTTCTGCCCCTACAGGCATGCGCATCCTTGTCACGTTGCTGCTGGACACCTTGCCCATGCTGGGCAACGTCCTGCTGCTCTGCTTCTTCGTCTTCTTCATCTTCGGCATTGTCGGTGTCCAGCTGTGGGCAGGGCTGCTTCGTAACCGATGCTTCCTCCCTGAGAATTTCAGTCTGTGAGTGGTGGACAGGGTAGGAGGGTGACCTGGGAGTGGCTGTGGGGCTCGGAACTCCCTGATTCCCTGGCTTCTGTGGCCATCTACATATCTGTTGTCATATCTGAGACACATCTGATTCTCACACTTGGCTACACATTGGAATCACCTGGAGAATTTTAAAAGTTCCTGGTGGCTGGGTGCTCCCTCTAGAGATTCCAATCACATTGGACTGGGATTTGGCTTGGATTCAAAGATTTCATAAATTCCTCCAGTGGTCCTAATGTGCAGTGAAGTTTGAAAACCCCCGTTCCAGGATGTTACCCTGCTACACCTGACTCTTGCAGTTCCTGACTCAGTCTTCCCCCTCCTGGTGTCCCCTTCCACAAAGCCGCACCCCTGCCCAGTCCCTGTCCCACTCTCCTGTCCGCCGCCCTGCATGCCTTCACATACCCACACCAACTCTCCTTTCCTGGCCCTCTCCATGGGGAACCCCACTCCCCAGCCTCATCCCTGTGGCTGTCCCTATCCTACAGTCCCCTGAGTGTGGACCTGGAGCCCTACTACCAGACAGAGAATGAAGATGAGAGTCCCTTCATCTGCTCCCAGCCCCGTGAGAACGGCATGCGGTCCTGTAGGAGTGTGCCCACACTGCGTGGGGAGGGTGGCGGTGGCCCGCCCTGTGGTCTGGACTATGAGGCCTACAACAGCTCCAGCAACACCACCTGTGTCAACTGGAATCAGTATTACACCAACTGCTCCGCGGGCGAGCACAACCCCTTCAAGGGCGCCATCAACTTTGACAACATCGGCTACGCCTGGATTGCCATCTTCCAGGTGGGGCCACCGGGGTCCTGGAACGTTCCCCAGAAGCTAGCTCCAGCACATGGCGCAGCCTCAGAGTAGTTGCTCTTGAAATTGGAGTGGGCACCCTAGCCTCTGGAGGAGAGTGGAGGAGGTTTTAGTGGAGCCCGAGTCAGCCTGTCCCTGTTGGCTTCCCCAGGTCATCACACTGGAGGGCTGGGTCGACATCATGTACTTTGTGATGGATGCTCATTCCTTCTACAACTTCATCTACTTCATCCTCCTCATCATCGTGAGTGACCCTTCCGGCCCCCATGGGGATGGCAGATGCTGAGGGCACAGGTGGGGACAGTCCAGAGAGGGGAAGGCCTGCTTGGTCTGAAGTTCTTTGCTCTTAGGCCAAGTCCCATAGAGAAAGCATCTGTCATATGGTGGGAAGGACACCTGATGAGGAGCTAGGAGGAATGCAGGGTCAAGGACTGATTCTACCACTTACTACTCTTATGACCTCGGGCAAATCATTCCCCAGGAGGCTCCCCACCCCACCCCCAGGCTTCTGATTCTCCATGGATAAAGCGGATGGGTTTCACCTAGGAATACGCTCCTCTGAGGGCATTTGGAAATGGAAAAGTGTGGTTCTGTCTTTTAGGAGGACTAGGGGAACACTGTTGGCATTTTAATGCGGTAAGGGGAAAGATGCTATGCATCCTAAAATATTTTCAAAGTATTGTTCCACCCCAAATTCCAATCCGTGTTGAGAAACGCTGTGCAATCTCTTGTTCTCCCAGCTTGGAAATTCCAAGACTTTACAAAGACAGAGACAGGCAAAACCAGCAATATTTAATAGTTTTAATCACTACCATTCATAGCTAATTATTCTGTTGTTATTACTTATAGCTGATATTTATTGAGCACGTACTGTGTGCAGGCCCCTGCTCTCAGCACTTCTATTTGCTGGGCATTTAATTCTCACTGTGATCTTGTTACCATCCACAATTTACAGATGAGGACACTGGGCTGTCCTCATTTATCTGTCTACACCTTGTGCTTTGCCTAAGCTATAGCTTAATTGTGCTGGTGGAACAGCGTTACTGAAGTGTTTTGTAACATCTGCTGCCTGCTGGATTTTCATAGGCTCCTATGGGGTGTGTGCTGCAGGAATGGTGGTGTCCAACCCATAAGTGAGAATTCAGAGTCCCAATGGGTTGGTCATCAGGTCCAGATCACATAGGAAGTAAGGGCTGGAGCTGAGAATTCAACTCCAGGGTATCAACTCCAAATCCAACTCTTTTTCCCGTGTTACCAAGAGGCCAACGACAGAACCAGATGGAGGGACAGATATTGAGAGAAGATTTAGAAAGAGATTAAGATTTACTCTCTTCTGGTGAGAGAGAAAAAGGGTAGCCCTGTGAATGAGCAAAGTCCCCAAGGATACCCCCTCCTGCCTGTGTCACTTTCTCTGGTGCGGAAGAGTGGCTGGGCTTGGAGTGAAGCCTGGCTGGAGGCCTGTTCCCATCTCTGACCATCACCTAAGGGGGCAAGGTGGATGCTTCAGGGAAGTTGGTCTCAAAATTGCTGCTGTCCTCGGGCTTGGTTGGGGATGGGGAGCAGCCAGAGGGTTAAGGGGCCTTGTTTCCACCCTCCCACACATCCCCTTAAAAATCTTTCCAAACAGCTCTCTGAAATCACACTAGTGAAGCTAATTATCATAATTACTAGGACACCATCTAGAAAAAAAAATCTGCTTTGTCATCATAAATATTCATTTCCACTATTCAAGATTATTGTCCAAGCGATGGCCTATCCAGGGTCTTGGGGAAACTGAGGTGTGCAAATGGGGGCTGGGAGAGCAGGGGCAAGGCAGAGTGGTGATCTGACTTGTCGTAGAGTCCAGATTCAGCCCTTGCTCCAACAGGTGAGGGGAGAGGCACAGGGAAGGGATCCAGGCCAGGCCAGTGGTCCCGATTTTAAGATGAGGATATTGAAGCCCAGTGGTTAAGGATCTCACCTAAGGTCACACAGCTAGAATTGGGACTAGAAGTAGGAATCTTGTGAACAAATCTCAAAGTCTCAATCCAGTTTGAAGGCACCATGTCCTTAATATTGCACTGATGTCCATAGCATTCTCTATCTCCTGGAGAGAGGTACTTAGGGACTCCAAGGGACCTTGGGAGATAGCCTCCCAGGGTATTATCATAGCAATACCTTAGAATTTCATAGGGCTTATTTCTTTTCTTTCTTTTTTTTTTGGGAGAGGGTACTGAGGATTGAACTCAGGGGTACTTGACCACTGAGCCACATCCCCAGCCCTGTTTTGTGTTTTATGTGGAGACTGAGTTGCTTAGCACCTCACCCATTGCTGAGGCTGGCTTTGAACTCGCGATTCTCCTGTCTGAGCCTTCCAAAGCACTGGCATTATAGGTGTGCACCACCGCGCCCGACCACAGGGCTTATTTCAAGTCTTAGCCTTGCTCCGCATTAGCTGAGTGATCTTTGGCAACTTCCTTGACCTCTCTGAGCCTCAACTTCCTTACTACTCGGTTGGAGAGATTTATAGTAGCATAATCTTCCATGCTTGTCAGAATAAAATAAGACCATTCTGGGAAGATCATCGAGCCCAATACCTGTGGTGTAGAAAGTTCTCTATGTGGTGGCTGGCATTGCGACTCTCTTTTCTTCAGGACATCTCCTCTTCCTGTCCCCACCCCTACAGGTGGGCTCCTTCTTCATGATCAACCTGTGCCTGGTGGTGATCGCCACACAGTTCTCAGAGACCAAGCAGCGGGAAAGCCAGCTGATGAGGGAGCAGCGCGTGCGGTTCCTGTCTAATGCCAGCACCCTGGCCAGCTTCTCCGAGCCGGGCAGCTGCTACGAGGAGCTGCTCAAGTACCTGGTGTACATCCTCCGCAAGGCGGCCCGCAGGCTGGCCCAGCTCTCTCGGGCCGCGGGTGTGCGGGCCGGACTGCTGAGCAGCCCAGCGGCCCTCAGGAGCCAGGAGCCCCAGCCCAGCAGCAGCTGTTCTCGCTCACATCGCCGCCTATCTGTCCACCACCTGGTGCACCATCATCACCACCACCACCACCATTACCACCTGGGCAACGGGACACTCAGGGCCCCCCGGGCCAGCCCAGAGATTCAAGACAGGGATGCCAACGGGTCCCACAGGCTCATGCTGCCACCACCCTCGACACCCACCCTCTCTGGGGGCCCTCCAGGAGGTGCGGAGTCTGTGCACAGCTTCTACCATGCCGACTGCCACTTGGAGCCAGTCCGCTGCCAGGCACCCCCTCCCAGGTCCCCATCTGAGGCGTCGGGCAGGACTGTGGGTAGCGGGAAGGTGTACCCCACTGTGCACACCAGCCCTCCACCAGAGATATTAAAGGAGAAGGCACTAGTAGAGGTGGCCTCCAGCTCCGGGCCCCCCACCCTCACCAGCCTCAACATCCCACCTGGGCCCTACAGCTCCATGCACAAGCTGCTAGAGACACAGAGCACGGGTGAGAACACTGGGTCGGGGCTGGGTGGTGTCCTAGAGAGGACTAGGTGTCTGGACTCAGAGGGCTCAGATGCCCATTCTGCCTCTCATGGCCTTGGTACCTTCAACCAGTCTCATCACTTCTTTGAGTCCTAATTTTCTTATGGAAAATGGGGATTGTAATACCTACATTATAATAATAATAGCTATTGTGTAATGTGCATCCACTATGTGGTCTGCTCTATACTATTTGCAATAGTATCTAACCACTATTGTCCCAGTGGTATGTCTGTCACCTGCCTGGAAGACAAGATCCCTTTGGACAGTTCAGATGATAAGCTTGCATAGGGCTCCATTGTATGCATGAGATAAAGGAGGCTTGGCAGGATCTCATGGCTTGCCCAAGGTTGTTCAATGGGTAAAGCACGGGCCACCCGACTCTGAAGCCCCCACTCTGTACTCCTTGTTGAAGGTTCAGTGGAGAAATGGTGTGTGACTGTGCCCCATGCCAGGGAGCCTGTTACCAACCTGAGTCTCATGCCCTCTTCACAGAGAGACCCCAGGCAGGAGCAGCAGGTGCTTGGAGCTGCTGGTCTAATGGGTAGAACACCTATGTCATAGAGTGAGACAGTTACCACCTGTGGGTAGGTCCCTCAGACAAGGGTGGCCTCTCCAGCAGACTGCTTCCCTGCAGCTACAGCCAAACACACATGAATGTGTGTGTGGTGTTCATGTGCACGCAGGTGTCTGACATATATGGATGCTTTTTTCTGTATGTATTATGTACATGTGTATAGGAGTCTAGCATATGTGCATTGGGTGGTGTGAATGTGTGTTCATGTGTTTGGTGTCTGTGCATATTGTGGTGTGCAAATAGTGCATGCATAGTGTGTGTGTATGAGTGTGTACATGTAGGGTACATGTGCACACGTCTGGTGTGTGGGGGGACGAGCGCATGTGTGTGGGTGGGTTTCGATCCCTTGGTGGGGTATTGGTGCAGTCCTGGCTTCCCTGCAAAGGTGAGATGGTTCAGGCTCCTTACTGAAGACTTCCCGGACATAGGAGCTGTACAGGATCTTAGAGGACATCAAGACCTCCTCTCTGCCCTGACCCTGGGACAGGGTACCATCAATGGGGTGCTGTTGACATGTGGGGCATGGTTTTTGTTCAGGACTGCCTATGTTTCAGGGCATTCAGCGCCCCCAGCCCACTGAGTGCCCAGCATCCTCGTCACTCTAACAGCCCCAGCCTTGCTCTCTCACTTAGTGCTTCTGCCAACAGCAGGAGAGCCCCAGGTGAGAGCCCCTGCTGCCTCTGACCTCTGCTCTCCTATTCCAGGTGCCTGCCAGAGCTCCTGCAAGATCTCCAGCCCTTGTCTGAAGGCAGACAGTGGAGCCTGTGGTCCTGACAGCTGCCCCTACTGTGCCCGGGTGGGAGCCCGGGAGCTGGAGCCTGGCGACCACGAATTGCCTGATTCAGACAGCGAGGCCGTTTATGAATTCACACAGGATGCCCAGCACAGTGACCTCCGGGACCCCCACAGCCGGCGGCGACGGAGCCTGGGCCCAGTCACAGAGCCTGGCTCTGTGCTGGCCTTCTGGAGGCTGATTTGTGACACCTTCCGGAAGATTGTGGATAGCAAGTACTTTGGCCGAGGAATCATGATTGCCATCCTGGTCAATACCCTCAGCATGGGCATCGAGTACCATGAGCAGGTAAGAGTGTGGGCCAGGCTGGCTCCTGTCAGCTGTGTCTCTTCTCTCTAGGGCCCTGTCACTCCCTCCCACCTCCTGGGACTTGGTTCCTCTCTTGGGCTCCATTCCTTTCCATGCTGCTAGCCTGCAGGGAGGAGGGGAAGAGGGACATGTAGCAATATGTGGGGACTCTGGAGGGTGAATACAGTGAGTGCCACACGGCTTCTGAGTGTGCAGGTTGCCCAGGCAGGGGCAGGGGTGTCCCGTCTGGGAAGGCTTCTCAGATTAGGCAGGCTTTATGAAGACAGACAATGAGTACTGACATGTGTGGAAAGACAGGTCCCTGGAAGGCATCTGGGACTTCGGAGAAGGTGTGCCAGGCAGGGGCAGTGATGGGGACCCCTAGCATTCACCTGGCTCTGTGGGTACTGGTGACTGATTTGAGGCCAGGCTGATCATGTAGGTGGGAGTGAGGAACGAGGGCGGTGGCTGTACCTGGGGGCAGGTGGGGCAGGCGGGGAGGCAGTCTTGGCCTGGCCTGGGGTCAGGGAGCTGGCTGGGAACCAGAGCTGCTCTAGGTAGAAAGTACCCAGCGTGGCAAGGGGACCTGAAGCCAGAGCAGCTGAGATCTTCTTCTGAGAAGTGGGATATTTAGTCAGGAGAAGAGGAGGCTCAGCGGGGACAGGCGAGCTGTCTTCAAATATTTGAAGGGCTGTCATGTGGAAGAGGGAGCAGCTTCCTCTGTGGGGCAGACAGCTGTGAGCTGTGGGATCTGGGCAGAGGGGAGGAGGACATTCCCCCTCTCGGAGCTGTGCTGAGACAGAGCATGGCCCAGGTGGGGGGGGGTCCCCACTGACCCCCACTCCCACACATGGGGCCTCACAGCTGGCTGGGCTTTCTCCCTCAAAGCCAGCCCTTAACCTGTGTGATCTTCCAGAACATCCCTTTGGCTGGTCCTTGGAAAGGGGAGAGGCCAGTGGGCAGGTGCCATAGCACATGGATCTTTCTGGGCCCTTCTCTCCTGCTCTCCTGTTCCAGGTGTTGGTGCTCCCTGGGGCAGCAGGGAGAGATTGGGCCACCTTCCCTGGTTTGGAATGAGGGAGTTTGCCTCCCCATATCAGGGGCAGAGGCATGAGGGGCCTGAACCAGCACAGCATACCACAGAAGGGGCATCTTGACCAGGTGGGGCCTGGCCAGGGCAGGTGGGCTTGTGTGGTGGTACAGGCACAGGGAGGATTCTGGGTTAAGACTGGAGAGCACAGGTGCAAGCTGGAGCTAGAGCGGACAGGGACATGTTCACCTTTCGGGGACATGTTCACTCTGAAGCCCTCTACCTCACTGACCTCTACCCCGCAATGTTACAAGGACTCAGCTCCTACCTTTAGTGGCCCTATCTGACCAGATGCGTCCCCTTGCCCCCTGATACCATCCCGTCACACTGGCTGTCCTTCCTCTTGCCTCCACATCCTGGCACCCAGCAGCTCTGCCCCTTTCCTTCCTTATGGAGGCGAGGCAGGGGGTAGGACACTTCTGTGGTGCCAGCAGGTGGGTGCACATGGCACCATGGTGGGTGTGTTGTGTCTGGGCCGCGTGGGGTGTGGGTGTGTGCACATGCCGACTCTGTCAGCCTCCCGGGGAGAGGTGCTTTGCTCTGCCAGGCGGGTGGGGGAAGCTGAGGTGGGGCCAGCCAGCATTTGCTCCTTCTGGGACCTAGGTGGTAGCAGCCCATAACCTCCCATGACTCTGGCTCCCCATGCCTACCTGAACTTCAGTCTTTGCCTCACTCAGTGCTGGCCATGGTGGGTTGCCCTCCCCAGGGGGTACATCCTCAGAGTCCCCATTCCGTCTGGGGTGTGTACCCAGCAGGCCCTCCCAGCCAAGATGCTTGCTGATGGAGGCTTTGATTGCACTGGGAAGAGGCTGAGTCACACAGACTGAAGGCATATGAAGCCACAGCAAGAGGGCTTTCAGTTAGATGTCAAGAAGGATGCCCCTTCAGAGAGGAAATAAAAGCCATCAGTGGGGTGCTTGAAGCATTTCTTTGCCCAAGTTCCTGAGGAAGGTGAGGGACAGCCACGACTCCTCCTAAGCCCTCAGCAGCAGAGAGGTCTCCCTCAGTGGCAGCAGTATCTGGTGTAGGGAGGAGAACCTCGTTCCTGAGGGCCCCATGGGGTGAGTGGGAGTCCCCAGCAGGCTGGGCAGATGACTGACTGCTGCCCGGCAGGCTCAGGGGCGGGGTTTGAAAGAAACCCCAGAAGCTGTTATGGCCCTGTGCTCACAGGCACTGCGGCGTGAACGTCCCGCCATCTGGGCCCCTGAGCAGGCTGGACGGGGTGCCAGGGACAGGAGTGAAGAGACATGTGGGGCTGAGAGGGACACAGAGGGGGCTCAGAGCTGGAGATGGGGAGACAGGAAGGAGATGGAGACCTAGGAGAAGGGGAACCGAGAAGACAGAGAGATAAGAGAGACAGAGATGTGGAAGGAAAGACAAAGTCACAGACAAATGGAGGCACAGAGACACAGGGGAGATGGAGCTGAAGCCAGAGACTGAGACCCAGATGCAAAGGAGGACAGAGACAGAGAGTCAGATGGAGCTGACTGCAGGAGAGGTGGCTCCAGCCGGAAGAGCTGAGGGAGATGGTGAGGGAGGCCGAGGTTGGCTGATGCAATGGAGGCACACAGGCTGGGGCTCCTGTTCTCCCTGCAGTGCTCTTAATGAAGCGATCTCATCCATCGATCCTGGTATTGATCAGATTGGGTGACACTGCAGAGGGGGTTGCTATGTGTCCCCAGAGACAGAGCCCCAGCCTTCTCCTCCCCACTAGGTCCCATCGTCTCCCACTGCCACCTGCTTTACCTGTCATTCCATTTTCTTGCCAGGGAGGATGATCTGCTCCCCAACCTCCACCCTCTCCACCTGCCTCTTGACCAAGGGAGCACTATTTTGTCATACCCCGCCCTTTCCAAGGCTGGCCCCATGCATCCTTTGCCCCTTAACCACCAACTGGCAGAGAACTGGCAGAATAAGTATGTCCAGGGAGACTGGTGAGAAGGACAAGGATGCAGGATGCTGAGGAAGGAGCAAGATAATAACTGGGCTTAGGCAATCTGTGAGCTGAGGTAGGGTGAGCACAGGTGTGTTCCCAAGCTCCCAGGGGGGCAGCACATGGCACCCATCCATCCAGCCATCCCTGTGCATATGAGCTAACTTAAGCAGTGACATGCAGATAAATGTTTAACATCCAGCCCTCAAAAAACAACAACAAAAAAGCTGGGTGCAGTGGTGCGTGCCTGTAATCCCAGCTACTTGGGAAGCTGAGGCCAAAGGATTGCAAGTTCAAGGCCAACCTGGGCAATTTAATAAGACCTCATCTCAAAATAAAATTAGAAAGGGGACAGGAAATGCATCTCAGTGGTAGAGCTCTTGCCTAGTATGTGCTAGACACTGGGTTCCATTCCCAGTGCTGCAAAATAAATTAATTAAACAAACTAATCAATTAATTAAATGAAGGCTTTAAAAGACAAACCAACCCTGATTTGTAATGTTCATCAATTTCCATGGTTCAAATGCCCCCACCATAGCCATTTTCCCACTACCAACATGTCACTGGATGTGAAATTGGGAAGAGGAGCAACAGCTTGGGTGTAGTCAGTGAAGAGAGGAAGGCAGAGCGCAGAACAGGGAGGGCCAGTGGTACCAGACACAAAACTAAGTACAAGCTTTCAGAATATGTGGGGCACTAGATGGGAGTTTAGATGGACAAATGACAAGAGTTGAGATTGGAGGGAAGTCAGGGCCATGTCCTAAGAGGCCTAGGCAGCAGTTTGGATTTTATTCTGATGATGCTAGGTCCTCTCCCTGCAGTGAAGACTGAATGTAGGGATGCTTTACCACTGAGCCACATCCTCAGCCCTTTTTAATTTTTGTTTTGAGACAGAGTCTCACTAACTTGCTGAGGCTGGCCTCAAGCTATGATACTCCTGCCTCAGCCTCCTGAGCCATTGGGATTATAGGCATGTGCTACCGCTCTGGGTAGACAATGGGTTCCCAACAAAGATTTAAGCAGGTCAAACATCAAAAGTCCTCTGGAAGCTATGTGGGAAGTAGAAGGAAAAGAGGAGAGAAGAAGGCAGGGGGCCAAGGAAGACTACTGAAGTGGTCCAGGCAGTTCATACTTTATCTTTTTCTCTGGAGATGAAGGGGAAGGGGTGAGGGGAGGTAACAGGCAGTTGAATCTGCAGACTCAGCCCCGGTTGGCTATTCGGGGGGAGAGAGCAGCAAGGGTAACTGTCAGGTTTCTGCCTGGGATTGAAGCATGAGGCTTGAGCAGATTCAGGCTGGGGGACATCCTGGTACCATGTCCAATGGGCTCAGAAAAGAAGTGGTCTTGGAACCTGTCTCCCACCTGGAGCTATACTGGGGCCAGTCTCTTCTAGGGACCAGGAGGGTGCAGGATGAGGTCTTGGGAACTCAGGCACTTCCTAATCATCCTCTTCCTGGCTCACAGCAGGGGTGCAGGTGACACCCTTGTATTCTAGAAGAAAGATGAACAGAGGGAGGGAGGGTCCAAGGTAGATGGTCTTGCAGGCCAGGAGAGGACAGGGTAGGGGACAATTCTGCTCACTGCTCAGATGCTGGGCCCATCTTGTCACTCCAGATACATATCCAGAGGTTTCTATTTATAAATGAGGTTGGCTGTTCACTGCCAGGAAAGCTGGAGGTGGGGCAGGGGTACCCAGATGTGGTAGGTCTCAACATTTTGTATTGCACTGGGGATTGAACCCAGGGGCACTCTGCCACTAAGCCATGACCCCAGCCCTTTAAAAAAATTTTTTTTAAAAAATTTTGAGACAGGGTCTTTCTAAATTGCTTAGGGCTTAATTTGCTGAGACTGGCCTTGAATTTATGATTCTCCTGCCTCAGATTCTTGAGTTGTTAGGATTACAACTAGTATGTGCCACTGGGCCTGGCCGGGTCTCAATTTTTTTTTTTATTATTATTATTTTTTATTTAAATGCATTTCAAGTCATAGTACATAAACAGAGCTCAGTTTTTCCATCTCTCTGGTAATTTTTTTTAATATATATTTTTTTTTAGTTGTTGATGGACACAAATATCTTTATTTATTTTTATGTGGTGTTGAGGATCGAACCCAGTTCCCCACGCATGCGAGGCAAGCGTTCTACCACTGAGCCATAATCCCAGCCCCGCCGGGTCTCAGTTTTTGAAGGGAGTCACAGACTACTTTTTGATTCTACTGAAAACTGGGAAACTCTCTCCCCAGAACACACACATGCAGATACCCCAAGTGTGGCCTTTGAGGGCAAAGGTTCATGGACACCTTCCACGCAAGCCTGTCCCTTGGTAGAGGAGTTTGGAGCTGGGAGGAAAAGTAAGGCTTTGGAGGACAGTCCTTTGGCAGCTGACCTAGCGCCCACTAGGAGTCCTGGGTGTGGGAGCAGGAAGGACACTATCGCAGAGGCATCTGGTTGAAGGGTACTTTCAGGTATGCCTTGGCTCCAGGCTTCCCCTGTCCCACATGGGCACACAGCACACTAGAAGAAAACTCTAGAATGTCAGGGGGCTGGGGAGTGGAGCCATAGTCCCCAAGACCTGCAGGTTCTAGTGGAAAAGTCATTCTTTTCCATTGACCACTGGTGCCAAATACCATAAAAGGCACCCTGGGGATGGAGGAGAGGTGCTCACACCCAGGTGAGGGATTTGAAAGGTCTTTGTGAAGGAGATGGCTTTAGAGAGGGGCCTGGAAGGATGACTGGAATTGATAGCTGGGGGCAGGAGCAGACAGGCCTAAGTGGAAGGATGAGGGGATCTTCTAGAAGCCTGACCGATAAAAGCACTGGGTAGCATGGCAAGAGGGCTAGGGGTGATAGTGATGTGAGTTCAACCTAGCAGTTGAAGGAAGCCAGAGCTTCCAGTAGGTGCAAGCTGCGTGGGGGAGCGGCTGGAGGCTATTTCTATTGTTGAGATCAGAGGCAGCCAGGGCCCAAGTCAGGCCAGCTGGGAGAATGAGGCAGTGAGGAGACTAGCAGTCCCACTGGCAGGGTCTGTGGGCCTGGGCACCTGACTGTCGGAGAAGGATGAAGGGCAGGCCTGAGTCCTAGATAACCCTGAAGTTCCAATACAGAATATCCAAGAATGGCGGAGCCAAGAAGCTGGGGGAAGAAGCAGGTTTGGGAGAAGAGGTGAGAGGATTTGCTTTGGACGCGCTGAGTTTGAGATGGCTGTGGGCCATGCTGGGAGGGATATCAGGCAGGCCTTGGCTCTCTGGATGAGAAGCCTGGGGCTTGGAGGGAGATTGTTTAGTGTCCTCTACACCCCAGTGACAGCTGGAGAGTTGGGAGTGGGGGTGATGGTGGAGGGAGGGCGCCAAGTGGGGGCGGAGGGAGCGGGCTCAGACTAAACCCTGTGGAATGTTGGCCCAAGGGGAGAGCAGAGGGAGAGGAGCCCCAGGAGAGGCAGGAGGTGGCTGTGCAGGGTCAGGAAAGCCAGGAGAAGCCAGACACAGCGAGAGAAGGGCCAGAAGACAGATGCTGCCAAGGGTCCACTAAGAGGAGGGCAGAAAAGATGGTCTCTGGAGAGGGCTGGCATGATGGGGCCACAGTTCACGGGTACCTGGGCCTGGACTCATGCCAGAGGTTTTGGCATTTTAGCAGAGAGGAAGGAGAGTGAGGAAGGGAGAGATACAGGGATAACTGATGTAAGGCGAGCCTCGGGGGCAGAAAATCAGATTCCAAGTGCAGAGGGGCCACTCCCATCCAGGAGAAGATGCTGGTCTCAGAGCAACGGAGCAAGAGACAGGGTGGGTGGGGGCTAGGGGCTGGGAAATGGGGAAGGTTTAGGTCAGACACGGAGACACACAAAGGTGGGAGAACAGAGGACTGAGTGAAGGCAGCCCTGGGGCCATCCAGCAGGCTTCACCTGTTCGGTCAGCACAGCTTCATTTGCGACTCAGTATAGCAATGCTCAGCAATTCTAGAGCTGCAGTAGGGAAGCCGTAGGCGTGGGTACTTACCTGGCCCTCTGAAGTCTGCACTGAGGGCAGCCTTTAGATCGTACACCATAGGCTCTAGTTTAGAGGTCGTCCAGGGGGGTGTAGGGCAGGGCTGAGTAGCAGGGGCTTGGGCTGGCTATCTGGAGGCTGAGCCAGACCCCGGGGCACTGCGCCTACCTGGCTTGTATATTTACTAGGGGAGACTTTGGGAGCCTGGGAGATGGTGGGGAGGGGCTCAAGCCAGCCCTTGGCATTGCCCCTAGTTAGGAGTCACCAGGGACATGGTGACATTGAATAGGGCACAGCTGGCATGAGGGTGCTGGAGGAGGTGTCTCCAAGAGGCCAAGCTGAGAGGGGAAGAGCAAGGCTGTGATCTGCAGGATGAGGCCCGAGGGACCCCCTGAGAACCTCCTGCCGCCAGGTCTCCCTGACTTCCCATACCTCCTTGAAGGCTCATCTCATACTTACTCAGTGACTCTTATCTGCAGCCCACCTGGACCCCCTCTGCTGGGTGGGTGAAGAGGGCAGCGGGCAGGGCCATCAGAAGCAGAGGTGAGGTGAGCTGACGTGAGCCGAGGAGTCCTTGTCGGGAGCAGAGATTTCAGGCTCGGTGGAGCAGGTGGAGCTGATAAGATGGGAGCTGGAGGAGGCTTGAGCAGGGGTAGGGTAACGTGTCCCTGCCCTCTCCCCAGCTCTAGCAAAGCTTGTCTACCCCCTTATGCTTTTCTGTGAAAGGCACATCACTGTCAGCCAGAGCTGGTTCTCAGCCTCCTGCCTGGACCGCTGCAGTGTCCCCTAATTGGTCCTCATCTCTCCCCTCCAAGCCATTCGCATGCCACCACTGCAGCGGATTAATCTTCTTAATACACAGCTTTGCACATGTCCAACCCCCACCCCACCCTGCATCCTGAGCCTCAGTGGTGGCACTCTGGGCAGCAGAGGCAAGTCCAGCCTAAGTCAGGGATCGAGGCCATCCTGTTTGGGCCCTGTCCACCTTACATCCCTATCCCCCACCAGCCCTTCCCACCTGCTGGCTGGGCAGACCATTGGACTCTGGGTTCTGAGTCCTCCCTACGCATCCCTTTCCTACTCCTTTGCCACTGCCACCCCCAGCTGGAGATGCCCCTCCCGCCACGGTCCTGCCACATGTGAGGCCTGTTATGACTTTCAGTGCCCATGGAGCCACCTGAGCTTGGCCCCGGGGCTGTGAGTTTCACAAGTTTTCACTGCTGTGCTCTGCAGAGCAGCCTCATGGTGAGGTGGTGTTACTCTGTTGAACAGAAGAGGCCACTGGGAATCTGAGACTTGAAAGGATTTGCCCAAGGTCACACAGGTGGAAGTCTCAGAGACGGCAGGCCTTCTGTGTTCAGATTCAACCCCACCCCATATTAGGAATGTTCTGCATACAGAGGACACCATAAAGGTTAGCCAAAGGAGCTGTTGTGAGTCCAGGAGCATCTTGGAGTTGGGAAGTACTGAGCACTTTTCCTGGGGCCACAGTTGCCACAAAGTGACAGCCTGAGGGGAGGGCAGTCAGGGGAATATGGAAGAGGGGAGGTTTAGAGTGAGCACCAGCACAGAGAAACAGCCCGGAGCCTAGGTTCAGAAGCTCAGGCTGCCTGGCCTCGACTCACACAAATGCCCAGTGGGTCTCAACTTCTGTAAACAGTGGGAAGGACATAGCCCAGACTCAAGAAAGGATTTCTGAAGCTGGAGAGAGTCAGGGAGTGGAGGCTGGATTCATATGGGCTTGTGTGCATTCTACTTTCTCTGGGTGTGTGTTGGGGAAAGCATTGTAGAGAGTGTCTTGAAGGCAAAGATGTAAAGAAAGTGCAAGAGACTCAGCTGTGTACCTTTTTAAGGGAGACACGTCCCTCCATCATGTTCCCATTCCTTTCGGAGCCTCAGTTTCCTGGGCCATCAAGGATGTTCACATCCCTCCTTCATTTGGTTGTGAGCATGGAGGAAAAGAAATCCTAGGAGGAAGGTCCTCAGCCTATTGCAAACCATGGTGGGTACCAGCAGAAACTGACTCCGCCTCTGCCCCTTCCAGGCAGCAATGGCTGTAATTATGGCTGTGGTCCCTGGGGCAACCGTGTTGCTAAGATTGTGTCTGTGTCCTGTCCTGCATTTGCAAAACGTTCCCAGTCTCCAGTTTAGTAACTTAGACAGATCTGGCTGTCTGGGTGGGGGTTAGGGGAAGGCTTTTTTCCATGGATCACTGGGTCCTGGAAAGGAAGAAACAGAGCCCCAAAGTGTGTGAGGGAGAGGGGTGGCAGGGCTGAGGGAGTATACCTGGCCCCCTTCCACCTGTCAGAAACCTCTGTTTCTCCAGAGCTGCTTTTCAGGTTTAGGTAGGGGCTTCAGACTTCGCTGCCATCCTTCCCGGATGGGGACCAATGCTGCAGGCCCTAAGGGCTGCCCTGCACCATCCTCGGTGAACCTCTTGTCAGTGTGCAGGTGAGCAGGGTGTGCACTTGTCCACCAGCTGTCGGTACCAACTGCTGAGAGCACCGTTAGATAAGGTCAGAGCAGGATGAGAACAGCCCCTCTGCACACCAAACGCAGTATCAGTTCCAAGATCCATTAATTGAGTAAATACATATCAAAAGCTACGGTGTTTTCAGCTACTTTTTTAAAAAAGTCTTAATTTTTATTTTTAGTAGCTTTTTGAAGTCTCTTATTCAAAAATACTTGGGACCCAAAGTGTTTTGGATTTGGGATTTGGGAAGATTTGCATATATGTAATGAGATATCTTGGGGATGGGACCCATGTCTAAATACTAAAGTCATCTGTGTTTTGTATACATTGCCTGGAGATAATTCTAAGTCATTTTTAGTGTGCCTGTGTTTTGACTCTGACCTGTCACATGAGGTCAGGTGGGAATTTTCCACTCATGATGTCATGTTGGTGCCTAATAAGTTTTGGATTTTGGATTTTCAGATTAGGTATGTTGAACCTGTGTAATTTTTATGATCTAAAATTAGGTGAGGTATACCACACCTAAATGTGGTACTTCAGCTATGCTTTCACATCAACTTGGTTTTTTTGGGAGGGTGGAGTACAAGGGATTGAACTCAGGGGCACTTAAGCACTGAGCCCCAGCCTTTTATATTTTTTATTCTGAGACAGTGTCTTACTAAATTGCTTAGGACCTCTCTAAGTTGCTGAGGCTGCTCTCAAACTTGTGATCCTCCAACCTCCACGTCCCATGTTGCTGAGATTACAGGCCTGTGCCACCAAAAGCAGCTCAACTTGTTCTGCATTCATTCATCTCTGTTGATTCAAAGTATAATTAAACATTAGAAGATGCATTATCTATGCAGTCCATCTTGTGTCTGGATTCACAGGCCTCTCACAGACCCTGTGGCTTGGGTCTGAATCCTGACTATATAGTGTTATTGGGGTCAGGGTGATGTGGAATCAGGCCCTATCCTGGAGTCTTCCTACTCTGGGACTTCAAACCAGTCATCCATCATCCCTTGACCTCTTCTGCTCGTCTGTAGCAGCAGAGCAGGGCTGTTGTATAGGAGGTGAGCCAGGGGCCTGTGAAGCATCACACCTTTGTGGTTTGTGCTCATTATTCTTATCCAGTCCAAGGCTGGGCAGGCAGCAGAGTGACCAGGAGGCAGATCCACTGACCACCACATCCTGGCAGACTGGACTTGGGAGTGCAGGGTGGAGGATCCACTTTGTCAGACGCGATCTGAGCTCTGGGCTTTATCTGCACTAACACTGGTCACTTCCCTGCCTTCTACACTGTGCTCACACTGGAGGGACTAAAGGTCCTGTCTCTGTGTGACCCCATTAAGTAGGTCAGGTGGCAGTGCCCCTTCTGCCCCCACTCAGTCTGCAGAGCAAAGACTTGCTTGAGATCTGCTGGAACAGCGGGCTCTGTGCCACAGCAGCTCCCCCTTTGGCCACTCACCCTCTGGTCAGCTGGCTCTCTGCCCTCCCTGCTGACCCTAGCCCTGCCCCCAGGCCTGCCTTTGGACAGAACCCTGTGCATAGGTTGAAAACGTGTCTCTTTCTGAGTAGCCATGGCCCTGAAGCTCCTAGTGCCCTTTATCTGCTAGTGAGAGGCCCTTTCCTTCCAGCTCTCCCAGGCTGACCACACAGATTGGGGCCATTAGGATACATTTGGTGATGCTCAGGAACTGGCTTCATGCTTGGGCAGCCAGACAAGGCAGCTGGGTAAGCAGGAGGAGGTGTCTGATGGAAGGAGGGCCTCGTGTGGCTCTTTCAGCAACTCAGACTCTTTGAGGAGCTACTATGGATGTTGAGATTTTCTTTTATCTTTAACCTGTCAGGTGGGCAGTGGGCTGTTCTAGACCAGTCACATCTCTGCCCTCAGCCCAGCCATGCTCCCTTCATATCCCAGCCAGAACTGGGCTCCTGTTGCCCACATATCCCTCCCCTTACCCTTTGGAGTTCCAGTGCTGCCTCCCGACTCGGCCTTTTCCAGTGTTCACCCTTTACCTTCTCTCCCCTGAGCTCCTAGATTTACTGCCAGGGTCACTTATCCCTGCACTGAGGCAGGGGCTAAGGCCACTTATGGTTGGTTATTTGATTGTTTAGTGTGTGTACAACTTGGTTCCAGTAGACACTGAGCTCCTGGGAGGCAGGAGAATGGCTGGCATGTTTTCACGGCTCTTTCAAACCTTGCTAGACATTCAGGTAGGCACTTCATATGGAAAAAGAGGTGACTGCTGAGCTCGAGTGGCCACAAGAAGAGTTTGTCATTTACTCCTCTGAGGGCCTCTCTAGGATGTATCCTTGGTCCCAAGCCCAGACCCTGGAATTACTTCTAGTGTTTTGGTCAGAGAGGTTAGTACCTTGCTGAAGGTCACATAGTGAGTGATAGGATGGGCTGAGAATTATCCCAGGAGTCCGGGAGCCTTCCCGTCTTGGGGGGGCTCCTTCCTGCCCATCAACACGTGCGTGATGGGGAGTATATGCATTCATGTTTGCATGTGTGTGTGGGGAAGGAGGCAAGCATAGCCAACGGCTGTCAACAGGCGGCTGCCAAGTCCACAGAGTGGTTGTGGAACACGTGTGACTGTGTGTGGGGCTGTGTAACTGGGTGTGTATGTGAAGCTTTTGGCCATAGCCATCTTTTTATTTTTTTTTGGTACCGGAAATTGAACTCAGGGGCACTTGACCACTGAGCCACATCCCCAGCCCTATTTTGTGTTTTATGTAGAGACAGGGTCTCACTGAGTTGCTTAGCGCCTCGCCATTGCTGAGGCTGGCTTTGAACTCGCGATTCTCCTGTCTCAGCCTCCCAAAGTGCTGGGATTACAGGCATGTTGGCCATAGCCATTTGATGTCAGCCAGAATCATCGCCCTGATGTCCTGGGCTACTGTCCTGGTCTGGCAGTCCAGGACAGAATGGTCCAGGAGCTCCCAGGGGAGGTAGAGCAGAACCCACACACAGGCCTCCAATAGACCTATAGCCCCAGAACCTAAGACCTAGCCCTAGGGAGTGGCTGGGGGTTGTGGGTTTCCTGTGACCCTTTCTTGGGGTGGTTGCCCTTAAGTGCATTTCCTCCTGGATCCTCTGAGGGTTCTGCCCTTGAGCCAGGGCATCCAGAACCCCCTACCCTCCAAGGTTGCTCCTCCTCCCTGAGGCCCCATGTTCAGGAGGACTGGGATGCAGGGCTCAGGGACGAACCTGCTGCTTCATGCCCCCCTACCCTCCAGCCCGAGGAGCTCACCAACGCCCTGGAAATCAGCAACATCGTCTTCACCAGCCTCTTTGCCCTGGAGATGCTGCTGAAGCTGCTTGTGTATGGTCCCTTTGGCTACATCAAGAATCCCTACAACATCTTTGATGGTGTCATTGTTGTCATCAGGTAGGACTGCCCCCTACTGCCTCTGGCTAGAAAAGGTCCAGCAAGGTGGCTTGGGATGAAGAGCCCTGTGTCCTGTTCCTCTGGGGTGAGGGAATCTGGAACCAGGCCCCAGTGACCACAGGCCCTGCCACTCCCTCCAGGCAGGGGACTCTGGGGTTGTGCTGGGATTACAGGCATTATACTCTGCTCCATCCTCTGCCTCAGCCCCACACTTTGCTCTCCTGAAACTGGGGTGCATGGGTTCCATTCTCCTCTCCTGTCCTCGACTCTACCCAGGCCTGGGGTGGGTGCGGATTGGGGAGTTGTCTTTGGAGAAGAGCTGAAAGAGCAGGGAGGCCCAGCCAGCTGTCCCTGCCTGCAAAGTGCTTGGAAACCAGCTCAGACGCCAGCAACTTGCTTTAGGGTTTTCAAGACCTTGGGAAAGTATTCCAGCCCCCCAGGCCCAGGGCCAGGAGAACTGCTTTATTGCTTTTTGGAATTGGCTTTAGATTTCATTAAAAGAGAACAAAGCAAATATTCCATAACTCGAAGCAATTGTATTGGCCAGATTTAGGGAGAGGACTGCCTGATGCCAGGAGGTGATATCTGGCCTGGGGAGGATGGAGGGGGCTGGGTCCGTTACCTGGATCCTTACCACTTTGGGGGCTCCTGCCCATCCATGCCCCTTCTCTCACGCTGGACTGGCCAGTTCCCTCAGGTGCACTGCCTCTCTGAAAGGGAGGGCAGGAGATGAAGGTACTAAGACTTAGTCTACCTCCTGCCCCTCTCCCCGGCAGTGTGTGGGAGATTGTGGGCCAGCAGGGGGGCGGCCTGTCGGTGCTGCGGACCTTCCGCCTGATGCGGGTGCTGAAGCTGGTGCGCTTCCTGCCTGCGCTGCAGCGGCAGCTCGTGGTGCTCATGAAGACCATGGACAACGTGGCCACCTTCTGCATGCTGCTCATGCTTTTCATCTTCATCTTCAGGTGAGTGCTAGCTAGCAGGCCGGATGTGGGGCTGGAGGCCTGGGGTGGGGGGTGCTGGGCCCTGACCCTGTCTGTGGCTCCCTGTGTCCTCAGCATCCTGGGCATGCATCTCTTTGGCTGCAAGTTTGCATCTGAGCGGGATGGGGACACGCTACCAGACCGGAAGAATTTTGACTCCCTGCTCTGGGCCATCGTCACTGTCTTTCAGGTGCGAGGGTCACAAGACAGGGGGTGAGCAGAGGAGGTTGGGTGCCTGGCCAAGGCCCTGACTCCTGCCCTTTGCCCACAGATCCTGACCCAGGAGGACTGGAACAAAGTCCTGTACAACGGCATGGCCTCCACTTCGTCCTGGGCCGCCCTTTACTTCATTGCACTCATGACCTTTGGCAACTACGTGCTCTTTAATCTGCTTGTCGCCATTCTGGTGGAGGGCTTCCAGGCAGAGGTAACGCCTGCCCTGCCCATCTCACATTGCCCAGAGCAGTCCTACTTCCAGGAAGAACGGCTGCCTGTCTTGAGCCTCCTCCTCCCTCTGTTGCAGAGCATGAGGGATTGGGAGGTCTTGCAGGCAGCACCCAGACTAAGCCAGGGGCCTGGGGAGTGGCTGGAGGGAGGTACCGGGTCTCATGAAGTTCTTGTGGGAGATGGGATGGTGTGTGGGGTCCCTGGTTAGTGACCTGTGGACTTCTTTCTCCACCAGCTTGACCCTTCCCCAGGAAGTTAAATGAGCCAAGGGTTGGGCCCACAGTGCAGCTAGACCCTGAGCACAGTGCTCTGTGGGACATCTGGGGGAGGGGACCATTTAGGGGGGTGTGGGAGGCTTGTATGCAAGTCATCTGAGCTCAGGCTGAGCTGATGAAGAAGCCACCAGAGCCCAGGCAGGGCTGAGCTGCCCAGGGTGAGAAATGAGCCCAATTAGCTGCGGGCATGGCAGAGATGAGCGTCCTATTTCCAGCCCAGACTCCATCACCTTCGTCACAGGCAGCATCATCAATTAATATTGATTTACATTGATCCTGCCCTGGCTGTGCCAGGGTGCGGTGTCTGCCCCAAGGACTGCATCCCCTCCTCGCCCTCAGCTCTGCCTCCCTTCCCACCTAAGCCCCCAGGTCTAGCCCATCACCTCAAACAAGGCAAATTGGCCCAACCTAGAAATGCTCCAGGTTGGGTCTGGAGAAGCTCTTGGTCCAGTTCTCTCTGGGTGACCCGGATGAAAACTCCCGCTGCGGCCTGGTCTATAAATACCCAGCACACGGTGGAAAAACAAAAATCTATTTTCCGACTCTTTCCCAGCCTTGCAAGGGAGGGCTGTTCCCCGTGGGCCAGGCCAGGCTGGTGGGGTGTGGGTGCATCTGTCCTACACTGGCCTTTTCTCCCCGCTTCCGTTTTAATTCTGTAGTTATCCATTATCGCATTTCCTCCCTGCTGGGTGGCAGAGGGCAGCCTATGGGGGAGGCATTGGTGGTGGCTGGGTTTCTTGCAGGGAGGGAGGGCCATTGGTGCTCTCCCTGGAATGGGATGCTTCTTAGGGGTTTCCCTGAGGAGTTGAGGGGTGCCACAGGGCTCCCTTAAGAGTCAGAGTGTCTGTGGTTCCACTCTGGATCATCGCTTGTGGCCTGCAGGAGGACAAGCTGAGTGGGCACGGGTCCCTTTATCCCCTTACAAGCAGCAGCTCCTGATGGCTAAGCCTCTCTAGAAAAATTTCTGTGGAACTATGTGAAGGGACATAGAAGATACCGGGAGCCTGTTCCTTTCCCTCACTGCTGTCCAGCCAGCATGACAGTCCTGGGGGTGCCCAGTGCAGACAGCCCCCTCCCCACCACTGGGCCTTTCTTAGCACCTTGTTAAATCGAGTGCTGCTGAGCTGGCCCGGTTGCTAGGCAGCAGTGATGTCTGAGTGTGGGAATGGAGCTGCCTGGCCCTTGCGCCTGGCTTGGTCACCCTGGCCCTGCTGGGTGTTTGTGAACTGCTCCAGTATGGGGGGCTGGCAAGGGCCCCTGGGGGCCACAGCCTCCTCAACTTTCAGAATATAAACACCCTTTCTGGGAAGGTGCCACCTCAATGTGTTGACTTGGGCTGCAATGCTTCAGATGTGGGGTGGGGTGGAGGAGCATTTTCAGATCCTCCCTGGAGGTGAATAGTAGCTGTGGTCCTGAAGTGCCCTTGTGAGGTCCTGGACCTGCTCTTCCACTCTCTTGCATGTGGGAGCATGGGTGAGGGCTGCGTCTCAATCTCAGTCACCTGGACACCTCCATGGCCACTTGCCCTCTTCAGTCTGGGGTTTCAGGAGGCCCTACAGTCTGGTAGGGGAGGCTGGGATTGCCTTTGTGATGTTCTGGAGTTTTATTTTGGTTTGTTTTTACAAATAAAACAAGCTTCCTCAGTGCCAGGGGTGGCTGCTCCCATTTTGGTGGACTTCTCCAGCAGGAGACCTCAAGGGTAGCTCCCCTGCTGGCCTTGCCACCATGCTAAAGGAGGAGGGGGAGGTGGCGCTGAGGACAGAGCCTGCTGGGCTGTTGATTTTCTGACTCGCAGGGGGCAGTGCCCTGAATTACTGTATATTTATCATCAACACACTTAATTAAATGAGCAGGCAGCAGGCCCTGTGTGCGGCCATTAATTGGTACCAAACAACATCATAGCCATCATCCCAGTGTCAACTTGTCACATCCCACTCCACACAGAGCAGGTGGATTCATTCTGATTTGAAGGGACTTAGACCCAGAGTTTGAGAAATTATGAGGCCTGATTTTGCTCCTCGTCGAGGCCCAGTCTGAGGCTGTCATCCACTTCTTCCCGTCCTCCCTGCCCTTTCCCCTGTCCGCTGCCTCAGAGCCAGGGAGAGTGGGATATGCGGGTTCACAGCCCACATCCCCTTCTTACTCTGCATGATTCAAGCCATTTTCTTAACTTCTCCTGACCTGAGGTGCCGGCCCTGTAAGATGGTCTTGGTGGCATTACTTCCTGTCTTTCAGGGAAGCGAGCTGTGTTTATGGGGCAGTTTCACTCTGCCCAGCACACCCTCCATGCATGGTAGCTGATCACTGGGGGGTCGATCCTTCCCTGCCCTTGTCCCCATCTTCTCGGCCTCTGCCCTCACGCTTCAGATTCATTCTGGCCTGGGGGCCTGTGGTTGAATTCTGGAAGGCTGTCCTGTCCCCCCCCCAGCTCCCCACCCTGTGTCTCTCATTCCCCCTGCTGTGGGGTGTGCAGCCTTCTCTTCTTCCTTCTTTGGACACTGCTGATATTTGAAGGCCCACAAGCCTGTGACCAGCGGCCCTCCCCTGCCTCCCCCTTTCCCTGTAGGAAATCAGCAAACGGGAAGATGCGAGTGGACAGTTAAGCTGTATTCAGCTGCCTGTCGACTCCCAGGGGGTAGGTACGCGATCATGAGTTGGCATGCCCCTGCGCCCATGCCCCCGCCACCATGCCTCCATGTCTCTGTGCTCGTGTTCACGCTCAGCTGCTGTGCAACCTGTGGTAGCTGTGGTGGTCATTGGTGTTGTGAGGTTTGCTTTGATTTTAAGTCCCTTCCCCTTGAGGACATGGAAGAAAGGAGCCTCCTTGCCTCTGCCCCCATCAACCCACAAAGGGCATGTTCCCGTCTCTGCCAGGCCAGTGGATGGACTGGAGAAGGAAGGGACTTAGAATCCTCTTTGTGCACGTGTGTGGGGCACCCCGTGTGTGCGTCCTGGAGGAGTCCCGGACGTGGGGCTTCTGTGAAGTCAAGATCTGTGGCCATAGAACATGCTTCCCCATCTCTCTGCCCTTCACTCCTTGCCCTAGGACCCCATTGGAGACCCCCAAACTGCCTCAGCTCAGGACAAGTCCTGGAAGGTTGTAGGAATGGGGCATAGCACCTGCTAGAATGAACCAGAATTTCAGATCCACCTCTGAATCTCTGGTCCCCTAATCACCCAGCCAGCTACCTCAGGCCATGTTTCTTTCCTGGCCCTCATGTTGAGCCTGTGCCCTAGTGTTTCCTGCATCAGAACTAGAATTTGGGGCAAAGTCAGGATTCTCACAGGACCCCATGGTGCTGCTCATCCCAAGCAGCCCCCTGGAGATCCCACTTGATAATTAAAGGCCTCGTTAGGGATGTAAACTGAGTTAATGAAAATGATCCCCTGAGACACCAATTACCTAATATTTATGTCCTTATCAAAAGTAGCAATCAAGTATTTTTTAATAACTTCTTAAGGAGAAGTGTATAATTACTGGGGAACCTACTGACCTGCTAAAAGAAGCAAAAACTATCCCAAAGATGAAAGAAGTTAAAAAATGGGAACAGGGAGGAGCCCAGGGCTTGGGAAAGGTGGAAGGCAGACGCAGAGGGACTGAAATGGTGTCTTTGGGCTGAGCTGCTCTGACTGAGGTCTTTCAGTTTCCTACCAGGGTCCTGGGGTGTGAGGCTCAGGGGAGGAAGCCACGGAGAGAAGGCAGGGGACCTCAAGTGGACGTTCAGGATTGAGGTTCTAGTGATCACTGCACCCAGGTCCCCAGCAACTCCAGCCTGTGTCATCCACCCATGCAGCCACCCTGTTTCCTCCCAGCCAGCCCTGGTGCCAGTCCAGTCAGGGTGGTCGTGCTGTGGGCTCAGGATAGCCATGGCTTTTTCACAGTGTGGCTGATGGGAGGCAGAGTCATGGGGGCCCTGGGGAGCCCTGGGCCCAAGCCTGGGTGGTCTGGCCTGCACCGGTGCATGCCTCCTGTGTGGTTGCTGGTTCCTGTGGTCTATATATATGTGGTGTGTGTGTGTGAAGAGAGGGAGGCCTTGGTCCATCCTGGTGACCTCTGCCTGGCCAGGGCCCTAATTGCCCACTGCTCCCCACCTTAGGGAGATGCCACCAAATCCGAGTCAGAGCCTGATTTCTTCTCACCCAGCGTGGATGGCGATGGGGACAGGAAGAAGCGCTTGGCCCGTGAGTACCTATACTGAGGGTACAGCTTGCCCTGGGGCAGCCCTGAGTGGACTCAGGCTCTCTCCCTCTCTCCCTTTGCAGTGGTGTCTCTGGGAGAGCACCCCGAGCTGCAGAAGAGCCTGTTGCCACCTCTCATCATCCACACAGCTGCCACACCCATGTCGCTGCCCAAGAGCTCCAGCACAGGCCTGGGCGAGGCGCTGGGTCCCAGCTCCCGTCGCACCAGCAGCAGTGGGTCTGCGGAACCTGGGGCAGTCCATGAGATGAAGTCACCGGTAGGGAGTGCACGTGGGTGTCCAATGGTGGAGGATAGGAGGGAGAGAGGATGGAGGAGGGATCCAGGGGAACAGTTCCAGAGTCATGGGTCAGGCACGGCCTGGGTGTGCCTTAGTAAACCCCGGGGCAGGCCTTGCAGACAAATGAAGGCTCCTCAGCTTTGGAGGCCAAAGAGCAGGATGCTAATCCTGCCTCTTCTGTCCCCTCGCTCAGTAACCTTGGCAAAACTCAACCTCTCTGAGCCTCTTCTGTAAAACAGGGGAAGATGCGCCTTCCTCCTTTCCTGTTTTCTTCATACCTAGTCGTAATAATCAAACCTGCACTTAGTTCCTGATTCTATGCCAGACATTGCTCTGGACCCTGCTCATAAGCTTCTGCATGAAATTAATCCTCACTGCAGCCCTAGGAGGTAGGTTCCATCATTGTCCCCATTTTACAGATGAGACCTGCCTCTCCAATGGCTGAAATGAGTGACAGAACCAGCCTTGTAGTTCCGGAGGCTGGTGTCGGAGCCCAGGCTCTCACCATCGTTTTATTTATTTTTAATTCTAAGACTTTATTTTTAATTGACAAATAATTATATGTATTTATGGGATGTATATATTTATATGATGTTTTGATATATGTGTATGTTATGGAATGATTATGTCAAGCTAATTGACATAATCCATCACCTCACATGCTTTTTTGTGGTTGGAAACATCTAAAATCTACTCTCAGCAATTTTGAAAAATACATATGTCATTGTTAACTATAGTCACCATGTTATTGCAGTAAATCTCAAAAATTTATTCCTCCTGTCTAATCGAAACTCTGTACCCTTCGACAACCATCTTCCCATCCCCATCTCCTCAGCCTCTGTGAACCACCAGTCTATTCTCTACTTGAATGAGTTCAACTTTTTTGGATTCCACATATAAGTGAGATAGTGCAGTATTTGTGTCTCTGTGCCTGGCTTTTTCACTTAGCATAATATCCTCCAGGTTCATCCATGTCGATGTGAATGACAGGATTTCCTTCTTTTTAATGGCTGAATAGTATTCCATTGTGTGTGTGTGTGTGTGTGTGTGTGTGTGTGTGTGTGTGCGCGCGCGCGCGCGCACATTTTCATTTCATTCATTTCTCAGTGGATGGATACTTGGATAATATATCTTGGCTCTTGGGAATAGTGCCGCAGTGAACCTGGTAGTGCAGATGTCTCTGCCACATACTGATTTCAAATCTTTTCAATATGTGTCCAGGTTTAGGATTGCTGGATCCTACAGTAGTTCTATTTTTAGTTTTTTGAAGAACCTCCATACTGTTTTTCCATACTGTCTATAATCATTTGCATACCCACCAACAGTGTTCAAGCATTCCCTTTTCTCCACATCTGTTTTGATTATAGCCATTCTAACAGGTGTGAGGTGATATCTCATTGTGTTTTTTTTTTTTTTCCTGGTACTGGGGATTGAACTCAGGGGCACTCGACCACTGAGCCACATCCCCAGCCCTATTTTGTGTTTATGTAGAGACAGGGTCTCACTGAGTTGCTTAGTGCCTCGCCATTGCTGAGGCTGGCTTTGAACTCGCGATTCTCCTGTCTCAGCCTCCCTAAGTGCTGGGATTACAGGCTCGAGCCACCGCGCCCGGCTTTCATTGTGGTTTTAATTTGCATTTCCCTGATGATCGGTGATACTAAGCATCTTTTTCATCTGTACCTGTAAGCCATTGGTCATTTGTATGTCTCTTTCTCCTCCTCCTCCTCCTCCTCCTCTTCCTTCTCCTCCCTTTTTTTGTACTACAGATGGAACCCAGGGCCCCTTGCATACTAGGCAAGTGCTCTATCACTGAGCTACATTCCCAGCCCTGAATGCCTTCTTTTGAGAAATGTCTACTCTGGTCTTCTGCCCATTATTTTAATTGGGTTGTTTTCTTGCTATTGAGTTGTTTGAGTTTCTTCTCGCTAATATTTTAAACTGCCTCTCAGCAATGATAATACTTCTCTTACCAACCAAATGAGGAACAAATGTTATTGCCATATTGGCTTTAGCAATGGAGGCACAGGGAGGTTTAAGAACTTGCCTCAGGTCATGCAGCTGAATGGGGTGAGCCATGGTCTGAAATAAGGCATCTGAGTCCAGAGCTCCTGCTCAAACCTCTGTACCGAATGTCATGACAGGGAGGCTCATAGGAGAGGGGTGCCTGTGAAGTGACCGTAGCTGAGGCCACTCCTTCTCTGCTCACCCCCAGCCCAGTGCCCGCAGCTCCCCACACAGCCCCTGGAGCGCAGCAAGCAGCTGGACCAGCAGGCGCTCCAGCCGGAACAGCCTCGGCCGTGCCCCCAGCCTGAAGCGAAGGAGCCCGAGTGGGGAGCGGAGGTCCCTATTGTCTGGGGAGGGCCGGGAAAGCCAGGATGAGGACGAGAGCTCGGAAGAGGAGCGAGCCAGTCCAGCAGGCAGTGACCGCCACCACAGGGGCTCCCTGGAACGGGAAGCCAAGAGCTCCTTTGACCTGCCGGACACACTGCAAGTGCCAGGGTTGCACCGCACAGCCAGCGGTCGCAGCTCTGCCTCTGAGCACCAGGACTGCAATGGCAAGTCAGCTGCTGGGCGCCTGGCCCGAGCCCTGCGGCCCGACGACCCTCCACTGGATGGGGATGACGGCGATGATGAGGGCAACCTGGTGAGGCCCCCATGGGCACAGTGACCCCTCACCCAACCTTGAGAGAGGGCAACTGTGCCTGGCCTTGCCGGGAGTGTGCTACCATTCCAAGCCCAATGGGTCTCAGGAGGTGCCTAGCCTGGAAGCTGAGCTGGCCTCTAAACAGCCCCTTTTGTCCTTCTCCAACCCTGCTGAGCCCCAGGTCCTTGTCATGCCCGGGACTGCGGCTCTGCCGTCCTTGGTGGATATGAATGGTTCCAGGCAGATGTGTATGAATCTTTCATGGCCCTCCCCCTGTGACTCAGAAAGACCCATCACTCATCTCTCTAAACTGATGTCCCCTCTCCAGTCCTCTTTTCTCATCTGGTCCTGATCGCAAGCCTTGATTTCCAGCCTGTTCCTACCCGTTCACCCTCCCCCGACCCCTCGTCACCCACTTTACCCTGGGGATGGATGGGCACTGGGACCCAGGACGCAGGGTCAGTGTCTCCTCTGCCCAGGTGTGTCTGAGCAGACAGCTGTCACGAGTACAGTGTTTGATAACTGATGCGGCCTCCAAGCCCAGCAGGGAGGGAAGGAGGAGGGCAGGCAGGGGGCTAAGTTGGAGGCAGGGATGAGAAGAATGGAGCTCCTCTGGAAGGGGTGCAGGGGAGGAAGGGGACACCGAGAAGGTGCCAGTGCTGGGGCAGGGGAACCCACGTAGCTTAGGGACTGGAGGTAGTTTTAGTAATGAGGGAAGAGAGCAGCAGGGCCGAGGTCTGGGCCGGGGTGGGGGAGGGTGGACCAGCTGAGAAGCCTGGAGCTGCTGAGGAGCGAGGGGCACTGGGGAGCCCTGCTCCTGCTCACGCTCCAGTGCTCCTCCACAGAGCAAAGGGGAGAGGATGCGAGCCTGGATCCGAGCCCGGCTCCCTGCCTGCTGCCATGAGCGTGATTCCTGGTCTGCCTACGTCTTCCCTCCTCAGTCGAGGTAGGTCGGAGAGCTCTGGCTGAGCCCTTCAGTGCTTCCAGGGATACTAGAAGCAGCACCCTGCCTTGAGGGTGTGAGTGACAGGCCTTGGGGCAAGGTGGCCTCCAACTGGTGGCCTCAGGGGTGGGGGCTGCAGATGCCACCTCCCCACCTCAGCCTTTGTTTTTGTCCTGGAGCAGGTTCCGCCTCCTATGTCACCGGATCATCACCCACAAGATGTTCGACCACGTGGTCCTTGTCATTATCTTCCTCAACTGTATCACCATCGCCATGGAGCGCCCCAAAATCGACCCCCACAGCGCTGTGAGTCACTAGAGCTGTAAACATGGCTGTTTAGTCCCGGTTGGTGCCAGGCCCCTCCCGGGTTAGCACTCAGAACAAGCAAGAGAGATGAGGTCCACTGGCCTGCCTAGGGCCACACATCCTGGATGGGGAGAGCCCGGACTCTCCATTGGGCTCCTGGACTCCAGCCCCTGCTCCTAGCCCTGCTCCCAAGATGCCTCCTGTATATTCCCCTACCTCAGTTTCCCCTCTGTTGGCACGGCAGCCCAGCTGGGTGCTCCACCACACCCCAGGCTATGACACACAGCGTGTTCTGAGCCAGAGACTTGGGAGGCACGTGTGTGTGAGTCCCACAGTGTTGGAGTGATGCAGACTGAGACTGGTCCTGGGCAGGCGGAGTGGTTTTGCTCCCAGCCCAGGGTCTCAGTTTCCTCTGTGACTGGTGCGTTGCTGGGGGATGTCTCTCCCAGTCTGTGCCATGGGTGATGCAAAGCAGGATAGGGAAGCTGTGATCTGTTCCCTGTGGTCTGCCAGGTCACAAGCAAGTAGGTTTTCTGGGGCTGGAGGGGGCATGTTGGTCGCTGCTGCTTGGCTGTGAACCTGTCAGTCCTTCTCAGAAGAACAGGAGAGGCCTGAGTGCTGGACATCCTGCCTAGGGCATCCCTCCTTCAGGATGGGCCCAGCCCAGCTGGTTCTGGGAGTTGTCCTCCCTCACCTGGCATCAGAGTCCCTCCTCACTGGCAACCATTCGGGTCCTGGAAGAGTGGGTTGAGGGTGGCCGTTTCCCTCACAGCATTTGCACTTGCTTGTAGGTCATCAGAAGTCCTCCCTGCCCCTCCTGGCTGCCTCCTACAACATTGTTTGGATTTCAGTGCTGCTGGGGCTTCTGTTTTCCATTAGGGTGGGCTCCAGCCAGCCCAGGACGGGGATGCAGCAAGCCTGAGGAATGGAGGGGTGGCCTAGGGCCCAGGACTAGGTAGATGAGGGAATACCAGCCCTGGGAACTCCCTTCCTGGGCTGGCCGTGCTCCCTCCTTGGCTGCTTCCTGCCCAAGGCCCTGCACAGAGCTCCCCGTCACTGTCTCCTTACCTTCCCACTCGGCTCCTCCATCTCCAGCTAGGTCGCTGCCTGCTCCTCTCCTTTCCTTCTTTCTCTTTTACACTCTCTCATGCTCCCACTACCCGCTGCCTCTTGAGCTCTCTGCACCCCTTTCTTGGCCACCAGGAATGGGCTTAGACACCGTGACAGACATGGGCAACACCAGGGCGCTGGAGGGCCCATGCCCAGCATAAATATGGTTCCTGGGGATTCAGAGTCTGTACCCGGGTGCCCAGCTTGCCTGCTGCTGTTTCTAGGGCACGCAGCAGGAAAGCAAGTGAGAAGGATAAGATGGCAGGCACGGGTCAGAGATCAAGTTGACTCCTGCCCCAGTTTAAAGGAAGGAATGGGAGAATTGGGCCTGGGATTTGGGACTTGGATAATAGCACTGTGGCTCAGATTCCCGCCCTGGGCTAGGTGATGGGGAAGGGTCTGTTCAAGGACAGGGGCAAGACTATCTACAGAGCTACAAGTAGGGACAGGACCTGGTGTTGGCTCTGTGTCGGGGGTGGGAGGGAATAGAGAGACAGACAGACAGAAGCGTGTAGGAGATTGTGTTGAGGAGGGTGGGGTCATCTTTCTGCATCAAAATGTTTGAAGCAGTTTTTGGCTTCTGTGTAGAGAGCAGACCTGGCCCATGGAAGGGGGCTCATGGTGCCCCCTTCTCTCTCTTGCAGGAACGCATCTTCCTGACTCTCTCCAATTACATCTTCACCGCGGTCTTTCTGGCTGAAATGACAGTGAAGGTGATGGGGATCGGCATTGGTTTGGGCCCTCTGGTTCCTGGTGGGCTTGGAGATGGTGGAACTAGCTGAGAGTGGGAGGGTTAGTCACAGTGGAGGGCAGGATTGGAGACTGCAGGGAGGGTGGCTGGTGACAGCGATGCGGTGGCGGTCCCCAGGTGGTGGCGCTGGGCTGGTGCTTCGGGGAGCAGGCGTACCTGCGCAGCAGCTGGAATGTTCTGGATGGGCTGCTGGTGCTCATCTCCGTCATCGACATCCTGGTGTCCATGGTCTCTGACAGCGGCACCAAGATCCTGGGCATGCTGAGGGTGCTGCGGCTGCTTCGGACCCTGCGCCCGCTCAGGTGACCCCCCTCCGGAAGATTCCACACTCCCCTCCCTAGCATTGTGTTCTCCTCGGGGACACCTCTAACAACCAGCACCCCCCTCAATGGGACAAAAGCCCTCATGTGTCCTGACTCCTGTTATCCCACAGGTAATCCCGTGTCCCACCGTAGACAACAAGTTATGACCTTGGTGCCAGGTACAGTGGCCCATGTCTGTAATCCCAGCAATTTGAGAGCCTGAGGCAAGAGGATTACAAGTTCAAGGCCAGCCTCAGCACCTTAGCATGACCTTATCTCAAAATTTTTTTAATTTTAAAAAAGACTGGGGAGTAGTTCAGTGGTAGAGTGTTCAATCCCTGCTACCAAAAAGAATTAAATGAATAAGTAAAAACATATATACACATTTAATATGTAAATAAATAATTGTTTTATTAAAAATTAATTACATATATATTATATATATTGGTAATGTCCCTCCAAGATACACCCATTCTTTTCTTTACTCTCCCCTCCAATGTGGCATACTCCCCAGGGCCACTTTCTGTAACAGAATGAGTCCTGACTACATCCTTGTTAGGGGCACAATATAAGGGACCATAGGTCCACCATGGCCTCCAGCTGAAGCTTTACCTTAAGTGGTCCCCTCAGGGGTGATGCTTCATTCCTTCCCTTGAGGTGACACTTTCCTCTTGGGGGCTTTCTCCACCTTCTGGGCCTCTCAGGGGCCACCCCCGCCCCCAGGTAACATTTCTCCCGGCAGCCAGTCTGCCCTCTCAAAGCCCTCCCTGATCACGTAGTCACCACTCTTCAACTTGGAACTTTTCCTCTGTGGGATGGTACTGACTTAATAGTGATGCTTTCCTGTGACAATCCACCTCCCTCTCTCTTCCCCTTCCTGCCTACCTCTATGAGCTGGCGCCCTGGTCCCTCCACAGCACATTGTATCCCTGGGGAATGGAACTCCTCCCTCAGGTTGAATCCTCCACACTCCCAGCCTGATCAGGGAATACACTGGACATCCTGGGAATGGAGGTGGAAATGTGGGCACAGGGGGTGTCTGCAACTTGTTTGGAGAGATGGCGGGTGGGGACCCTCAGGTCAGGGGGTCCCATGAAGGAAAGACTACTCTGCACACTAAGCTCAGAGAGCAGACCTCTTCCCTCCACCAGAGCCAAGGACAGGACAGTGAGCCAAGGGTGGGAGTTGGGCACAGAGTCCTAACAGGGCAAGGGATAAGAGAGTGTCCAGCTGGGGAGCCCCTCTCACCACAGCCCCTCCTTTCCCCAGGGTAATCAGCCGAGCCCAGGGGCTGAAGCTGGTGGTGGAAACGCTGATGTCCTCTCTGAAGCCCATCGGCAACATCGTGGTCATCTGTTGTGCCTTCTTCATCATTTTTGGCATCCTGGGGGTGCAGGTGTGCAGGGCTTTGTCTGCAAAAGCCTGAGGAGTGCCCCTCGCCTTGGCCCCAGGATTCTGGGTTTCAAGTTGCTTCCCCCACCATTCCAAAAAGGAATAAACCAGAACCTTTCCCTCCAGGCCTTAGGCCTCAGGCCCTTGGTCTCCTGGGCATTCTGCAGAAAACTGAGAACCCAGAATAGGGGCCCAAGGGGGGCCTAGCCTCAGAGAGGCTTCAAACCCCTGGTAGCTGCAGGCTTCTGTCCCTGGCTCCTGGCACACTTCAGCTTACAGATGCTGGCTGGCCCAGGTCTACTCCGGGATCTCCTCCCTTCCTTCCCCGCTTGAGCAGGGCGGGCTGCATGCCAGGCCCGGGGATCCAGGGCCCAGACAGCTGGGCCAGGTTAGCAGCGTGCTGGCAGGCAGGCGGGTGCAGACCCCAGACAAGGCAGGAAGTGGGGCTGCTGGGGAAACCTGGCTGCTGGCCCAGGGAGGAAACTTGGCTTCAGAGGAAAAAGAGCCAGAGCTGCCTGCAGGATCAATCAGACACCTCTGGGGACCAGGGAGCCCCTCCGCCCCCTCTTTGTCTTCTAGTATTCCCCCTCCAGCTGCAGGGTAGACAGCTGGCTCTTAGGACAGTGTGGGAGCTCCTGGGTGGCTAACACCCCCTCCCCCTCCCTTCTTTCTTTAGCTTCCCAGGATGTCCACTGTGCCCTGGGGAGGGGCGGTTCCCTGGTTTCCTAGAAATTCTCCAGCCCCAAGGACCAGGCTGCTTTTGCCAAAATTGTGCTGAGCCTCTCTGCCTGACCCCCAGCCCCCACACAGCCCAGTGCCCTCTCCACTCCTCACTTCCCAGTCTCCTTGGCTTAGGAAAGTCAACCATTATGGAGCCCATTCCTGGGACTCTTCAGGGGATCTAGGTCTGTCCCAAGCAGCTGGTTCAGGCTCCTGATCCTCCCTCCCTCAAATCCCTTTCCCTCCCAGCAGTCATGGCATGGTCTATACTGGAATGAGGGTGAGCTTACCAGACAGACCAGGGTCCAAGCCCCTTTTCTGCCATCTACTGGTTACATGAGTGAATTAATGTCCCTGAGCCTCAGTTTTCCTCATCTGTAAAATGGAGCTGATAATCCCTACTCCCCCACCATTGTTACTATGAGAATAAAATGCCTACCTCTGTGGTCCTCTAACCTGAGTGTGCATCAGAATCACCTAAGCAGCTTGGTAAAAGATTGTTGCCCCTGCCCCCAACAGTGTGGGTGATTCAATAGGTATGGGGGGCCCAAGAGGGAGCATTTCTAACAAGTTCTCAAGTGATGTAAGGGGGCCCCCGTTTGGAACAGCACTGACTTAACCTTGGTAGAAGAGGAATGACTGTCCCCCTACTTCTACCCTGTCTTCCCCTCTCCAGGAACAGGAAGGGGGTGACTGCGGGGGAAGTTTCCATCAAGGACACTGACTTGACTGACTCCAGAGTACAGCACCCCTAGGGTGTTCTCAGAGCCTGTAGACCCCAGGGCTGGGGTGGGGATGGGGCAGAGAGTCCTGGCCTCCTGCGTCACAGCTCACTTCTTTCTGTCCCTGGCATGTGTTTATGTAGCTCTTCAAAGGGAAGTTCTTCGTGTGCCAGGGGGAGGACACCAGGAACATCACCAACAAGTCTGACTGTGCTGAGGCCAGTTACCGGTGGGTCCGGCACAAATACAACTTTGACAATCTGGGCCAGGTGAGCCCCAGGATCCGAGGTGGGAGTGGGGGTGTGAGTCCATGTTCAATGGCACATTTTGGTTTGATTGAAGGTGAGCTACCCTCGGAGCTCGGCCCCAGCTGTCTAGCCACCAGCAGGTCATAAAGCTCTGCCTGTCCTGCACGCCCTAGTGAGTAAGCCTACAGGGCCTTAGCCGTTCCACAGACACAGAGATGGAGGCTCAGAGAGGGTAAGGGACTTGCCCGGGGGCCACAGTGCTGCATGGTAGAGCAAAAAGCACCTGTGGGGGCAGGTTTGATTCCTGGCACCATGGCTGTCAGCTCAGTGACCTTCCAGGGCTTCAGTTTCATCATATGATGAATGGTTATAACCGTATCTCCATGGGGCCAATAGTCAGGGTACAATGTGAGTTATACATTTGCTCCCATGGTTAGGCCACATATTGCCAAGATTATTCCTTTTCACTCCATGTTTGCAGAAAAAGAAATGTAGACAATGAAGTAGCTCACTCAGGTTTTCTGGTTTGATTCCTCAAGCCCTACTGGTTTTTGTTTTTGGATTCCCAGGGTCCTGGGGTTCCTCACCCTACCTGGCTGAGGTCAGAGGCTGCAGTCATCTCTCATGGCTTTGGACCAGCCATGGAGCCCTGGGACTGAGAGCTCACCTGAGTCCTGGAGTGTGACCCCAGCTGGACCTCTCAAGGGCTGGGATACCCCACGCTGCTGCCGGGAAGTGCTTTGGTGGCAGATGGGATGATTCAACCACACTTTCTAGATTTCAAATGGCCTGTCTCTTTCTCCTCTTCATCTCCTCCTCCCTCAGGCCCTGATGTCCCTGTTCGTGCTGGCCTCTAAGGATGGTTGGGTAGACATCATGTACGACGGGCTGGATGCTGTGGGTGTGGACCAGCAGGTAAGGCTGAGGAGGGCAAGAACCATCTTTGGGTTTAGGTCGCTCAGCCTAGGCTGACACAGCACAGAGATGTAGGCACTGGACAGGAAGAACATGCCATCAAAGAGATGTCACATCGCCAGGCACAATAACCCCACTGTAATCCCAGTGGCTTAGGAGGCTGAAGCAGGAAAATCACCAGCTTGAGGTCAGCCTTGCAAGACCATATCTCAAGAAAGGGCGGGAGGGCTGCAGATATAGCTTAGTGGTTGAGTGCCTGTGGTTCAGTCCCTAGTACCTAAAAAAAAAGGTATTACATCTTACAGAAGGGCTATAACTGGTGGCATGTGGGCCAAATCTGGGCATGGGGAAGGCTTTACGGGCCTGCCAACACATTTGAAATGTTTTGAATTCGTGGTGAACACTTAGAAATTGGTGAATTTGACAGGAAAATCCAGATTGGGGCCTACCCCAGGAAAAGTCCAAAGGTCTGGGGACACTGAGATTGCATTCTCTTGCCATTTGGAACAAAGAAGCAGCTTATAGATGGGAAATATATGTTCTCCTTTGGTACAGTTCCCACCCCTCCCTACTGTCTAGTACCAGACCCACAACATCCATTCACATCGCCCGTCAGGTCCTGGAGCTATGGAGTTTGCAGGAGCCCAGGCCACGGGGGCATCTGAGACCGTTCACTCCTGAGCTAATGTCTCCGCCTGTCTTTCCCGCTCCCCACCAGCCTATCATGAACCACAACCCCTGGATGCTGCTGTACTTCATCTCGTTCCTGCTCATCGTGGCCTTCTTTGTCCTGAACATGTTTGTGGGCGTGGTGGTGGAGAACTTCCACAAGTGTCGGCAGCACCAGGAGGAGGAGGAGGCACGGCGGCGGGAAGAGAAGCGCCTTAGGAGACTGGAGAAAAAGAGAAGGAGTAAGGAGAAGCAGATGGCCGGTCGGTAGTCTTTCCACAACTCTCTGGGTCGTGCTTGACCTTGGCCTTGCGACTGAAGGGAGCTGGGGGCTGGGGCCGGGGGTAGGGAGATATTCCCACCCCCCTCTCCACCTCCTTGCCCCGGTAGCATGTCTGCCTTTAGAATCCTCCGCATGAAGCAGTCCAGGTCAGCCCCTTTGGGGAGGGGAGCTGCCTCTCCCCAGGCAGGACTCCCTAGGTATCCGCCTCATTCTTCCCAGAGGGTGCCAGGTGGGAGTTGACGCATGGCCTCTCAGCTCGACTCTCAGAGGAGCCCCAGGGAATGGGAACCTGACGCTGCGTTGCCCTGTGCCAGTGTTCAGCACATGGCTGAGATGCCAGCCCAGTCCATCCAGGGCTGCTCAGCAAGCACTGTGACCCCGTGCCTGCCCACTGTCTGTAACAGCTGAGCAAGGGACTGGCAGAACCTGCAAAGGGACAATAGTTGAGAGAGAACCCCAGACCCACCCTCCCTCCTTATTTCCAACAAAACCTGATTGTTGGTTGTTTGTTTTTTCCAAACTAAAAACAAAAACAAAATAACTCACCCTGAGCTGGGCGCAGTGGTTTACACCTGTAATACCAGCAACTTGGGAGGCTGAGGCAGAAAGATCACAAGTTCAGAGCCAGCCTCAGCAACTTAGCCAGGCCCTAAGCAACTCAGGGAGACTCTGTCTCTAAATAAAATATGAAAAAGGGCTTTGGGTGTGGCTCAGTGGTTAAGCACCCCTGGACTCAATCCCCAGTACCAAAAAGAAAAGAAAAGAAAATAAACACCTTGGCTCAGAAAAGACAGGAGGTCACATGAAATCTAAATTCATCTGTGGCCTTAGACCCTTCAGTCCTTCACCTGTGCTCCCAGCATCTCTCGAATGGAGTAGTGAGGCCCCATGCCATCCCTCCTCATGCTCTAACGCCATGGGCAGGCTGAGACTAAGCAAAAAGACACACAGAGTACAGAAAGAATGTGAGAGAAGCAGCTGGCACGAGCCACTTGGTTTCTGGTGTTTCCAGGTGCGTGTGCACCTGGCTCCACGTCTTCAGGGCTCCTGCCTGTCTGGTGCTTCATAATCTCCGTGCCTCTCTCTTTTCACTCACAGCCCACGTCTCTCCACGTGTCTTTCTGTGTGGGTTTCTAAGCCTTTGTCTGTCTCTGTGTGTCTATCCCTGTTTGGTCTGCGGGTTTCCCCTCCTCTCCACTTTCTCACAAACCATCTTCCTTCCGCCGATAAGATGCGTGCAGTGCTCTGAGTTTTCCCTTGGGTGTGTGGAAATGTGAGTACCACCAAATGAGTTAGGAGCTGAGCTGCTCCTGCTGCCCGTGGCAGGCACCGGGAGGAATGGGAAGAGTGTGGGAATCGCCAATGAGGGCTGGGGAGGTGGACAGGGACAGTGCTGTCCATGAGAGGAGAGTTGCCCCAGGAGGACTTGGAAGAGTCACTGGCCTCTGGGTAGCCATGGACAGTGCAGTTCTCCATGTCTCTTATCTATCTAGCAGCCTCGCTCCTGGGTAGGGGTTTGGTCTCGGCTTCCCTGTGGAGTCTGAAGCTGAGCAGGTGTACTGTCCCCAGCACCACGCTCCCACCCCTGCACCATTTGCCCACACCCCTTGCAGTGGGCTGTCTCAGCAGGGCATTGGCAGATGGAATTCTTTCATCAGGAGGCACTTGTAGCCCCTGCCTAGCCAGCTGGCTCCCCTTCTGGGGTCTGTAACTATTCAGGTGCAGCTGAGTCCATGGTGAGGTAGGAGTGGACATCTGTTCCCTTGACAGGCTGCCTGTGCCTCCCAGAGCCTCCCCACCCCTGTGACCCTGTGAGCTGGCCAAGTCATTTATCTTCCTCAAATACCTCGTGCCCCAAGTTTGGGGCTGGATATTCAGAACCAGCCACCCATGCTCAGCACACCCCATTTGTAAGCAGAGTGAGGGTCAGAGCTGAGGGGGAGCGAGCTGCTGAGGGGCCCTGTCCAGCGCACCTGGTCCAGTCAATGACCAATGTCGTGTTTCGTTCTTTTAGATCTAATGCTGGACGATGTAATTGCTTCCGGCAGCTCAGCCAGCGCTGCGTCAGGTACTGCGTCTGGGGTGTGGGTTCATGTGTGTGGGGACATGCTCTTTGCTTCCTCTACATGGCTCATTGATTCATCCTCTGGGGTGAAGGGCTGAGGGTCCCTGGTGTCCCTGAGAGGTCAGGGGCTGCAGCGCCAGGTCTACATCATCCTGATCATCCTGTAGTCATCCCATAGGCCTGCATTAAGCTGGGTGGGAGGTGAGGAGGGCCAGGTGCACCCTTGGCTCCACTAGCTCTTGGAGGAACCCCCTCCTCTGCAAAGGTTCCAAGGCTGAGCTCCCCAGCCTGCCACTGCCTCCTCGCTCTGCCCCCTCCCTGCTCTCACCGTTCGATTATTAGAGCTACAGATCTCTTCCATCTCCTTTTGTCTGAAGGGGAGACTTTGATCCAAGAGAGCAAGATGAGAGGAGCAGAGAGGGGAAGGATTTGTTTTAAAAATGTAATGATGAATAATTGAACAGAATCATTAATAGTCAAGTGATCACAGTGGCCACGTCATGGCTACAAACAGCAAGACCTGGGGATCGAAGGCCTGGGTCAGCCAGAGCTTCTCCATAAAAGGCTAAAGGTTTGGGAGTAAGTCAAGTCATTATCTGTAAGAACTGTATCTCTGGGAAGGATTCTGGGTACCACCTGTCCTCCCCTGGTACCTTGGTCTCCTAGTCCTCCTCTTAAAAGTCCCTAGATGGAGGTTGAGGGTTTGGAGGACCAGTGTCTGTGACAGGGCTTCAGGGCCTTACCATACTCACTAATGTTTTCACCTGGTGGTTCCCAAGCTGTTTGTCCCCATGACTACCCCCTTATCATCCTCTTATCCTCCAGCACATCCCACATTTTGAAAGGCCATCTCTGAAGTTAAGAGCACTCCAGTAAAGACTTTGCTTCACCATTTTTACTAATCAAAGGCACATCTAATTGCTAATCAAAGCTTCTGAGCTGAAGAAGGTTACACATTGAACGATGGCAAAAAAACGACCATTTTGCCTTTAAATTAGTCTGTGGGGTCTAAACATAGCCAAGTATGTGATTTCTTTAAAGTCTTTAGAAATATTGAAAAGATGGAAAGGACCCCCACATGGCTGCCTTCCGAGGCTGCTGAGAGCTTGGAACTTCAGCCTGGGAACCATTGACTATACAGTTCTCCACTCTTCCCCGCTGCCTGACTCAGGCAGCTGCTGCCTGGGGGTACTGAACTGCCTGGTCAGGGGGGACCTCTGAGCCTCAGTTTGGTAGGTCATCACTGAGGCCCTTAGCAGCTCCACATCTCCCATTCCGTGGCACTGAACTGTGGTGGTTCCGCATTGGGAGACCATCTCTCTAGGGGCTCAGGAATCTCTCGCTCGTTTATGTCTGAATTGCTGGGGTCCCTGAGCTCTTCATCAGGCTGTTTTGCATACCCCTCAAATGTTGAGGGATGTGAGGAAGGTAAGAAGAAGTGATCTTCTTCAGCTTTTCCCCTATGGGTCCACCTGGGCTATAAACTCAAGTATACACACATTTGTGCTCACCCCAAAACACCATCCTAGCCCAGGGAGGGCCCACTGAGACTTCTCCAAGAGAACCAGAGACCCTAAATGGGGAGAACCTAATAGTCATAAGCCTCTTCCTGGTTCCATGGGGTCTATAACAGAGCTTTTCAAACTTCAGTGTGCATAAGAATCACCTGGAGTGTGTGAACACATATTCCTGGGCTGCACCCCTGAAGTCTTCCTAGAGTGTTCTGGGGTCAGCTCCCAGGTACTAATGTATTGGTCTACCCACTTGGGTGATTGCAACAAAGTTGGACCATTGGGAATCAAACAAGTGCTCCATTACCTCCCTGCTAGAATTGCCCCCAGCTGACCCTGGTGCTGCTCCCAGTAAGAGGGGCCCCCAGACACAGGGAAAAGCAGAAAGAAGAGTCTGGTTATCAGGGGAATGGGTCTGACCAGATCCTTGGGTCTAGAGGGAGGGAAGGGACAGAAGCTGCTGGGTGATCAAGCAGGCCCCAGTGACCACTTGGCCTCCAGCACCAGCACTGCTCTCTTTGTCCCCTTACCTGCAGCAGCCACCTTCTTTCACCCTCTCCTTCTACCAGGCTGGGCCCCACAGCCACTGAGGCATGGTCTCTGCTGTAGGGGCCTGTATCTCTGCAGCCACCTCTGCGTTCCGCCTACTCCCTGCCACTGTCCTTGCAGACCCTCTGCCCTGGCTGTGTCTTGGGCTCCCAGTGACCCCTACTAACTCACTGTACCTGTTGCTGTCACTCACAGCCTTGCAGCCCCTCCTTCACCCTCCTCTGTCCCTGCCCCTGACTGGAACCCTTCTCCCCACTGTCGGACTCTGGTATTTTCTCTGCCTGAAGCAGCTCATGCTGGTGGGAGGCTGGGAGATGAGGCCATGACTCTGGCTAGAAGTTTGGGTCCTGCTGGCTCGTGCCTCAGTATACTGAATGATTCACTTTTTGCTGGGCTCCTTCTTTCCCTCTGTACAGCAAAAGGGTTGCCTGGGGAAGGCCAGTCAGAATGGCCTGGTGCTTTTTGGAACTGTGCTCTAGTGGGGAGTTTCCAGCTACCTCAGCACCTGCCGGTCTGGGAAGAGCTGGTGGAGGGGCATTCATTACATACCTCGGGGGGCCTGGAACCTATTGCCATAAGCAGATACTCATACCCCATTCTGGGCCTTTTGGAGGGTCCCTGGCTGAATCCAAGTCCATCCACCACCGAGACTCCTAGAGCAAGGCCGGAAGGTCAAGTTGGTGGTAGGCCTGGGGCTGCTTATGCAGTCAGGCTGAGGCAACAGGGGAAAGGAGGACCTCTCCCTTCCAACCTCCCCTCCACATTGTCTCAGCTAATAATGGGGCTAATAAGGAGTCACTTTTTCTAACCTAATTGTATTCAAACATTTTAGTTAATTCTCCATTCATATTTTAGCATAATGGGATCGGGTGCTCTCGGCATTTATGGAGATTAATGCAGAGAAAGAGTTCCGGCTGCTAAGGCAACGCAGGGCGACTAGCGCCCTCTGGTTCTCATGGTACTGAAGGAAGGAAGGAAGGAAGAGGCCCAGCTGGCCCGACCACCCTCCACAATCGGGTGTGGATGACCTGTGGCCTCGCAGTGTCCCCTGCCCCAGGCTTCTCCACCCCTACACTCCTAGGGGTCAGGAAGGCCACCTGAGCAAACAAAGCCATACTGGCTGGCACTTCTCTGAAACCAAAAGGATGGCCTTATGCACCCCTAAGGCATACCGGACCTTATTGGGGTCTCTGCCCCTGGTTATCCACACCTTAAGGCCGATGCGGAGAGGGGCCGGGTGGGCCTGGAGCTGTGCATCCCAAGAGGCTGGACATGCCACTCCTGGGCACTCTTCTTCCTTTGGCCTTTGGTGGGAGCCCACCCAGGCCACTCCTTGCCTCAGTTTACCTCTCTGTTAAGTGTTCCTCTGCATGGGAAAGGACAATTATATCTGTGCTGGCCTGGGCTCAAAGCTTCCTGCTGCCCCTGAGCCAGCCCGCCCCTGGCACAGGCCTCAGAGGCTGCAGCCCTTGCTGGCTGGCTTCTGCCCGAAACCTCCTGTGAGGGGAAGGGCTGTCTGGGACCTGAGGCTGCCCCATGCCTCCCTGTGGGGGGTCTTTTCCTTTTTTGTAACTTCCCAGGAGACCAATCTGTTGACATTCTCCCAATAACATGTGCCCCACTTGGTTTGGCCCTTCCTCTGCACCTGGAGGAGGGGGCTCCTCCAATCTCCTCCCAGATTTATTCTGCCTGCTTATCAGGCTAAGCTGGCACTGTGATTTTTATAACTAAGTGTTTTGCTAATTACAAGAGAAACCTTATGCCTGTGACAGATCTCAGACAGTGCTTCCAGCCCAGCCTGCGGTTCTTGCTGCCCCAACACCCAGGGCAGGTTGGGCACTACCTCATTAGAAACTGGGTGAGTCCATCAGGGGCCCCCCAGCTTGAGTCTGGGATGGAGCAGAGCCCTGCAGCCTCCCCTGGGTTCACTCCCTGTGGGGATGTGGGAGGCCTCGGCCCTGCTCCGTGGAAGCCCCATGGTAGGTTTGTGCAGCCAGCCAAGAAGATGTCCAATTTCCAATCTCCGGCTCTATCTGCAAATCCCAGCTCTGGGTAATCTCCTCTGCTCCTGTAGGGGCTGAGCTTGGAGAAGCCACCAGAGCCTTGGCCTCTGTTGCTGGAGCTCCCTCTGAGCTCAGTAAGACTGAGTGTATTTCATCTTACGACCTGACCTCGCTGCAAACACTGAGTCAAGGGTGTTCTCAGGGGCTGGTGGATTTTGGAGGCTGCCTTTTGGGAGGGCTCACCTGGTATCTAATGTAGGTGGGGAGCTCTGCATGTCCTGACCCGTCCTGCCCCTGACTGTAGCCAGTAGAACAGATGCTTAGAGGGGGACATGCCAAGAAGGCTGCCCGCCCCAAAGGCAATGAGGGGAGGGCAAGGATGCTGATGACACTGGAATGTTTCAGCTCTGGCATTAGAGGCTGGCAGCTGGGAGGGGCTGCGGGAGGAGGGGTGCAAGGGGCACAGGCCTGATGCTTGCTCTGCTCTTCTCCCTGCCTTACAGAAGCCCAGTGCAAACCCTACTATTCTGACTACTCCCGCTTCCGGCTTCTTGTCCACCACTTGTGCACCAGCCACTACCTGGACCTCTTCATCACAGGTGTCATCGGATTGAATGTGGTCACCATGGCCATGGAACATTACCAGCAGCCCCAGGTAAGAGGGAGTGTCCAGCCACAGCCCCCTACCTCTGGCCTTGGGACCCCCAGCTGAGGCCAGCACAGCCTGTGTCAGGGCATATCTGTGTCAGGTAAGTGCAGGGCACGCTACATGGGTTCTTCCCCTTGCAGTGACCTTGGTAGGTGGGCATTATCTTTATTTTATAGATGAGGACATGGAGGTTCAGAGGAGCTAGTTGGCTTAACAGCTAAGAAGCAGAGAACCTGGTTTCTTCTCCAGAAAAATTTTGGTTTTAGAGCAGGGTTACCAAGGATTGAACCCAGGGGCACTCAACCACTGAGCCACATCCCCAGCCCTATTTTGTATTTTATTTAGAGACAGGGCCTCACTGAGTTGCTTAGCGCCTTGCTTTTACTGAGGCTGACTTTGAACTCATGCTCATCCTGCCTCAGCCTCTGGAGCTGCTGGGATTATAGATGTGTGCCACTGGGCCCAGCTCCAGCAAATTTGTATTGATTGTTTAGTATGTGCTGGACTCTTTGAGGATAAAGAAAACAGACTGGTGCCTGCCCATCTACAGTTAGTCTAGTGAATGTCCAGATCCAAAACTTACCTGTGATCTTGCCACTTCTCCAGTCATCCTCCATCAGCTGCCTACCAGCCCTCAGTTTCTCCATCTGTACAACAAGGAGCTTGAATCAGTGATGCATAAGGCCCTTCTGGTCTGGCACTCCGTGTCTTCTGGCACATTGCCTATGGTCTTCTCTTCATCTCTCCAAGAGAGATTCTTTAGCACAAGATTGGAATCATTCATATGAATGAGGACTCTACTCTCTCCTGGGGTGGTGGCCAGTGGTAGACCATCATGGTGGAAACAGGGAAGACAGGTCCCTTTACCCTCGCCTCGTCTTCCAGTCACTCTGTCTCCCAGTATCAGCCCTGGGCCTAAGGAGACCCTACATCTTGCCCCTTGCCTACCAGATCCTGGATGAGGCTCTGAAGATCTGCAACTACATCTTTACTGTCATCTTCGTCTTGGAATCTGTTTTCAAACTTGTGGCTTTTGGCTTCCGTCGGTTCTTCCAGGACAGGTAACAGAGAGGAGAGAAGTTTGGGAGAGTTTGGGGGTTGAGAGTAGGAGTGTATTTCCTGGAAAAATACTCAGAAGGATTTAGTGCCTGGAGGCCCTTCTTAAGTCCTGGGGTCCAGTCCCCACCCTGGGACTGGTAGTAGTGGTGGTGATGGGGAGCATCCAGGGCCTGGGTGATGGGAAGGAATTTGACAAGACAAGGCCTAGAGGTCATTGGCAACTAGAAATCAATGTGGCCTAGCCTGGGGCCTAAGGGTTCAGAGCCTGGAGACAGATTGCCTGGACTGGATTCAAATCCTAGTTCTACCACTTAGTAGCTGGTAAAATTGGATAAGTTACTTAATCTATCTGTGCCTCAGGTTTTTAATCTGTAAAATGGTAAATAACAACAACAATAATAATAATATCCACATCAGATGTGGTAAGATTCTGAATTCCTGTCTGTAGTGTCCTTTAAACAGTGTTTGGCACAGAGTTAATATCGTATAAGTGCTAAAAAAAAAAGAAAAGAAAAGCAGATGGATAAAAACGAAAAGCGGAGGCCTAGGAGCTAAAGTCGAGCCCTCCCTGTACCTCCAGCTGATTGTGTGGCCTTAGATAAAGCTATGCCCCTTCTCTGCAGCGTGGGAGGCTGGACCAGCTGACCTCTGCCCTCCTTTCCAGCCCTAACTTTTGGTGCCACAACTGCACCTTCCCCCACAACCCCCCTTCCCCCACTCAGGGAGCTGTGTCCTGGGCTTTCCAGGTGGAACCAGCTGGACCTGGCCATTGTGCTGCTGTCCATCATGGGCATCACACTGGAGGAGATCGAGGTCAATGCCTCATTGCCTATCAACCCCACCATCATCCGTATCATGAGGGTGCTGCGCATTGCCCGAGGTTGGTCCTGGCTGTCTGGCCACACACCTGCCTTCCCAGGGTGACCAGCCCAGAGGGAGATAGCCAGGGTCCAATTTGAGGATGGCTGTGGGTTCCCAGGGGTCTTTCTCCCAGCCTTTGCAAAAGGGGAAGGTCAAGGGCAGATTGGCTGGACAGGCTGGCCCTCCCACCAGCCCCTGCCCCAGACCTGGCCCTGGTTCCACCAGCTGTGTGGCCAGAGACCCAGAGGGACGACTCATGACATTCTCCTGTTCTGCAGTGCTGAAGCTGCTGAAGATGGCCGTGGGTATGCGGGCACTGCTGGACACAGTGATGCAGGCCCTGCCCCAGGTAGCTGGGAGGCATGGTGGGTGGGAAGGGTCCTCTTGGGGAGGAGGTAGTGCCCTCCAAAGCGGTGGGGACCCAGGGAAGCTGACTAGGAGATCCAGCGGCACCTCCTCCATTTCTTTTTTTTTTTTTTGGTACCTGGATTGAACTCAGGGGGACTTGACCACTGAGCCACATCCCCAGCCCTATTTTGTGTTTTATGTAGAGACAGGGTCTCACTGAGTTGCTTAGCGCCTCGCCGTTGCTGAGGCTGGCTTTGAACTCGCGATCCTCCTGCCTCAGCCTCCTAAAGTGCTGGGATTACAGGCGTGCGCCACCACACCTGGCTACCTCCTCCATTTCTTTTCCTCTTTTCCAGGTGGGGAATCTGGGACTTCTCTTCATGTTATTGTTTTTCATCTTTGCAGCTCTGGGCGTGGAGCTCTTTGGAGACCTGGGTGAGTCAGGTTGGGGTGGGTGGAGGAGCCAGGGCTGGAGACTGAGGGGCTCCTGAACTAACATGAGCCTTATTTCCCTTTCCCTCCGTCCCCAGAGTGTGATGAGACACACCCTTGTGAGGGCCTGGGCCGGCATGCCACCTTTCGTAACTTTGGCATGGCCTTCCTGACCCTCTTCCGAGTCTCCACAGGTGACAACTGGAATGGCATTATGAAGGTGAGAGCCGATCCCAGTCAAGGGCCCACCCAGGGCTGGCTGGGCCACCAAGGAGACAGCCCCAGTTTTTGAGCCAAGATTCCTTAGGAAGATGAATTGGCCATGAATAAAAGCCCTTCTGTCCCCCACACCCCCATTGCCAGAACACTCTGGAGCTCCCTCTCCCCAGGACATGCTGTGACTCACACTTCCCCAGGCAGATCTGATGTTCTTCTGTCCCCAGGACACTGTAATTCTCTCCTCCTCCCGTTCCTTCTCCTCCTTCAATGCTCTGTGACAATGATGACCTGGTTTTCTGCAACAGCTCCATCCACTGTCCTCCCTGGCCTCACGCCTCTGTCCTGCCTCCCCCAGGACACCCTCCGGGACTGTGACCAGGAGTCCACCTGCTACAACACAGTCATCTCTCCCATCTACTTCGTGTCCTTCGTGCTCACGGCCCAGTTCGTGCTGGTCAACGTGGTGATCGCTGTGCTGATGAAGCACCTGGAGGAGAGCAACAAGGAGGCCAAGGAGGAGGCCGAGCTGGAGGCTGAGCTGGAGCTGGAGATGAAGACCCTCAGCCCACAGCCCCACTCGCCACTCGGCAGCCCCTTCCTCTGGCCTGGGGTCGAGGCCCCTGACAGCCCTGACAGCCCCAAACCTGGGGTTCCACACACTGCGGCCCACACTGGGGCAGCCTCCCACTTTTCCCTCGAGCACCCCACGGTGAGCCAACAGCACCCCTGAGAGAGCAGGCGGGCAGCAGGCAGGAGAAGGGCCGGGAGGGCAGCCAGCGGCTCAGTGGGTGGTGGACAGGGAGCTGAGCAGACCCTGGAGCTCCTCCTAGATCTTTCTGCCTCTCCTACGTGGATACAGAGGGGCCAGCAGCCGTCTGCCCTTCCCAGAGAGGGCTGCCCACACTCGCGGCACAGGGCCACCCTCAGCAAAGCCAGTTATGCTGGCTCATCATCCCCCACTCCTCCAGCCTGGTGTGGCCTCCCCTTCCTGGCTCTTAGGTTCAAAGCTAAGTTTTCTGTTTCCTTCCTGTTTCTTTCTTACCCTTACCTGACTGCCAAACCTCTTCCCTACTCATGCTTTAACCTGCCTGATTCCTTCCCATCTCTCCATCCTTTCCACCTCTCTTTCCCTCTCCCCCTCTCATGGGCCCTCCTCATCTGCCATCTCCCTTCTCTCCTTCCTCCTCCACATCTTCTCTACACCCTCCTCTTCCTTCCTCTCTTTGTTGCTCTGTGTGTGTGTGTGTGTGTATGTGTGTGTTCATGTGTGTGTGTGCGTGCGTGCCTGTCGGGTGGGTCTCACCTTCTCTCTCTCTGTGCCCTTTGTCAATCCCTGCCACTGACACTTCCCATCACTGCCCTCTGACCCCTGCTCCCTTGACTCTCCGGCTCCCCTTATGGGCTGGTCCTCCCAGGATAGACAGCTGTTTGACACCATCTCCCTGCTGATCCAGGGCTCCCTGGAAGGGGAGCTGAAGCTGATGGACGAGCTGGCAGGCCCAGGGGGCCAGCCCTCTGCCTTCCCTTCCGCCCCCAGCCCGGGCGGCTCCGACCCACAGGTTACTGTGCCCTGTGCTATGCCCCCTCTCCTGACTGTGCCGAGCTGTGCCATGTTGTGCTGTGCTTCTGGGGCAGCTGGGGTGTTGCCTGCCCACTGGATAGCTGGAGAAAGAGCAGCCACAGAGCCTCAGTTGAGTGTCAGGTCTGGCAGGCGGCAGTCAGGGGTGCTTCCAGGCTGAGAGCAAGCTCTGGAGCAGTCTTGGCAGGTAGGAGGCTGAGATTACGCTTCCAAGGGAGAAGGATGGGTGGAGGACAGGCCTGGAGGGGAGCTTTGTAAGTAAGAATCTGGAAGAGAAGGGGGATCTTAGCGGGGAAGGGACCGAGGTGCCAGACCTAGGTGAGAAGGGCCTCTGGGATAGTGCAGGTAGCCAAGAAACCCATAGGGGACATATCATAAGCCAAGGTCTATTTATTCTCTTGTGTCCAGTGCTCACCCCCAGTCCTTTGGTGGCTTTTTAAGCCATGGAGCCCATTTGGCCTGATGAGTGATGTCAGTAGCCGGTGATTTTTGTCCTGAGGGAATGGAGGTGAAGTTTGGGACCTTGGCATGAAATAGGAGTTGGCTTTCTCCCCGAGCCCAGCCCCTTCTGACTCTGCCACAGGTGCTTCTCCCCCAGGCCCATCTCATCCTGATCTTCTGCTTTCTGGACCCCTCCCACCCTCCTGTCCTCCCCTTGGCCAAAGGTCCCACCATCCCTCCCCCTGCAGACCTGGAGGGGGTCAAGGAGGCAAGCATCAAGTGGAGATAGAAAGAGCATAGTCTCCACAGGTTCTGAAAGGTGAAGGGGTCAGCAGCAGGTTCTCAGGAAGCCTTTAGCCTGGTCCAGAGAAATGATTGTCATGTGGTAAGAGCCCGTGCCTTTTGTTGAGATTCTGTCTCAGACCTGGCAATGACCTAGAATAATCAGTGTGAAAGTAAGTCCCTTCCCCAGGCCTCCCACCCTGAACAAGGCTCACAGGAGAGATGGTGGGAGGGAAGGAGCTTCGATGGGAAGGTAAGCAGGGCTGCCTGCTTATCTTCCCTACCCCTCCCTCAGCATCCTGTAGCCCCGGAGGTTCCCTGCAGATCCCCGCTGAGCTAACCAGATGGTGTGGCAGCCCACCAAGGGTGCCTACTTGAGGCTGTCTGGGAGAGCACCTCCGGGGACCCAAGTTGGAGAGGGGGGGCAGGCTGCAGGCAGGCAGAGGAGGGCCCCGCGAGGGGAGAAGCCAGATCTGGGGGCAGACCAAGTCCTGCCAGGCTTTTGGAAGCAAAGAGAATAGACAGAAAACAGCTGTTAGATTGGCAGCATTGTCCCCAGTGCCCCCCACGCCGCTCTGTCTGTGCGGAGAGGAGACAGGCTTTGCTGGCCTTTCTTCTTCTTCTTTTTTTTTTTTGGTATCGTCTTTATAAGAGTCCAAGCTCTCGCTCCTCCCTGCTCCCTCTCTGGGTGGTGGCAGCGTGGGAGGGGGCTGCTCCGGTGCCTGGAGTGTCTTTGGAACGTGTTTCTGTGTCTCTTGGCTTTGTCGTGTTTGCTCTAGCTCTTTGGTGCCTGTGCAGCCTCTCTGATCAGAGCAGGGGACTGAAGTGGGTGAGGGGAGGCGCTGTCCACTTATTTGGGAAAGGGGTGGGAAGCGACAAGGGATGCCTCCTGCTGCTTTGTGGAAGAGGGAAGTGGGGGCTCAGAGTGTGCCGAGTGCGCGCCGTCTGGTTTCTCATGCCTGATCATCTCTCTCCTGTCTAGATCCCTCTAGCTGAGATGGAGGCTCTGTCTCTGACGTCAGAGATTGTGTCTGAACCGTCCTGCTCTCTAGCTCTGACGGATGACTCTTTGCCTGATGACACTCACACACTCTTACTTAGTGCCCCGGAGAGCAACGTACATGCACACACCCCTCGCGCTCCCCCAGCCGGGGCTGGGCTGGCTGCAGGGCTCCAGGTCCTCTGCTCACTGTGCCCAGGCCCACCCAGACATGTCTACCTGCAGGCACTCGGTGCCTCAGCCTTTGCGGGCACGAGGTCTTTTAGATCCCTTGCTGGGACATGGAAATTAGATACGATGAAATTGAGGCCTTGCCTAGAGGGGCATGGGGCAACAGTTGTGAAAGGGTTACTTCAGGAACGTCACAGCCCAAAACAGAAGTGGCCTCAGAGCCAGCCTCTGTATTTGGAGCCCCTGTGCAGGCCAGCCCTCCCCTCCCTGCACCCGCTTCCACCTCCCCCCACATGAGACAGTCACCACCACAAAGTGGGTGAGAGCCACATCTCTGCTGCTACCACCATGTCCTTCTTTACCTGGGGGCTGTTCCTGTCTCCTTCGTCACTGTCCCTGTGTGTCCCTGTGTCCTCGCCAAACCCCAGAGGGGTGCTTCTTCATGTTTTGATAATTTTCCCACCCTTCCCCAGCTCTCTGTCCCCCTCTGACTATGAGCAGCCCCCTCCTCCCTCCCTGTTGTCAGAGCAGGGCATGAACCCCAGGCTGGGGGGCCCCAGTGGTCTAAAGTGACTGGCTGAAGTGGGGTCTGGGGCTGACAGCCATCCTCAGCCTACTGGTGCTCTGTGATGGACTGACTAGGCCCACATGAGAACAGGAACTGAGAAATGGAGGTCCAGGGGCAAGGGAGTCACCAGGGATGGAGAGATTTCCTAAAGGCAAACCTTGGGCACCTCCAGCAGAGGCCCAAGGCTGTTTGAAATAGATGCACAAAATCTACTCATACTCCAGTCTGTCCATTGAGGGAGGAACTGAGTCCACACTACGCGGGCCTTGCCACCCACCCGCCCCCCAGAGGCTGTGTAGTTAAAGTGGGGCAGGATATCAGGCTGTGACGTGCCCCTAGTTTTCATTTGTCATTTTAACCCATCTGAACTCAGCTCGGGCCCATCCTCTGTGGACCAAGGGCTCCCTTCAGAGCCTCTAGGTGGGATCTTTAGAAGGCCCTCTGGGGTCACCCGTAGGACTGGGGACTGGGGGCTGCTCTTCCTTCTCAGATACCTCCTCACTCCTCTCCCATCCCTACCAAGAGGCTGGCAGGTGATGCCATGTGCATATACTGGGGGCTTTTCCCACCCTTTCCTCCCTGTGTGTGGAGGGCTTATCATGTGCCTGCCCCCCACCCTTCTGCCCCCACCCCCCGCCCCGCAGTCATGCCCATTACCACCTTGTCCTGGGAGGGAACTGGGGAATGGGCCTGTTGGGGTGGGGGCTGGTTTCTGTTGTCCAGGTCTACCTCAGGTGCCAAAGCCAAGGCCCCCTCTTTCACTTCCCTCCCTGCTCCTATTACAGATGGAGCCCCACCCCGAGGAGGTACCTGTCACACTGGGATCAGACTTGCTGACTGTGCGGAAGTCTGGGGTCAGCCGGACACACTCTCTGCCCAATGACAGCTACATGTGCCGGGATGGGAGCGCTGCTGAGGGGTCCCCGGGACACAGGGGCTGGGGGCTCCCCAAAGCCCAGTCAGGTACCAGGGCTGGGGCAGGCTGGCTTGGCTCACACAGGGAGACCTCAACCTTGCCAAGCCAGTCCTGACTTGGAAGGTCATCAAGGCAACAAGAGGTCTCTCCTACCTGGGAGCCCTCAGCCTGAAGGAGGACACCTAGCCCCTGCCCAAGGAAGGCCCCAGTCTAAGGGCAGTGGCGTTCAACCCAGGATAGTGAGGGGCTGGGTGGGGGAGCCTGATGGGGAAGGAATGGTAGAAGGGAGGTCGCCTCTCTCCTCTTCACCTCCTCCTCACCTCTCCCCTGCTCCCTTCCCCCATAGGCTCCATCTTATCTGTTCACTCCCAGCCAGCAGACACCACCTACATCCTGCAGCTTCCTAAAGATGCACCCCATCTGCTCCAGCCTCATAGTGCCCCCACCTGGGGCACCATCCCTAAACTGCCCCCTCCAGCTCGTTCCCCTTTGGCTCAAAGGCCACTCAGGCGCCAGGTGAGCAGGTGTGGAGGGCTGGGCCTGGGTCTGGGGCTTGAACTCTATGCCGGGAATCCTAGGCTGTTGGTTTGGTGACAACCAGGGTTGACACTTTTTTTTTTTTTTTGGTACCAGAGATTGAACTCAGGGAGACTGGACCACTGAGCCACATCCCCGGCTCTATTTTTTTTTTTTTTTAATATTTTTTAGTTGTGGATGGACACAATATCTTTATTTATTTATTTTTATGTGGTGCTGAGGATCAAACCCAGTGCCTCACGCATGCGAAGCAAGCACTCTACCACTGAGCTACAATCTCAGTCTTCCCCGGCTCTATTTTGTGTTTTATGTATAGACAGGGTCTCACTGGTTTGCTTAGCACTAGTTTGCCTTAATGTTGCTGAGGCTGGCTTTGAACTTGCAATTCTCCTGTCTCAGCCTCGCAAAATGCTTAGGCGGGCACCACCATGCCCAGCTAAGGGTTGATTCCAGCAAACATTTATTATTTGCCAATGACATGCCAGACTCTGTCCTAGGTGACAGGGACACAGTACTGGGCAAAGCAGAAGTGGCCTGTACCCTCTTGGAGTTTGCACTTTCTCTTGTTTCAATGAAGAGGCCAGGAGACCAGAGGCAGTCCATGGCTTCCCAGGGACACACACATCCAGTGGAGGTAGAACCCAAGTCTCAGGGATCCTTTCTCCACCCCCGAGCTGCCTCCCTATGCTTCACACTTCAGACTGAGCTAAAGGGCACAAGGTTTCAAGTGTCTTCACTTTTCACCAAACCTGGGACACATTTGGGCACCTCCCAGAACTCATGCTATAGGGGCACAGAGCAGAGAATAAAGAAGCCAGGTGAGGCTTGTATGCCCTGCTTGTGACCATGGCTATGGCCTACACTCCATGTGTGCCCTTATACATGAGCATGGACACATAGGAATTGCTTAGTGCCATGCACTTGGGGAGCAGGCACAGCCCCTGTCCATTCCACACATACTCACTGAGCAACCTCTGGGTGACAGGCACCGGGGACACAGCCTAGCCCTCTGGGCTCGCCATCTAATTGTGGAGATGCATGCCATCGGATTACTGCAGCAAGAGATCACAGCTGTGGAACTCATGTGGGGTGCAGTGGGGAGCAAAGAAGAGGAAGGGGGTCCTACAGCTGCATGGGTCAGGGGATATCCAGCTTGACAGGAGGGACAAGTGACAGTCCATGTTGGGGAGAAAACCCCTGGGTTGAGCCCTCCATCCACCCCATACAGGCAGCAATAAGGACTGATTCCTTGGACGTGCAGGGCCTGGGCAGCCAGGAAGACCTGCTGTCGGAGGTGAGTGGGCCCTCGCCGCCTCTGGCCCGGTCCTCCTCCTTTTGGGGCCAGTCCAGCATCCAGGTGCAGCAGCATTCCTGCAGCCAGAGCAAGTTCTCGAAGCACATGCCCCCGTCAGCCCTTTGCCCAGGCCCAGAACCCCACCGGAGCAAGGGCCCTCCAGAGACCAGAAGCAGCTTAGAGCTGGACACAGAGCTGAGCTGGATTTCAGGAGACCTGCTGCCCCTTGGCAGCCAGGAGCCTCTATCCACACGGGACCTAAAGAAGTGCTACAGTGTGGAGTCCCAGAGTGGCCGGCGCAGGCCTGCATCCTGGCTGGATGAACAGAGGAGACACTCCATTGCAGTCAGCTGCCTGGACAGCGGCTCCCAACCCCACCTGGGCCCAAGCCCCTCGACCCTCGGGGGCCAGCCTCTTGGGGGCCCTGGGAGCAGGCCCAAGAAAAAACTCAGCCCACCCAGTATCTCCATAGACCCCCCGGAGATCCAGGGCCCTCGGCCCCCACCTAGTCCTGGGGTCTGCCTGCGGAGGCGGGCTCCATCCAGCGACTCCAAGGATCCCTTGGCCTCTGGCCCCCCTGACAGCATGGCTGCCTCACCCTCCCCAAAGAAAGATGTGCTGAGTCTCTCTGGTTTGTCCTCTGACCCGGCAGACCTGGACCCCTGAGTCACACCTGCTCTCTCACTCACCTTTCTCCATTGGGTGCAAATCCTAGCTCCTCCTCTGGGCCATATTCCTGAAAAAGTCCCACAGAGACACCAAGGAGGCGCTCCTGCCTGCCTCCGTGGCTCTGGGTACCTATAAGCAGGACTTCCAGAGTCTAAAGCTGCAGCCAGCCCTGGCGACTTGGCTCCAGGCAGAAAGAGAGAGAGAGAGAGATGCCCAGCACGGTAAGGTTCCAGACACCAGGAGCTGTTGGGAGAAAGCAATACGTTTGTGCAGAATCTCTATGTATATTCTATTTTATTAAATTAATTGAATCTAGTATATGCGGGATGTACGACATTTTGTGACTGAAGAGACTTGTTTCCTTCTACTTTTATGTGTCTCAGAATATTTTTGAGGCGAAGGCGTCTGTCTCTTGGCTATTTTAACCTAAAATAACCAGTCTAGTTATATTCCCTCTTCTTGCAAAGCACAAGCTGGGACCAAGAGTGCATTATAGCCCCGACGGTGGCCCATCTTCAGTGGAGAGCGAGAACCATTTTGGAAACTGTAATGTAACTTATTTTCTCCTTTAATCTCGTCATCATTTTCTGTAGGAAAAAAAAAAGAGAAAAAGAAGAAAAAAAGAAAAAAATGAGATTTTACAAATGAAATGGAACCTTTTTATATATACATACATATCTATATATCTATATATCTATATAAAATAAAGTAATTTTCCAAAATAAAAAGTTAAGCACGGTCCAGAGTAAAAGCAAAGGGGATGGAGAGCTAGGCATGTCCAGATGGCCATGGAGATTCCTGGAGATGGGGAGTGGGCGGTGGGGAGGGAAGGTTTGGAGCTGCTTTTGTGTGTGTGAGTGTGTACATGTGAGTGCGTGCTGGTGTGTGCATGTGTGTGTGTGTGTGTGTGTGTGTGTTTTGGAACCCAAACACCTGGCCCTGGAGGGCTGCAATCTTGCTGCCCCTACACTGCTGCCCCTGGAGGGGCTGGGAGAAGAACAGCCCCTCTGCCTAGCAAGGTGGGGGCAGGGGCTCTTTTTTCTATCAAAGCTTCATTGCGTCGTCCCCTTAGCCAGCCAGCTCAGTGAATGTGAGTAATTCCAGATTAACTCTTATTTCTGCTGACAGCTATCAGCCGTACATTGAAAGCTAGAAATTGGCATAATGAAGCTGTTTTGGTTAACGGTGCCGACTAAGGCTGGGGAGCCGCCTGGGCTGCCTGGAATCTGGATCTGTGGGTTGGTGGGGGAGGGGACAAGCGTGTCTGTTTTCCCTCCCAGGGCTTCACCCCCAGTTTGCCATGCATCTGGCTAGGTGGGTGACCTAGGTGGACTTGCGCCTCTTGCCACCCTCCCTCCTGCTAGCAATGAGATTAAGCTGTGTAAATGGACTAGGCTGCTCCCTGTGGAGGATGTGGGTACTGGGGCCCGCTGTCCAGAGGTGAACTCCTGGTGGGGTTGGTAGGATCTGCTGTCAGAGAGGAGCTGGCCTCCTGAAGGGTGATAAATGACACCATCGAGGTGCTTACATGGTCTACTGCAGCCTGCTCAGTGGGAGCCAGCAGAGGGAGAAAGAGCAAAGGCGGCCACCAGGAGTGGGAGCGGCAACGGAGGGCAAATCCACATGGCCCAGAGCCACTTTTCTGGTGCTACCACTGGCAATAGTTTCTTGTCTGAAACTTGGTGACCACAAGTCCAGCCAGCCTGTGGCCTACCAGCCACCCCCCAACATCTACCTGACTCCCATTCCCTTAGACAACCCTGCCCACTCGCCCAGCCTCCCAGCCCTGCCTCCAAACCTAGGCCTGTATTGGATTCTTGAAACCTAAGGGCAGCCTTCACTCACAGCACCCCCTCCTCGCCATCTGCACCGTCTGCACAGGCAGCAGGGAGCCTGGGGTGCCAGGCTGCTGGGTGGTTGGACCTGGAGGCGTCCCTTGTCCAGCCTGTTCTTTTCTAATTGCTCTTTTGGACAGAAATGCTGCACTCCTTGGAGCAAACACCTGGTTTGACCCTCCTGGGGTGTGCGAGAATGCCAAACTGTTTCCTCTGGCCTCCTCTGGTGAGGAGGGGGTGTTTATAAGCTGACTTTTTTTTTTTTTTTTTTTTTTTTTTAGCAAAGCTGTACAAAATTCAAAATTCCTCGAGTTTTGCCACCTGGATGTACAGATTAAGCTTTTATATTTTTGTAGAATTCTGTAGCTGCCTATTCCCCGAGGGTGGGAGATTTGGGAAGGGAACTCTGGGATCTTTTCTTCTTTTGGTGTTTAGAGGATTCTAGGTCAAGGTGAACCACAGACCTGGATTGCTGCCCTCTCCCCTCATTTTCCATGCAGCACTTTAATGCTATAGTGTTACTTAGGGTGACTCTTAGTGTGCCTGGTTCTTTCTGGGGTCCCCTGGTCCCCTCTTCCCAGTAGGAACGAAAGGAAGCTTGTTTAGGGTACACTGGCTCTGCTTTGGGTTACTCTCTAGAGATATGCAGTGGTCAACCTAGTGAGAGGGACAGGTCCCCACTCCCTCCTCCACCTCCATCACTGGACCAGAACATTTCTCTGGAAGGAGGCTGTGGATGGAAGGGTCATTTGGATACAAATGGGGTGGTGGGGCGAGGGTGGGGAAGTCTGAAGGAGGCTGAAGGAGGGAGGGGCTGGAGACAGCACATCTTGGAGAGGGCCTCCAAGAGCAGTCCCTGCCTAGGGCCTTCAGTTTTTCTAATAGCAGAATCAACGTGTATATCTCAGAGGAGACAATCGTCGCCTCTCCCCCAACAATGTAAAATCGTTATCAGTGATGGAAACCGTTGTGTCTGACTGAAAGGGTTTGGAAGTGGGAGTAATGCTGCCGAGGCTTATGAACAGTAGTCATAATAATGTCGCTGCTGACCTTGGATTGCTTATCTGGGTGGTTATTTGATTCTACTCTAGGATGCAAAGGGGGTGGTGGGGCGAGGGTGGGGAAGTCTGAAGGAGGCTGGAGGAAGGAGGGGCTGGGGACAGCACATCTTAGATTAGGGCTTCCAAGAGCAGTCCTTGCCTAGGGACTTCAGTGATGGGGAGGGGTGCTTTTGGAGATAAGAACACCTCCCTGGTGCTTTTGCCCTCAAATCTTCTCTTGGGGCTTCAGAGGAAACTGTGTCAACAGCTTCAGGCCCCCACCTCAAGCCTGGCTGCTTTTGCTTCCTCCACCCCCAAAGCTCCAGGAAAAGGTCTGTCTGGGGGTGGGGGACAGGGAAGAGGAGTGAGCTGAGCTGGTGCTAAAAACAAACCTGAGGCTCATATGCAGTCTCTCACTCGCTCCTCAAACACCCTAGCAAGGGAAGTGCCATTGCTAGCATTTTTCCATGAAACAGTGGATTCAGAGAGGTTAAAGGACTTGCCCAAGGTCACACATCTAGAAGTGGCAGAATTGGGATTGGACCAACCTGCAACCCATGCCATCCCAGTCTGTCCTCACTGTGGACGAAATGGGGCTGATTGGAAGAACTGTGCTTATAAAATGAAAGAGGTGTATAAGACAGCAAGGGCACCCTTTCCAAAGCGGTAGCATTCAGGTTCATAGAAAGGTACATATCGGCTCCCAGTGTGGCATGCTCAGAGACAGTGGGGCCCACAGCCTCCCACCAGCCTTTGGCCACAAGGGGCAGTGGAGAGCGGGTTGGATCACAGGGTGAGGAGTCCCTCAGCCCCAGCTGTTTGTCCAACAGCTGGCCAAGGCTGTTCTGCAATCACTGCAGATTCCCAGGCGTCACCCTTGCCTGCAGTTCTGCCCTAAGTCCAAGGTACCTGCTCTCCTCCTCCCCCTCCCATCTTCTCTTCCTTCCTCTCCTCTAACCCTGCCCCACCCAGACTGCACCCACTTTTCAAACATCCTTTACCTCCATCTTTACCCCTGGTCCTCACCCACCACATCCTGGTGCCTCATGGTCTCTTTTCCCCTCCACTGGGCCAAAGGAGCAGCCCAACCTGCAGGTTGTCTTGATAGCAGTGCAGTGAGAGCATCAGACACCAGGTGGCAGCACAAGGCACCCTCACCTGGTGCCACCCAGTGCCCCTCTTGACCAGGGACCAAGCCAAGGAGAGGATTCCAAAAGTAATGGACACTTTGAACACACAGGTGTTCTGTAAAATCCCCAAAAAGGAAACACATTCCCAAAGGCCAGTGAAGGACTCATGTGGGGGGCAGTTCAGAGAAGAATCCCGGACATCCTAGCATGGATTCCAGATATCCGATCCCTGTCTAAGGCTGGTGGACTCAGGACTAATCCAGGACAGTGACAGCCAGGAGTGGAATTAATTCTCAAAGTAAGTTGAGTTGTGGACTGGCCTCCTGCTTGGGGGAAGGAGGGGCACAGCAAGACAGGTCAAGGAGGTGGCTACTCCAGGGAACCCCAGGAGGGAACTCTGCTAAGAACGCTGAAATTCTGCACACCTTAGCGCTGGTCCAGGTGTGGGAGCTGCTGACTTTTGCCCACGGAGCTCATTAATTCTTGCTTTGAAAACTCCAGAATCTGGCGCAGCAGCCAGTGATCTCCCATGCATGCCAAATCAGGTCAGGAGCAGGCTGGGTGGAGGGGCAGCCTTGCTGAGGCCCTGAGTGGTCCAGTGGGGCCCCTGCCAGGCTGGGATCTGGAGGAAACATCTCATCGCTTGGGAGGAAAGAAGTGGGAGGCAAGTATGAGAGCCAAAGCCTAATTTAGGGGTGCTCCAGGCCTTCAAGGGACGAAGGGAATTAAGGAGAAGCAGACAGTGAAGTGAACAGGGACCTTGCTTTGCCCTGTTGCCCCTGGCTGTCAGCTCCAACCTAACTTCCCTGGGGCAGCATTTCCTGTGCCTGGGCCATCCCCTGTTTTCTCTGTTAACATGCCTGCTCTGGGCTGCACCTTGCCATGATCTTATCTCACCATCTCCTTGCCAGGAAATCTACCCCCACCCCAGGCTGGGTGCCCTGGGACACTCACTGCTGAAGGAACTACAGCACTCTCTCAACTCATCTAGCCTGGAGCTGCAGTCACTGGGGGAGGGAGGGTGGGAGGTGGGTCACTAAGGTGCAAAGGGTGGGGGTGTCAGTCTATCTTTCCACCATGTCCCAATCCTCAAGGCCTTTATTGCTCTTCACAGAAACCTTCTGGCTAGAAACAGTGTAGTTGTGAAAACTCAAAAGCAGAATGGGCAGTCCTGGGTGCTAAGGACACACTGATAAACAAGACTCAGTCCCTATACCCAACCTGCACACAGCACTGGTGGGGGCTAAGCCAGACCATCAGTAATTACAATGTAGGGAGGGGCATGGGATGCGCAGAGGAAGGGATGGGGTGGGGGAGGTCCAAAGAAGGCTTCTGGAAGGGTGCGGGGTCTTTGGCAAAATCTTGAAGGATAAGTAGAGTTTACCAGTTCCAGGAAGAAAGGCAGGCTGTGTGGAGAGCCTGCTGAGCTGCCTTGAAGGTTGGCCCGGGGCAGGAGCTGAGAGTACAGCAAGTACATCCTGACTTAGGAACTGTGGCTGGCATTCAGAAGATGGGGGATCCTCCTGCCTGTACCAGGAAGGGCTCTATGACCCTGGACAAGCTGCGGGATATCTCAAGTCCTCTGAGTTTTGCTCTGGTGAGAAGAACAACCAAAACAATGGCATCCTCGAAATATTGTGCTTTTGATTCAAGGGCTGCATGAAAGGGGCCACATCCCACAAGTAGCTGTGAGGACTGAACCCCCAATGCTTTAGAGAGATGGGGGCAAGTGTTGCCAAGGGCACCCACCTTGATCTTAGAGTCTCCCACCCAGTGCTGCAGCTTGGGACAGGCAATGGCAAGATAAAAAAAAGCCTGGGGCCAAAAGGGATGATGATTTAGCCTCATTACAGAAGCCAGAACCACAGGGTCTTGACCTCAAACTGGAGCTCTAACCATCAGACTGCCTGGCCTATCTTGGGGCCAGAAGGTCCCATGTGGAACTAGGCTGGTTCCAGGCTCCTCATTTCAGGAAGGGAATCTTTTTGGGGAGTTCACCTCCTACAGTGGCCTGAGGGAAAGTCCCCAGCTCTCCCAAATATAAAGGTAACCTTCCTGGTTTACCTGATGCCCGTGGCCCCACAAGCCTAAGAGGAGGAAGGGACAGCCAGAAGATGATGGTGGAGAGGCCAAGGTAAAAAGACAGGGGCAGGAGGTACTGAGAAAGCTATGACAGGGTCAGCAGAAGACTTGGAGGGAGATTCCCAGCTGCTCAGGCCATAGATATCTAGAACACTAGGGCTAGAAGAGAGTTTCGTGGCCACTGTCCAGCTGCTCAAAAAACTGGGTCCTAGAGACATCAAGGAGCTTGCTGAGGTCACAAAGTTCTCAAAAGGTACTGCTTGAGGCATGGAGGAGGTTGGAGGTGCCTCAGTAGGTCTCTGCCTTTGGGGACCTCTCAGACTGGCAGGGAAGACAGATTCTTCACAACTAAATATAACTCAAGGCACAGTGTGACAAGACATAGAAACTCTGTGAAGTGTTTTACCCAGGAAAAGGGGAAAGAAAAGGTGGGCATAATGGGTGAATGCAAGGGAGGGGGCAGACAGAAAGAGGGCTGCGAGGACTTTCCTAGTGGACAGTCCTCAGTCCACCTGCCTGGAGGGGGAGCCTTGTTCCCAGCCTTGCCACCACTACCCTGAGCCTGTCAATCTCTCTTCTAATAGCCTTCCCTTCTGGTGACTTCCTGCTGGCCACTTCCCCTCTATCTCGCTGACTCCCTTCCATGCCTTCTGCAGGGCACTCAAGAAAGGAAAAACCTTATTCTGAGAGCAAGTGCTAAGAAGGGACCATGAGGGGAAACTGGGCAGAGCTAACAGGCAGGGCCAGGGGAGAGATGAGTCAGGGAAAGAGCTGCCCGGGAGAATTCTTTCTCAACCCCTAAGAAGGGGTGGTGAGTGGTTTGCCACTGACCCCAAGTCCATTTAACAAGTGAGGAATTCGGAGTCTGAGCCTTAGGAAGGGGGTACTAATATAGGGCTCTTCTTGGGGTGTTACCTGTGCAGCCTGCGCCTCCATGCCAGGCTAAAAGAAGAAATGAACACACGTTGGTGCCTAAGTGTGCCAAACAAAGCACTTTACATACTTCTCCCATTGAATTCTCAGAGAACCCAATGCACAAGATTCTGCTACGATCACCAGCATTTTATGGATGCAAAAGTGGAGGCACAGAGAAACTCTGGGCCAGACCAGGGATCCACAGAGCCTCAGGAGGCAGCAATTTAAGAGATTCACAGGAGGCCACAATCTGGACCATGCTGGGAACTCCATCCCCCCCAACCCCAACACACACACACACACACACAAGCACACACCAGTGCACAATGTATTGGTGTCTACCAGTTGTCTCTGGCAACTTGTGGGGAAGGGAGTAGCCTTCCATTGTCTGAGCCCACAAGCTCTTCACATTTTATAGAAACACATCCAGAGAAGAACATGACTTTATGAAGGATTTCTTTTAAAGAGGGAGGGTTGCTGAATCCCTCTCCATGTCTCCCTGGCTCATCAGCCCCCACCGAGTGTTCAGTGTGGGGGCACGTGTGCTCTTGTCCCCCCACCTTGGTTGGAAACAAACTGCTGTGGGCCTATCAGCCTCAGGATCTAGAGAAGGGCATCTCTGGCACAAGCCTAGGGCCACTGGAAGGGGCTGTCACTGGGTCCACGACCCTCCATTCCTGCCCCCAAAGTCCCAGAAAGAGCCGCGGTTTCGTGGAAACGCTTTCGCAATCAGCTGGGATTGAAGAGCAGGATCCGGACCTCCCAGGGCAGGGCTCTGCTGGGCGGGCCCCGGCGGAGTACCGAGCGGAGGCGGCTCCCAGCGCCTGCTCTGCGCCTCTGCAAGCGGCTGGTCGGGACCGCGCTTGCCCTACTCGCCGCTGCGCCTCCGCATCATGGACAGCCTGTGCGGCTCCGGGGAGCTTGGCTCCAAGTTCTGGGTAAGGCGTGGGGCTCAGGGGCCGCTGTGGCGGGGGCCTCCAGGTCCCCTTCTCCTGTATTAACGCGGGGATTGGCAGGTGTCCAGGGACTGGTAATGTGGGCCAGCCCTAAGATGGCTTGGGCATCTGGGAGGGGGCGACGAGGTGCCGAGAATGGAGCGCCGATGGGCACTCCCCTTGTTCCTGGGTGCCAGTGAAACCCCAAATGCTTAGAACTGTACAGAAGTGATCCTCATGGAACCTGAAACTGGGGAACTCCACGATGTTTGGCCACACTGCCCACAGCCAGGTCCCATAGCCAGCCAGCATCGAAACCTCTGAGGCCTGCCCAGTCCTACCCTCCCCAGCTGCATGAAGGACAAGCACCATGCTTGGCACCACAGGAATCAGGAAGTGCCCCCACCTGCCTGCTGGCCCCAGCCCCTCTGTCAGTTGACCCCATCCCACAGGAAGAACATTTTGCTTTTAGCCACCTTCCTAGTGGACCCTCCAGCCCCGATCATTTAACTAGAGTTTGATTGCCCACCCTGTATGTCTGCCTTGGGATCCTAGGGCATCCAGAGCCCTTGCACAACCAGGTATTTTGGAAGGCTGGCCCATCCTTTTTGGCAAGAGTTCCTGCCACAATGCCTCTGGGCAAGAGCCACCTGGCTGCAAGTCTGTGAGCAGGCCATCCTTCCCACCCTGGACTCAGGAGAGAGAAGCAGACCCCACTCTGGAGACAGGCCCTTACAGGCATAGGACATCAGGATTCCTGAAGTCCAATACTCTTCTTTGAAAAATGGGGGCAAGGGGCCCAGAGAGGAAGAGACTTGCCCAAAGTTGTCCAGTTCCATTAAGGTAGAGTTGGGATAACAAAGGAGGGCTTTTGTGACTCTCACCAATTTCCTTTCAAAGATGCCTAGGCTCTTGACCCATGCCACCTAACACAGTTTGTGTACATTAGGTGTAACTGCCTAAGATCTTTCCTACCAGCTGAGGCAAGTAGGGGATGTGATCTCCATTTCAGAGATGGAGCTCAGAGTGAAGTGGCCTATCTGTGGTCATCCAGATGCTGCCTAGCATAGGCTGGCCTCAAATCCAGACTCAGAATCCCAATCCTTTTCCCATTTTGAGTAGATGTACATATGTGCCTAGTGTGTACACATGTGTACCCTGCGTGTGCCTGTGTTTATGTGCTAGGGGTGATGGTGGGGTGTTATTCATAGGTATATGCTATATTCCTGTGTATGCATCAGTGTATGTGTTTGCGTATACTCGCACATCAGGAATCACATTTGGTTTGTTATTTAAAGTATCTTAGGCTGGTACTAAAGATTTTGGATGGATCAAAGGCATTACACAGATTTTCTTTTTTTATACTGGGGATTGAATCCAGGGGCACATTTCCACTGATCTACATCCCCAGATCTTTTTATTTTTTGTTTTGAGACAAGGTCTTAATAAGTGGCCCAGGCAGCCTTGAACCTGGCATCCTCCTGCTTCGGTCTCCTGAGTAGTTGGGATTACAGGCACGTGTCATCACGTTCCAGCTATTACACATAATTTTTTCTAACCTTGGAGCAATGGAGTATCTATAAAATGTCTCTGAGTTACTGAAGGGCTAACCAAGATGATGAAACATCTCTGGCACTACCCTTCTTGCTCAGCCCCCAGGATGCCATCTGTCACCCAGCCAAATGGGCTACCTGTCACTAGAGTCCAGAGGTTGTACCTTTGGTTTTTAAATGTATTTCTGTTCACTGCTCACTTGGCCCTGGCTGATGTGATCATAGCTCTGTCATTATGTCAGAGTGACTAGGCAGATGTTGTACCCAAGCCTTAGGTGGGATCCTCTTGTTCCCAGATAACAGTGAAACCTCAAGTGCTTAGAATTGTACAGAGGTGATCCTCATGAAGCCTGGAGCTGGGGAACTCAGGACTCCCTTCCTACATCAACTTTAGATATGCTTTGTCATCACCCTTGCACGCAATCTATTGTGGAATCTGAGAGTGTCAGAGCCTTGGGGGCCTGAAGCCACTAGCCCAGTCTCTTACAGTAGAGGGAGAAAGATTACACCACCATCAGTTACAGTCTAGGATCTAGGGTATGGTGTCTGCAACCTTGCCATTGCTTGGCTGTACACCTTTGAGCCCCTGGGTCCCCTGGGCCCTGAACTTCTCCTTGTTGCTACAGGTACTTCTTCTGAGGATCTCAGACGGAGCAGGAGTAAGCTCCTTGATATTATGACTCCCTTTCAGGGTCTCTGCTTGGGATCCACCTAGTGGGAAGTGGTTCAGGACAGCTTATGATCCCTGAAGCTTAGGGGCTGTGGGGATCCATTTAGTGGGAAGTGGTTCAGGACAGCCAGGAAGTATCTGAACCAGGAAGGGAAAGGCAGGAGTGGGGTATTCAGGCCCTACTAGTTTACTCTGCCAAACCTTTCACTAGCTCAGAGCCTTGCTTTCTCCATCTGTGAAATGGGGAAATAATTCACCTGTTCACCTCACAGATTTTTGTGGGGGGGCTGGGGTTATGGCGCAGTGGTAGCGTGCTCGCCTAGCACGCGTGAGGCACTGGGTTCGATCCTCAGCACCACATAAAAATAAAATAAAGATATTAAAAAAAAAGATTTTTGTGGGGATCGAATGAGATAGGGAATGAGAAATGATTCTGAGAATCAAGAAATTCTCTATGGCTGGCAGGTCCTGGTATTCCTTGTAAGAGCGAGGAGGACAAAGAGAAATGAGGTCATAAGGGAGTGTTAGACTTGGGAAAACCTACAAGAAAATGGCTCTTGGACTGTTGGATCAGGGGGTCCCATTTCAGCTGTTACTGGGGATCAGGGGACTGATCCTGGCTAAATCCATCAGCCTCAGCCCCAGCTCACTCAGAGGGAAGGAGACTGGGGAACGTCCCTGACACGCTGGACATATGCACGCACACCTGGACACTCACACGTCCACATGCTGCATACATAATTTCTCTCTTTCTTTTCAATACTAGTTTCTCTCTCCTCCCTTGGCCTCCTGCCTCACCCCCCCACAGCAGGTTACCAACATATCTGAGCATGCCTTGGGAGTTTGTATGAAAATAAATTCCAAAAGAATGAATTGTATGCTGAGCATGGTAGCACACACCTGTAGTCCTAGCTACTTGGGAGGCTAAGTCAGAGGGATCCCAAGTTCGAGGCCAGCCTAGGCAACTTAGTGAGACCCTACCTCAGAATGAAAACTAAAGAGCTGGGGTGTAGCTCAGTGTTAGAGCACTTGCCTAGTATGTGTGAGGTCCTGGCTTTAATCTCTAGGACCAAAAAAAAAAATTAATAAAAAAAGGTGACTTGTGTGATCAAACTAACCCACGACTCATGAGGGCTGAAATGGCTCTAGAAAAAAGAAGGTCGTTCTGTACTTTTACTCTGATCTGCTGTCCCTTTGCTGGAGGTTTACCCTCTATACTGAGCAATAGAAGCCGGGCAGCACCCAGGGGTGAGGTAAGTACATGGAGGAGGGACCCAGGACTATTTGCTCTCAGGAGGTATTGGCCCATATGCAGAATTAATCTGATGACCCCAGGAAACTGAGAAATCCAAAGATCTTGACCATAAAAACTGTCAAAAAGCCGGGCACAGGGGCGCACACCTGTAATCCCAGCCACTCGGGAGGCTGAGGCAGGAGGATCATGAGTTCAAAGCCAGCCTCAGCAACAATGAGGCACTAAGCAACTCAGTGAGACCCTGTCTCTACATAAAACACAAAATAGGGCTGGGGATGTGGCTCAGTGGTCGAGTGCCCCTGAGTTCAATCCCCAGTACCCCCCCCCGCCCAAATACTGTCCAAAAATTGGCACTGACTGCCTAATAAGTAGTGAGTTTCTTGTCATTAGGGGTGGGTTAGCACATAGTTGGTGACCACTTGGTAGGGATGCTGAAAAGAGAATTTAAGCCAGGGAAGGGTCCTGCCCTGAGATTCTGTGACCAACTGGGAGAAAGGAAGATGCAGCCAGTAAAGTTTTGTTGGCTCCCCCTCTGAGATTTTCCAGACTCCTCTTTTCCATCTCTCTCACTGCACAGTTTTCTAGACATTGGTTTTCTTAGTGGCAGCTCTTGTTCCAGGCCCATGGTCCCCCATGGTCAGACTTACATGGTAAGGGAAAGTGCCTCCACTGTTGCCTTTGCTGTATACCCACCCTAGAAAGGAGCAAATCCCTGGTCCCTTGGAGACCCATTTCCTTGTGTCTCCTCCTCCTCTCTAGCAAGGACCAGTTCTGTTGTCCATTAGCCATGTGCCTTTTGGCAGGTCATTCACCCTGTCTGGGCTCTAGCAGAGCTTAGGTAGACTCTGGGGCCCTCTTCAGGTATGGAGCTGTACAGTGATAATTCTGGGAGGATGAGCCTCAGGCTTGGGGAGCCAAGATCATGATTGAGGCCTCCAAACTTAAGGGATCTAGGGTATCAAAGTCTCAGTATGAGTGAGTAGCAGGTGTGAGTAATGGACAAGGTCCATATTTCATGTGTTTAGCTTTCAAATGAAGACAATGACATGCAAAGCTGTGAGGAAGCTGGAAATGGCAGGGCCCCTCAGTGGGCAGATGGGTGGGAGGAGGACACTCTTTAGCCTATGGGGTACCAAAGCTTACCTGCTCCTCTCAGGAATCTAGTCTCACCTGCCAAGTCAGGGACCCTTGTAATCTCTTCCCTCCATCCTGGAGACATTGAATCTGGTGCAGAAGGACTTTGATCTGTGAGTAGGGAAATTGGCCCTAGATTGGCTTCTCATGTCCCCTGGGCCTGGTCGAAGGCTAGAGACAAGACAAGAAGTGAGTCAGGTGAGTGGCTTTGCTGAAGAAGCTTTGCCAAGACTGTCTGCTAGCCACAAACAGGAACATGGTCTCCAAGTACCATTTGGGCTCCAGGAAAGGGAATCGCAGTCAGAACTGTAGCTGAGCTACTCCGGAGAAGTGCCTGGGCTCTGGTCCTCCAACTCCGACACCATGCAACTGTCCCGGGGGCGGGACTCCTGTAGGAGAGATGAGACCTGGATCTATCCTTGCTAAGGCAGCTGGACATCCTCTTTCCCCCACCTAGAGCTGTTCTTAATTCTGAACTAAGTCCGGGGGGGGGGGGGGGCAGGGGGTGGGTGGAGACGGGGCCTAACCCTGGATTGGATTTCTCCTTCTAATTAGATCTTCAGATTTCTAGTTCCAGGAGCTCCCAGAACCAGAAGCTGCCCAGGTGTTGGCACCTTTCCCTGATTCCAGGGTGGGCTGCATGACTGAAAGAAGACTTGCAATGTTTCAGATGACCTGGATACCGGTGGAATGTCATGCCGGAGCCCTTCTGGGTGTAGAGGAAGCCCCATTTGAACCCACTTGGGGGCTGGGACTCTAAAGTTCCACCACCCATGTTCAGATTCTATCTCAGCCCTGGGTCTCAGGTATCATGAACATTACATAATTATTCTGGCACACATTGGAACTCAATTAACCAATGTCACTGTGGGCCAGCAGCCCCTTCCAGGGTGAATTGCCTTTGAGCCACACACTTGTCTAGCACCACCAATTTGGGGCCTCCCAAGTCCTGCCTTCCAAAGGCTTCCTGATTCAATCAGAGTAGCTCAGTGGGGGTGGATGGGGATCAGGGCCGCCCCCTTCCCTTTCTGCACCTCCATTGCTGCTGAGATAAATGATCTTGTCAGTCAATTCCCAGCAACAATCTGTGTAAACTCAGGAGCAGCACAGCATCAGTGCCCCGCTTCCTCCACCCCACAAGCTTAAGGAAATGATGACTTCTCATGATAGAACCTGTCAGCAGGCTGGGGCTCTGGGGCTAGGAAGTCCCTGGCAGAGCTGCAGAGGGCTCCTCACCTCACCTGCCACGGGTGTGAGTCTGCAGGGATCTTGGCTGAGTGCGGATGAAGAGGCATCTGCCACATGGTCCATTCTAGGTGCTGGATCTTTCACCTTATCAGCCCCATTCAGCTGTTTAATCGCAGCATTAAGGAAGCTGCGGTTGCTGTGGAAACTGCGTGGGCGATGGTAGAGCAGAGGCTGTGGGCCCAGTGCCTGCCTTCCAACTGACGCCCTTCAGACCAGCAATAGCAGGGGAGGCTTGAGGAGCCCTCATCCATCCTGCCTGGAAGGGGTTTCAGTGGGGGAAATGTTATGGGGTCCAGGAAACAATCTTCACTGACCCTGTCCTCGCCTTCATTTATCTATTTAACTTTCTTTGGACTAGAGGCCCCATGGATTTCCTGGCCCATGGCCTTGATGCCGGGGAGAGAGTGTACTCGGCTCCTGGGCAAGAAACCTCCCCATGCTGGGGCGGCGGGTACCCTCATTCATTCCTTTGTTTGTTTGTTCTTGGGTTCAACAAATGCGTACCTCAGAGCATCATGGTCAACAGCAGTTATCCTTTAAAAAAATGTCTTCCAAGAAGAATGCATATTCTAGCGGGAGGAGGAAAAAAACAATACCTGTAATAAATAACTCAATTATATCAAATGAGAGAAAGTGTAAGAGCTATGGGGAAAGTAGAGTAGGTTGGGAGGGACGGGGTGCAGACATGAGTCGGGTGGGGAGTGAGTTACAACTGAAGTCAGGAACGTGAAGACAGAACTCCATGAAAGGGCTCCATCTGAGGTTGAAGCGGGCATGGAGTGTCTGAAGATCAGCACAGAGGCCAGGACACTGGGATGGACCGAGAAAAGGGAGTAGGGGAGATGAGGTCAGACAGGTGAGGGTGCTGGTAACAGGGTCTTTGGGTCCATATGAGGTCTTCAGTTCAGCTTTTATTCTGAGAGTCAGAGAGCCCTTGGTGGGTTTGAACCAAAGGAATGACATAGTCATGTGGTCTGTCTGAGGCTTCCAAAAGGTCTTTCTCTAGCTGCTGTGCTAGAAAAGATGGGAGGGCACATGGCAGAGAAGAAGCAGGAAGAACAGGGGGAGAACTGTGGGCATAATTTGAGTGACAGAGTGGAGGCAGGGAGCAAAAGGCAGATTCTAGATAAAGCAGGGTGAACCAGGTAAGGCTGCCTTTTATAGATAAGAACAGTGGACTATAGCACCGTCATGGAAGTTAACCAAATAACTTGAAGGTAGAGTGGACAGGGTTTGCTGAGGGATTGGGTGTGGGGTATGAGAGAAAGGGACAACAGGGTTGAGCCCAGAGAGTCTGGCCCTGGGGAGAGAGGAAAGGAGGGGAAAGCTGCCATTCACAGTGCTGGGCAGGCTGCAGAGGAGCATATATGACATGTCCCACAGGTGTCCTAAAAAGCGCTCTGGGGTGAACAATGGAGAGACACAGGCATGGGCAAGTACCTGCTGTGTCCTAGGGATGTCCTGCCCCACCCAGGTGGGTCATACTTATCTAAAGGAAAGGAGTCGGCCAGTCACCACGACACATGCCTATAATCCCAGTGACTCAGGAGCCCAAAGCAGGAGGATTGCAAGTTCAAGGCTGGCCTTAGCAATTTAGTGAGGCCCTAAGCAGGTGAGGGAGACCCTGTCTCAAAATTAAAAATACAAAGGGCTGGGATGTGGCTCAGTGGTAAAGCACTGTGGGGTTCAAGGCTCAGTACCAAATAAATAAATAAAGGAGCTCAGGCTGATTGCCCTGAGGTCAAAGTAGCCATCCTGTCCTCACACCCCCAAAGTCACTTCGTCGTGGCCACAATGTCAGCCTCAGTGAAACAAAGCTTGATGTTCCACCATGGGCACTCCCAGGTGTTGCCTCGTTAGGTCCAGGTGCTATGCAGTTCCTTCTTTGTCCCGTGGGGAGGTGGCTGGGGAGCTGGCCTCATTCCCAATACTCACACGTGGACACAGGTTAAAGGAGCTGATCCCAGTTACATGACTCAGGAGTGGTGGAGCTGAGCCATACTGGGTCTTCCACATCAGCATTGGGTTTTCTTGTGGCCAATTCCCACCAGCCTTAAAAAAGTCAGCCACCCACCTGCCTGGCCAGGGAGCAATTCCTGTCCTGGCCTCACACTTGGACTCCAGCCCCTCCACACACCCTCCCTGTCAGTCATTGCAATTTCTGAGCTCTTCCAGCCTATGGGGCCTTGTGCTGGTAGTAGGAGGGTGTGGGGAGAGGGCAGGTGTTCACATACACAGGTCTTGGCAACATTGCATCACAGAGCCAGGCTGCCTGGCCCAGCCCCGTGTTGTCAGGTGCCCTTGAACCTGCTGCCACTTTCTCTCTCATAAACAAGGTCCCTCTGTTAAATACTTGTGGAAATGGTTCTGAGGCAACAACCGGATAAGGTTCATGTCAGTGTCGTCGTAAAAGCCATCTAGTACACAGCAAGGAAAAGTCAAAGCAGGAGTGCCCCGGAGAGGCTTCCTGTGGGAGGTGAAGCCCAGAGACCTGATGGTTAGGGGTGACCCAGGAACAGGCTCTCTGGGTGGGGTCACCCACTGAGGGTGGAATGGATCCAACAGCCAGGCTGTTCACATAGGGTACCCCTGGTACCAAAGAGGGTAAAAATGTTTTAAAATGGGAAAAAAAATTTTGGCTGGGGCCAGATTAGCTCTGTCTGCTTTCTGCCCCCTCCTAGAGTTCTTGACCAGGTCTAGTGGTGGACCCAATTCTCGGACCACCATGTTCAAGTCTCAGCTACAATGTGTGTGTGCTTGGCTCTCAGAGTTTGAGCAAATACTGAATACTTAGTAGGCCTCTGGAATATAAAAGGCACATAGTACAACCTTGGCTTCCCCGCTCTGGCTTGAGTGGAATGCCCATGGCAGCGTGTCCCCGGTTACATACATACAGGGCTGTCCGTGTGCTGCTAAGGCCATGGCACCTAGCCCCCTGCCTGAGTCATAGCAGCCCCTCACCAAAGCATCGTCCATGGGAAGTAGATCTCTCAATAGGTGCCAGCTCTGGAGGAGGAGGGGTGCTGGGGATGGAAGAGGCAGGTGCTGAGCCGGGAGTTGAAGGGAGTTGGCTACAGGGAAGGGATTAGTGGAAAGGAAGGAGGGAGGAGAAGCCTGAGGGAAGTCCAGGGTGGGGGCTGGGACTTGGCTCCACACGCGGCCTGAGCCACTGCAGGTTTGCGGGCATGTGACAAGGACCACAACGCCGTACTTCATTCCATGGTTGTGGCCAGGGCGTTGGAGGGCAGAGGACTACCCAGATGGGATTAAGGGAGGAAGGCAGTCAGTAGAAAGGGAGACAGCGTATGAAGGTCAGTTCCCTTCCTCCGGATATTAAAATTGACAACCAGAGCCCACAGAGCGCAGAGGTGCACCCCTGTGATCCAGCTACCCCGCAGGCTGAGGCAGAGAATTGCAAATTTGAGGCCCTCCTTGACAATTTAGCAAGACCCTATCTCAAAATTTAAAAACACAAGGGGGTGGGGCTGGCCAGGCACAGTGGCACAAGCCTGTAATCTTAGTGAGATGTGAGGCTGAACCAGGAGGATTGCAAGTTCCTGGTCAGTCTGGGCAATTTAGCAAGACACTCTCTCAAAATAAGAACTGTGGGGAATGTAGCTCAGCGGTAAAGCACCTCCTGGCTTCCATCCCCAGTACCACAAGGGGGGAAAAAGTCCACATAGACCATATCAGGCCAGCTGGGGGCTTGTAAACACTGTAGTAAGATGCATAGACTTTATCTTCTAGACAGTAGGAAGCCGCAGAAGGTTCAGAGGAAAGGTACAGTACTATGCTTTTAATAGTTAGTTCATTCATTTCTTCAATAAATATTTAAGTTAACTTATTTCAGCAACTTTTTCTGAGCACCTACTATGTGCTAGGCACCCTTCTAGGGTGTCTAGGTAATTAGGATACATCAATAAATTAAATAAGGATTCTTTCCTTCAAGGATATTACATGTTGCAGGAGAACATGAAAGAAAACATAATAAATGAGTAAATTATATAGCACATTAGGTGGTAGGAGTTACAGAGAAAAAAAGAACAGAGAAGGTGAGGAGTTGGGAAAACTAGGGTGGGATGCCGGTAGCAGCATTAAGCAGGGTGGTCAGAGAAAGCTTGTTGAAAAAGAAAGAAAGAAGTATGTGTTGGAAGAGTGTTCCAGGAAAAGAGCCTCCTGTGCAAAGGCCCTGAGGCGGGAATCTGCCTTGTGTGTGCTCAAGAATTACAAAGTCAATGGCTAGAGTGAAGCAGTAGAGGCAGTGGGAGAAGCCATAGGTCAGGGGGAGAGGACACTGTGCAGGTCCCTGTAGGCTATTATATAGGGTATTTGGAGTGGAGGTGTCCACTTGACTATGGGATTTGAGGAGCAGTGCACTGGAGAGACAGACTTGGAAGTCATTGGCATATCAAAGGCACAGTCATTTGGGAGGAGCCTGAACTCGAGAGGCCCAGGACAGATGGGAGAGAGCACCAAGGGGATGTGTGCAGATAGAAAAGGGGAAGAGGACTAAACTCCAAGACACTCTCACACCAAGAAGGGAGCCAGCGAAGAGACAAAGATGCAGGACCAGGGATGAAGGGGAAGACCAGGATTGGGTCCTCAGGGCACTGGACGGGAAGGTAATTGCTCATGAAGAGATGAGCGCCAGGCTGCTAGGATAGTGAGGGGCCAGGTGGGAAGTACTATCTTCACCAGGTTATCTATAAAAAACCAAGGCCCAGAGAGGGGAGGGTTTAAGCACCACAGTCTTATATCTTTTTTTTTTTTTTTTTTGGTATTAGGGATTGATCCCAGGGGCGCTGTACCACTAAACTACACCCTCAGCCTTTTTTGTTGTTTATTTTGAGACAGGGTCTCTTGCTAAGTTGCCCAGGTACGCCTCCAACTCCCCATCCTCCTGCCTCAGCCTCCCATGTTGCTGGGATTACTGGCGGGCACCACGGCACCCAAGGTCACACCTTTCAAAAGAGGGGAAGAAGACAGGACTCAAACACCTTCCTGTCCAGCTGCTATTCTCTCACCAAGAATCCACAGGACCTAGTGTCTGGGTGGCTGGAAGAACAATGGTGCCCTTGGCAGGGACAAACAGGGCCAAGGGAGGGGCTGGTCCTGACGGGGAGTGAATGAGCGTGCTGTTGAACAGGAGGGGCTGAGGACAGATGGGAAGCCATCTGAGAGGCAGCAGGAGGTGGCTCAGGAGGGCATCAGGACTGTCATCGTGGATTTGGGACTCCTCAGTATAATCTGTGAACGGTGATGAGAGAGAGCCCAGGGCGCGGTAGGAAACTGGGGACGGGGGCTAGTGTGCACAGGGCCCTCTAGGAGGAAGAAGAGACAGACAGAGCAAGCAAAGCTCGCTTGGCAAGGGGGAAGGCCAGGAAGGGGCAACTTCCAAGGGTTGGGGAAAGCCCACCCTGTCGCAGGGGGTTCCACTTGAAGGCCAAGGAGGCCTATTTAATTTGCAGTTGAAGGGACTTCCGGTTCTAGAGGGTGGATTGAACATGGGACTTTATCCCCAGGCCTTCCTGACTTGAATGGCAGTAAGCAATAAAAGATTCAATCGTATAAGACCAGCATCAACACGTTGGGACAGGGAGACAGTGGAAACCAAGATCCATACAGGTCTGGAAAAGCTCAGCATTTGGAAGGCTGCAGAATGGGGAGCAGGGCCGAAAGCAAGGTCTGGTGGAGAGAACGTGCAAGGACAGGCTGGGCAACCAGACTGCTTCCCCACCCCGTCTCTAGGCCAGGCCAGCCCCAGCCACCTCCTAGAAGACCTGTAGGCTATTCTGAGGAGTTCATTGCAGGTCTACATACTGCAGGATGGAGCCCCCAGCCTCATGCCCAAATTGATCCCAGAGAAAAGACATTCAGATTCTGCCAGTTGGCAAGGGGCTCTTTTCTAAATGACCAGGTCCCTCCTTGATCACTGTGCAAGCTAAGCCCTGAACAGCTCGTGGGGTACCCAGCTGCTCTTGAATGATTCATTCAGAAGTAGTGAGACAGTGAAGCATGAAGAACCTCCACAAATTGGGGAATGACAGAAACCAAACCATAGGAGAAACAGAAAAAAGGAAAAACAGATTTACGTGCAGGTAGAACTTGGGTAAAAATTAAAATAATAGTCATTTAAATCAGCATAGAAGATAGGTGATTCTATCCTCAGGCAACAGGTGTCTCCAGGTGGATGGGATTGTGGGTGGTTTTTCTTATTATTTATTTATATTTTCTGAGTTTTCTATAAAGAACATCTAATGCTGTGTAAGAAGGTGGAGGTGGGAATATTAGCATATCAGCAGCCTTGGAGGAAACCATCTCAATGAAGCAGGTGTCTATGAATGAATTTATTTCCCCAATATTTTCCAAAAAATATTCTTAGGTGTAGTCATTTTGTTGGTGGTTTGGTTTGGTTTTTGATACTGGAGGTCAAAGCCACGGGCACTTTACCACTGAGCTACATCCCCAGTTCTTTTTATTTTTTATTTTGAGGCAGGGTCTAGGTATACTTATAATCCAAGAGATGTGCCAGGAGGGTGACCAGGAGAGAACCTATCATACTGCTTTATCCAAGATGGAGTAGTTTCCCAGGATGTGGACATTCAGGACAGTCCAGCCCACCCAGGGATGGTTGTCGTCCTAGATTTGTAATTACAAAGATCTCCCCACCTCCTCTTCTTCCTATGAATCTCAGGCCCACCCAGCAAGGTAGTTGGGGCTGTGAGGGGGCACCCCCATCATGAAGGCAATTAAGGCTCAGAAAAGCCCTTACCTGGGGACACCTGAAGAGGAAGAGGCTCTGAAACTATGGAAATGTTACTTTGATAAAATTAAAAATTGGGCTGGGGATGTGGCTCAGGAGTAGCATGCTTGCCTAAAATGTGCTCAATCCCCAGCACCATACCAAAAAAAAAAAAAAAAAAAACAGTGGGAATCTAGAATGACAGAAAACCTGGGAGGGGTAAACAGCAAAGGGACACAAGGCGACTTGTAGATGATGGAAATATTCTATATATCTTCACTGTGACAGTGTTTTGTAGGCATATGCAAATGTCAAATTCATTGAATGGTACATTCATTGATTGACTGATACAGGGATTGAACCCAGGGGTGTTCTTCCACTGAGCTTCACCCCCAGTCCTTTTTATTTTTTGAGACAGGGCCTCACTAAGTTGCTGAGGTTGGCCTCCAACTTAAGATCCTCCTGCCTTAGCCTCCCAATTCCCTGGAAGTACAGGCGTGTGCCACCACGCCCATTCAAATTGTACACTTTAAACGGGTACGGTTTATTGCACTTAAATTTTACCTTAATTAGAGGGAAATGAGGAAACGGGGGCAGCCACATCCTCCCTGGAGTGTTCACCCCCAGGGCAGCACCTGCTCACACGCTTGCTCAGGCTCTCATCCTCACCTAGCTTCTGGTCCACCCGAACCCTGGACGGATGGAGTGTCTCCCTGGTCCAGCCACTACCGTGAGTGACAGCCCAGTTCCTCAGGAGGCTGCCACAGCACTGAGTTGTTCTCTCTGTCCCCAGGACACCAACCTGTCAGTGTACACGGACAACCCAGACCTCACACCCTGTTTCCAGAACTCCCTGCTGGCCTGGGTGCCCTGCATCTACCTGTGGGCTGCTCTGCCCTGCTACCTGCTCTACCTGAAGCACCACCGTCGTGGCTACATCGTCCTCTCACACCTGTCCAGACTCAAGACGGTCAGGGGCTTGGGGCTGTCCCCCTGGTGGGGCTGGGACCTGAGGGGAGTCTGCTTCTAATAAGCCCCACCCCCTTTACAGCTGAAGCAAGTTCCCAGCCTCACTTGCCCTTCCCCACCAAGCCATGGCAGCCTGCCAGCGAGGCCTGCCACCAACTGAGATATTCCCTGCTTGGACAAGTTCTAGCAAGTTCACCAGCAACAGAGCTTCCCATCCCCTCCCCCAAGAAGCTCTGGCCAGGATCCCTCCCAGTCCTCGTGGCCAGGCCGAGGCATGTCTGGTGGCTTCTTCAGAAACAAAAACCCCTTTCCAGCAGCAACAGTCCCTGCCTCTAAGGGGTCTTCAACCCATGCCCTTTTCACAGGCCCTGGCCATCCTGCTGTGGTGTGTCTCATGGGCGGACCTCTTCTACTCCTTCCGCGACCTGGTCCACGGTGGGGCCCCTGCACCTGTCTTCTTCATTAGCCCCCTGGTGGTGGGGATCACCATGGTCAGTGTGGGACCCAGGAGACGGGGTGGGGAGGTCTCCAGTGGGTTGTGGATTGTGATGGGGGACCCATGGGCTCTGAGGAGAAGGCTCGACACCGGAGACTCAGGAAAGTGTAGGGGTGACTCTAGAAACACCCAGCCACATGGAGTGGAGAGGAATGGAGGCCGGTCCAGATGTGTGTGCTCTGGCCAAGCCTCCCCAACCCACCCTGCACAGTTGCTGGCTACCCTGCTGATCCAGTACGAGCGGCTGCGGGGAGTACAGTCCTCGGGGGTCCTCATCATCTTCTGGTTCCTGTGTGTAGTCTGTGCCATCGTTCCCTTCCGCTCCAAGATCCTTTTAGCCAAAGCAGAGGTAAGGGGCATGGAGGGGGAGGATCCCGCCAGCTCTAGCCCTGTCTAGGCGGGTGGCCTCAGGGCTCAAGGTCATTGCTGAGTTCCAGGTCCCTCCTTGGTACCATGACCTCCTCCTTTCAACACTTTCCATGTTGCCCTCTGCTGCATCTCTGCCGGAAAGCAGGCAGGAGACAGAAGATGGTATAATGCAGGGAAATGGGTCAAAGATGAACCATTGTTGGATGCTCCTGGGAGCTCAGGGCGTCATTTCATAGCCCCCAGTGCCAAGTGCAGTGTTCAATGTGGGTGTCAGTCATGGTCTGCGTCATGAACACATGTATGCAGATGTTACATAAAGAGTTCCAGACTCTCCAGAAGTCCCATTCATTTGTTCTCCTTCCTCCCCCTAATTCAGTCCCTGGCCTCTCTCTTGATTTATGGGGGGTGGCGGTGCGTGGAACACTGAGGTCAATCTATGCCCCCCATTTCTTCCTCTCAGAGGGAAGCAGACAAGTAGAGTAGAGTAGCTAGGAGCACAGGCTCTGAACGGTCTGCTGACCCCCAGTGTGATCGTGAGTAAGTTGCTGAACCATTTGGAGTCTCGTGTTCATAGCAGAATGGACATCCTAAACTTGCCTGAGCCGAGCGTGGTGGCACACACCTGTCATCCCAGCAACTTGGGAGGCTGAAAAGAATCTCAAGTTTGAGGCCAACCTGGGCAAACTAAGCAAGACCCTTTCTCAGAATTAAAAAAAAAGGGGGGGCTGAGGGTGTGGCTCAGGGGTAGAGCACCCCTGGGTTCAATCCCCAGCACTGCCATAAGCTTTCCTGACTGGCTTGTCGTTCGTGCTAGTTAGACAGGCACAATGCCTGGCATTAGAGCAGGTCCTCACCAGGCCACAGTCCCTGTCAGAACCCTGAGTGGAGACTCCCACCCGCCCACCTTGTGCTTCCTCCTACCCCCGAGGATCCCAGGGCATGGGCCCCCTGGGGTTTCTGACACCCCCAACACTCTTCTCTCCAGGGTAAGATCTCAGACCCTTTCCGCTTCAGCACCTTCTACATCTACTTTGCCCTGGTGCTCTCCGCCCTCATTGTGTCCTGCTTCAGTGAGAAGCCGCCATTTTTCTCCCCAGAGAATGCCGACCCTGTGAGTTTACCAGGGAGAATGTGGGACCCCCACAGCACTCTCAGCCCTGCCCTAGCCAGCAGCCCCCAGCCTTTCCTACTCCTTCCAAAGGGAGAGATACCATCTCCACAACATGTAACCTGGGGCTGGGAGCGGGAGGGAACAAGGGCCATCCTTGCCTCTATGGTGACGGTGACGGGCACTCCTGATTCCCCCTTGTCCCATTTTCTCACCTTCTAGAACCCCTGCCCTGAGGCCAGTGCTGGCTTCCTCTCCCGCCTGTCTTTTGGGTGGTTCACAGAGTGAGTTGGCTCTTTCTCCAGCCTGGGCCAGAGGGAGGGGAGATAGGGGAGGGGAGAGGGAGGAAGAGAAGCAGGTCAGAGGAGTCCAGGGACCTGATACGTTGGGCTGGCTGGCCCCCTCCCCCATACTCGCACCCCAGTGGGCATGGAGCAGGTCAGAGTGAGGCTACCCATCCGTTTGGGCTGGGTGCTGAGTGGAGAGCCCAGGTCAGTCCCAGCTTCCCTCCCAGGCTGCAGGCCAGCCCTGCATCTGGCAGGCCACAGGGATGATGAGCCCAGGGGGCTGAAAGGAGATTGTAATTAGTTCTGAGCTGTTCCATCTGGGATAAGCTTGCAGCCTGTCATCTCCTTGGCTGCCCCTCAGAGCAGCTTGAGTGGGATAATTGTGTCTGTGACCTGGGTGACAACTCATCAGACACACAGCACCGAGGAAGCACCTGAGGCTGCACCGAGTCTACCCCACACCTTGTCTTCATCCTGCTGCAGCCCGCGTAGATTTCATCACCAGCGCTGGGGGCACATGGGGCACCTGGGGAGGAGAAGCGGGCAGAGGTGGGAACTGGAGAGGGAGGAGGCAGCGACCTGCAGCCTCTCTGTGCAAACAAGAGATGCCTCCCCTGGTCAAAGCACTAGAGGAAGCCCCCTGTTCTGGAGATCCAGGGGCCCTGGAGACAATTGTCCCCAGCTCCAGGCAGCTAAATCCTGACCCTGTGTGAAGTTACCTCCGTGCCCCTACCTCCCTGCCCAGGCTGATCATCCTCGGCTACCGGCGTCCCCTGGTGAGTCAGGACCTCTGGTCCCTGAATGAGGAAGACAGCTCCCGCATGGTAGTGCAGCAGCTCCTCGAGGAATGGAAGAAACAGCAAAAGCGAGCAGCAGGGTGAGGCCCCTGGTCCTTGTGCCCTCTGTGTTCCCACGTCCCTCATGCTCCCATACCCCCTAATGCCCCCATGCCCTTACTGTGATGCTGGCAGACCTGGAGTAATCTACACTGGGTGGGGAGAAGAGCAGCCCAGGGGACATCGTAGCAGCCTCAGTGGGTTGGGTTATTTCAGGCAGCAAGCATAGGCTTGGTGGGGCCCGCTCTCCCCAACTCTGTCAAGGGCGAGAGAGAGGCTGACGCTCTGGTGACACTCTGCCCTGGGCCTGGTCTTCAGCATGGAGATAAACTCATCTACTCTATTGTCCCTATGATACAGAAGAGGACACTGAGGCACAGAGATTTAATGTGATGCCCAAGGTCCTCCAGCGGATGGTAGCAGAGCTGGGGTCCTTACCCAGCTGTCTGGCCCAGAGGTCCTACTCTTACAACTTCTCTACCCTGCCCAACTTAAAGGGTAGATTCCAGGGACTTCCTTCAGAAGGGGAATGACCCACTGTGCCTGCCCCAATCCTGCCTCCTCTTGACTAGAGGCAGGGTCTGGAAGAGAGGAAGCTCCAGCTGAGGGGACTTTGCAGCCTTCCATCAAGGACCTACAGATCTTTCTCTGGCCAACTGTACTGCAAAGAGAGCTAGGGCTCAGGGTCTTCCTTCCTCACCCACAACCCGGGGCTTGGGAGCTCAATGTTTTTATTCAGCCCAGAACCCCTGATGGCTACTAGCTCTCAGAGGAACCAAGGACTTGGGCTTGGTTAGCAGAATCTTGGCTCCCAGGGCATTGAGCCTTTCAGAAAGCCTATGCCCCATACTTGTCTGCCTACTATGTCCCCTCCCTTTTCCTCCATGCCACCTCTAACCCCTCCCAGTTAGTTGACCAGAGACTGGACCGCAAGCCATCCCTGCCTTGATCTCCCCTTCCATCTCAGCATCCTCCTTGGGGGAGGCAAAGAGAGGAGAGGGCCAGAGATTAGGAAGAGCTGGGTTTATAATCCTTAAGTAGCAGTCTGGCCACCTCTGCAGAAACCCTAGCACCTGGAGATGGTCACCTGGGGAATTCTGCTGTCTGTCCCCCTCCCAGTTCTGAGACTTCTCTCCCTCCTCACTCCCATGGTGCCTAGGAGCCCTTTCCTACCCACTGCACCTTTCTCCCCTGACCAGACCCAACTCTGCAGCGGCATTTGGGAAGAAAGTCTCCGATGAGGATGAGGGGCTACTGGGGCACCGACCTAGGTCCTCCGAGCCCTCCTTCCTGTGGGCCCTGCTGACCACCTTTAAGTCTGGCCTCATCATGAGCACCTGCTTCAAGTTGATCCAGGACCTACTGTCCTTCGTCAACCCACAACTGCTCAGGTCTCATCACACCCCTCTTGCTGTGGCCCTTCCCTGTGGGGGGAGGGCTGGCTGGCTGGCTGGGCCCAAGGGCTGGCCCAGGGGAAGGGACAATAAACAGGGCAATTCAGTTCTCCAGCTGGGAACCGAGGAGTCCATATGTCCTGTGTGAACTTTGGCAGGTGACACTGCCTTGAATTCCCTTTCCTCGCTCTCATTCCACTTACATTTCTTGGGTATACTCTATGGACCAGGCACCATGGTGGATTCAGTCATAAGCTTTCTTTAAGCCTCTCCAACAATCCTTTAGGGAGGTGCTAGTATTACTTTATTTCTTTATTGTTGGTACTAGAAATTGAACCCAGAGGTTCTCTATCACAGAGCCACACCCCCAGCTCTTTAAAATTTTTTTTTAAAAATTTTGAGACAGGGTCTCACTAAGTCTCACAATCCTCCTGCTTCAACCTCCCTCCCAAGTTTTTGGGATTATAAGTGTGCATCACAATGCCCCTCTCTGTATTCCCTTTTTTGGGGGGTGAGGGAGTGTACCAGGAATTGAACTCAGGGGCACTCAGCCACTGAGCCACATCCTCAGCCCTATTTTGTGTTTTATGTAGAGACAGGGTCTCACTGAGTTGCTTAGTGCCTCGCCGTTGCTGAGGCTGGCTTTGAACTCGTGATCCTCCTGTCCCAAAGAAGACACTCAGAGAGGTGAAATGACTTGGCAAAGAGCACACAGCTGGTATAACAAGTCAGACCTCAGTCCGAGGCTATGAATTCCAGCTAAGATACTCTTTCTACTACTTATATTGGTCAAACGAGAGGCTTGGACTAGAAGGAGCTCTCAAATGCCAGGCGGGATGGAGAGCCTCCTCGCAGTTGAGCCCCCCACCCTTGGCACCTCCATGTGTGCCCCATTCATTTGGCAAAACCATTTTGAGCCCCCAGGGTGCCAGAAGGGTGCATGAGACTATGCATGCAGAGATAATAAGATATGGTCTTGAGATCTTATGGGAGAAACCAATCATAGCTCAGTGAGAATCCAGCAGGCAGAGGTGTGCCAGGTATCTGAATAAAACCAGAGAGGGGCAAAGGGGTCAGCCTGGGATAGCAGGGGACACTTGTTAGCTCAGCAGGTTAATCACATTCAGAGGAAGGAGTGGGTGAAATAGAAGCCCAAGCCACAAAGCATGACTCGGGAACTCTAGACCTGGAAGAAAGGGTAAGGGAGGGAGGGGCAGGGAAGCAGGAAGAGAGCTAGGGCTTGTCTCCAAAGGTGTGAAAGCAGGGAGGGGCCTTTAGGAGGCACTGCCGACAGTGTAGGGAATGTAGGGCAAGGGAGCTGGCAAGGAGGAAGTGGACCAACCAGGCCCCATGGGAGTCCAGGCCAGGAATGAGATAAGAGTTCAGAAGCTAATCTGGAGATGGGTGTGTGTGCTAAGGAGAGGGAGGAGTCCAGGGCAGCCTGAGTTCCTGCCTAGGTAACTAGAGGATGATGGCTCTTTCCCTGAACCATGAGCTCAGAGGAAGGAGGAGACCAGGAAAGAGGCCAGGGAGGGAACTGAGTCCTGGCCATGCTGGGCCAGAGTTGCTAGAGGGCCCTCTAAGGGGAGATTCCCAGCTAGCTGGAGATCACATCTGCAGAGCTATGGCAGGGGGGGAGCCCAAGGTCCCACATCTGGGACTCAGCTCTCCTGGAGAGCCCATGAGAGAGGGAGGCCAGCAGGCCCCAGCAGAACCCTAGGAATCCTGACAGGTAAGGGGAGAGTGCTGCATGGACTCCAGGGGCCAGAGCAGGAACCTGGAATAAAGGAGAACACACAGAGAGGGCTTCCTGGGGAAAGAGTAGCCTCCAGTGCAAAGTTGACTTGACCCTGTGGAGGGTAACATGGCGTTGATTGGTGACCTCGACAAGAACAGAGGCTGGGTCTGAGAGGAGAGGCCTGAGAACAGTGCAAACTGTCTGCCATGGGAACAGGGATGTGAAAGTCTAGAAACTCTCCCTAGAGAGAGGGATATAGTTTGCTGCCCTAACACATTACCACAGACTGGGAGGCTTGACGTGATAGAAATTCATTCTCTTGGTTCTGGAGGCCAGAAGTCCAAGATTGAGGTGTCACTAGGGCTGTTTTTGCCCCCAGAAGTTCTGAATGAGAATCTGCCCAATCTGACCATAACTTAACTTGATTACAAATGCTAAGGCCCCATATCCAAATGAGATCACAGTCAGAGGTACCAGAGGTCAGAACCTGAATTTACCTTCTGGGGAGACATAACTCTACCTACAACAGAAGGGGACGCCTGGCTCTGAGGATGGCTGGAGGCCTCCAAGGGGCCAAGGGGAGGTTTCTCCTGACAAGAAGAGATGTGTTCATGCTGATGAGTGAAGGCACAGAGCTGTCAGGGGAGGTGAAGATATTGAAGATCATGTACAGTGGGCATGTTCCTACAGAGGTGGATGGGATCCAGGGCTTAGGGAGGCAGGATCAGGCTTGGAAAGCTAGAGGGACACCTGTTCTGAAGCAGAAGTGAAGAATGGAGGCAGGTGTTCAGAGAGCAGTTTGTGGATGACAGGGAGCTCTGCGGATGATTGAAATGGGAAGTCAAGGAACTGACAGGAGAGGCAGGAATGGGCACAGTGACACACATCTGTAATTGCAGTGGCTCAGGAGGCTGAGGATGGAGGATCGCAAGTTCAAAGCCAGCCTCAGCAATTTAGCAAGGCCCTAAGCAACTCAGTGAGACCCTGTCTCTAAATAAATATAAAAAAGGGGTGGGGAAGCTGGGGCTGTAGCTCAGTGGCAGAGCACTTGCCTAGCATGTTTGAGGCACTGGGTTCGATCCTTAGCACCACATAAAAATAAATAAATTAAATAAAGGCATGCTGTCCATCTACAGCTACGAAAAACAATTTTTATCAAAAAGGGCTTGGGGGGCTGGGGTTGTGACTCAGTGGTAGAGCACTTGCCTAGCATGTGTGAGGCACTGGGTTTGATTCTCAGCACTGTATATCAATAAATGAATAAATGTCCATCAACATCCAAAAAAAATATTTCAAAAAAGGGAGGGGGCTGGGGATGTGGTTCAGTGGCTAAGTGCCCCTGTGTGAAAGTGACATAAGGGCTGCATGGCCAGGTCCGTGTGGGACAGGGAAGGAGACAAAGGCTGGAGGGAGCAAGGATGGCAGTCATGGTCTTCACACTCCTAGGACGACCACACCCTGGTCTGGAGCTGACAGCCCTTACCCAAGAGGCTTCACAGGCAGGGGGCACAGTGGAAGCAGAGGGCAGTGGCCTGGGGCAGCAGCTCCACCCTCACGCCTCTCCCTTCCCCTGGCAGCATCCTGATTCAGTTTATTTCAAACCCCACCGCCCCGGCCTGGTGGGGCTTCCTGCTAGCTGCGCTGATGTTCGTGATCTCCATGATGCAGACGCTGATCTTGCATCAGTACTACCAGTGCATCTTTGTATGCGCCTTAAGAGTCCGTACGGCCATCATAGGTGTCATCTACAAGAAGGTGAGCCGGATCAGGGTGCAGGGACAAGCCAGGCCCGAGCAGCTTGGGAGAAGCTCACAGGCCTACTCCCTTGCTGTCCATCTGCAGGCGCTGGTCATCACCAATGCAGTCAAACGTCAGTCCACCGTGGGAGAAATGGTCAACCTAATGTCAGTGGACGCCCAGCGCTTCATGGATCTTGTCCCCTTCATCAGCATGATCTGGTCAACACCCCTGCATATCATCCTGACCATCTACTTCCTCTGGCAGGTGATTCTTGAACCCTGACCTGTATCCCCTTCCTCTGACCTTGCTGCAGAAGGGATGAGAGAAGGTCAGTCCGAGTTGGTGACACAGCTGTGTCATGCACACAAGAGCTTCCCTAGGGACTGGGGGACTTTGGGGCGTCTCGTGTCTGCGACTGTGCCTCTTCAGCCTGGGCTGTGATTCTTCCTCCAGAAGCCAGGGCTGGGGGGGTCTCAGAGGCAGGATGGGTGTGGCTCTGGCAGCCATCGTCTGTCTGTCTGTGTGTATGGACAGCCTTCTAGGTCTGCTCTTTGCCTGTCTGTCGTCATTATCCGATGGCTGACGGCTTCTGCCAATGTCATGCTCTTTCTGGCTTTCTGTCTGTCTGGCTTCCTGCCCATTGAGTTTCAGGTAAGCAGGTTTCCGACTATTGGGTTCTGTCTGTAGACTTTTGCTGATTGTCCATCAGTCTCATCGACCCACCCGTTTCTCCTCAGATCCTGGGTCCCTCTTCCCTGGCTGGAGTGGCTTTCATGGTCTTGCTGATTCCAATCAATGGAATGGTGGTCACGAAGCTGCGGTCCTACCAGGTGGGTGCTACTAGATTTGCGCCGTTCCTACCTGGAGCACTTGGCCAGGTACTGGGGGAGGGTGTTCACAAGCCCGGGCTCCTTCCCTCCCCTGCTATCAAGCACCATAGCCCTTAAGCCACTGGCACGAGCCCTAGCTCCCTCCATCGGCACCACCCTGAGAAGGTTTTGGGAACATTCTCATTTCACCTGGAGAGATTAGGGCAGGCCAGAGTCAGGTAGGGACTCTAACCTGGGCCTTCTGTTTTAATAAGAACTTTCCCCAATACATTGTGCCAAGCCTAGATAGCCATTTAATCCCTTTGTAAAGATTTCTTTTTTCTTTTTTCTTCTTCTTTTTTTTGGTACTGGGGATTGAACTCAGGGGTCCTCAACCACTGAGCCACATCCCCAGCCCTATTTTGTGTTTTATGTAGAGACAGGGTCTCACTGAGTTGCTTAGCGCCTCGCCATTGCTGAGGCTGGCTTTGAACTCGCTATTCTCCTGTCTCAGCCTCCCTAAGTGCTGGGATTACAGGCTTGAGCCACCGCGCCCGGCTACTGTAAAGATTTATTGATGTCCCCAGTAGCTTCCCACTGCACATAGAATAAATGACAAGACCTAAGACCACCCAGCACACTCTCCCCTACCTTGCAAGCTCTCAACCCTGCAGTATGGCCAAGTTTCACCCAGGTGGGCCTTCCATCGTTTCTCCAAAGTACCAAGCTCTGTGTACCTCTGGGCCACCACACATACTCTTCCCTCTTCTTGGAACCTGCACCCCTCCTCGCCTCTCTAATTCTTACCCTTCCCTTCAATTCTCAGGAGAGAGGCCACTTTTTCTTCCTGATTACTGTCTAAATTAGTTCCCCTGCCTCTGTGCCATTATTCTCTCACAGCATCCTTTTATTTCCCTTCAGATCACACATGATGGTTTCTGTTTTTGTTTTGGTGGTGCTGGGGATTGAACCCATGGCCTTGTGCATGCTAGGCAAGCACTCTACCAACTGAGCTATATCCCCATCCCACACATGATGATTTATAATGAAGTGTTTATTCCAGTTATTCTTGCTATGTGCCTCCCCCATCAGACTCTCAGTGGTATGATGGCCGAGACCTTGTCTGAATTGTTCATCAAGATATCCTTCATCTGGCACAAGGCTTGGTACATAATAGGCACTCAATAAATAGGGATTGAATGGATAAATTAATTTAGTGTCTCAGCTTGATGTCCCTTGGGTTAAGGTCTGAATGAGAGAAATAAGCAATCCATGTCCTTAGGAAACTCCTGGCTTTTCTCCCATAACCGTCCACACATTTACATACGTGGGGACACATATGTAAATGTGTGGACGGCTATGGGAGAAAAAAGCAAAGTGTAATGCACTCTCGAAATACAGGGCAGGGAGCAGAGCTGCCCAGGAAGCCAATGATGGTGGCATGAGGGTGGAGCCGGGAGGATAGAAGGGCTGGGCATTCCAGGCCGGGCAGGCGGCTGTGATGGACAAGGATGTAAGGAAGGTGGGAGCCCCAGGGGAAGGAGGTCTGGGAAGGAGAGTGAATGAGCCACTGCTGTTCTCTCCTCTGCACAGGTGCGGCAAATGAAGTTCAAGGACTCGCGCATCAAGCTGATGAACGAGATCCTGGGTGGCATCAAGGTGCTGAAGCTGTATGCCTGGGAACCCACCTTCTTAGAACTGGTGCAAGGCATCAGGCAGGGTGAACTCCGGCTACTGCGCAAGGGAACCTACCTCCAAGCCATATCCACCTTCATCGCTATCTGCACCCCCTTCCTGGTGAGGATCTCCACTGGGGCTGGGCTCCTGCCTCCTGCTTAGCCAGCCTGGGTCTCAGGGTCCCCGTGTGACTAGGACCCAGCAGGCTCCACCTTGACATGCACTCCTGCACTGCACAGGTGAGCCTGCTCACCCTCGGGGTGTTTGTGTATGTGGATGAGAACAACGTGCTGGATGCTGAGAAGGCCTTCGTGTCCATGTCCTTGTTCAATCTCTTAAGGACGCCCCTCAACATGCTGTCCCAGTTAATCAGCAGCCTCACCCAGGTAACCCCAGGCAGGGTTGGGGGTTTCCCTGGAGTTAGGGCAAGTTGTTGAGATCAGGGAAGGATCACTTAGGGCATAATCAAGGAACGTTCCTATAGTCAGGGGAGGACCATTTGTCCTTAACAAAGAGTTATTGAGGGTACTTGAGGTTAAAAAGGTCGTTTGGAGTCACAGGAGATCAAGTGTGGTCTCTGGAAACCTGAGTTCTGAAGGCAGCCTCCTCTTGCCAACACGGACCTTTTCTTTGGGCAGTAGGAATCATGGAAGACATAGGAGGGGCCTCTGCACCAGGGAGTGGGCCCTCATGGGGCCCTGTCTAGTTCAGGAAGTCAGGGACTGCATGAGTGCAGGGGGAGGGTAAAAGGTGGGAGAAGCAACCTCTAGGCCTAACTCACAGCCTCCTGCAGACCAGTGTGTCTCTGAAACGGATCCAGCATTTCCTGAACCAAGATGAACTTGACTCCCAGTGTGTGGAGAGACAGACCATCTCCCCAGGTCCAAACATCATCTACAAGGGCTGCCTTCGCACCAGCCCTTATTCTTCTGTTCCAAGCTTCCTAATTTTCCTCCTTTTCATCTTCCTCTTTGCACAGCTGCTTCCTATGGCCCCCCCTCCTCCCTCTTCTGGGTCCTTTGCTCCTCTTCCCCATGGGGCTCCCCATACCTCTCCCTCGTGCCCCTCCTCCAGGGATTCCAGGCTTCCTCCCCTGTCCTCTCTCCCCAGACCTCCCTGCCCTCTTTCTTATCCCCTGGGCTCTCTGACCTTGTACACTTTGGTTCTTCCAGGCTATGCCATCACCATACACAATGGCACCTTCACATGGGCCCAGGACCTGCCCCCTACCCTGCACAGGTACCAGCTTCTCCCACTCTCTTCTAAGCCTCCCTAAGTGGGAGGAAGGTCAGATCAATAGCAGCACCCTCTATCCTCTCTCTCTTTGACTGGGAATGCAGGCAGAGCCCCAGCTTGCCAGGGTGGAATCTGGAAGGGAGGAAAGCTTGGGTCTGCAGGTGACAAGCTGGAAATCAAACTTGATCCCTGCCTCTAACTGGGTTTTCTTCCTCCCAGCCTAGACATCCAAATCCTGAAAGGGGCACTGGTGGCTGTGGTGGGGCCAGTAGGCTGTGGGAAGTCCTCCCTGGTGTCTGTCCTGCTGGGAGAGATGGAGAAGCTAGAAGGGAAAGTATCTGTGAAGGTGAGAGGGTGGGGCTTCTGTAAAGGGCAGGAGGCTCAACCAGGCCTTGGGCAAACCCTGAAGCAAACTTCTCTGGCCAGGGCTCTATGGCCTATGTGCCCCAGCAGGCATGGATCCAGAACTGCACACTTCAGGAAAACGTGCTGTTTGGCCAAACCATGGATCTTAAGCGCTACCAACAGGCTCTGGATACCTGTGCTCTGCTAGCAGACCTGGAGGTCCTGCCTGGTGGGGACCAGACAGAGATCGGAGAGAAGGTACAGGGTCCCCTCCCATCCTTGAGGAGCCAGTACATAGAGCTGGCTCAGCTCGGTCCAGGTCCATATCTTCATTCATTCATTTACACATTCATGTAACATCACTTCAGTCCTATACCAGAGACCAGGGAAACAGGTCTGCTGGGGAGGCCAACTCATGACCAGGTAGGAGCCATAGACTGCCCTGGGGCCAGGCTGAAGTCCTGTGCAGGACTACAGGAAGAGAACTAAAGGGGAGTCTGCAAAAAGAAGAGCATCACTTCTGAGCCGAATCTTGACAACTGAGAAGGAACTTTTCATTCACACATCAGGTTTTTATTAAGCACCTACTATATGCCAGGCAGTATTACACAGGAGTGGATGCACCCGGCTGAAATCTTTACCTTCATATACCTTATATTCTAGTGGGGAAAGAGACAATAAGCAAGATAAGTATGTACAATATATTAGATAATGCTAAAGGGAAAAATAAAGCAAGGTAAGAATATATACAGGTTTGAATTGTTGACTGAGGTTAGGAAACAGAGGTGGGGGATAGGGCAAGGTAGAGCCTGGAAGACAGTAGTTAAGATTTTGGCCTTTAAAAATTATGAGATAGTCAGGCGTAGTGGCACATGCTTGTAATTCCAGAAACTGGGGAAGCTGAGGCAGGAAGATCACAAGTTCAAGGCCAGCCTGGGCAATGTAGCAAGATCCTGTCTCAAAATGAACAATAAAAAGGGCAAGCTGGGTGTGATGGTGCACATCTGCAATCTCAGCCGCTCAGGAGGCTCAGGCAGGAGGATCACAAGTTAGAGGCCAGCCTCAGCAACTTAGCAAGGCCCTAAGCAACTTAGTGAGACTGTCTCAAAATAAAAAAATAAGAAAGCTGGGGATATGGCTTTTGAACCCCTGAGTTCAATCGCCAATACCAAAATAGATATATAAATAAAAGCCGGGCGCGGTGGCTCAAGCCTGTAATCCCAGCACTTAGGGAGGCTGAAACAGGAGAATTGTGAGTTCAAAGCCAGCCTCAGCAATGGCGAGGCGCTAAGCAACTCAGTGAGACCCTGTCTCTACATAAAACACAAAATAGGGCTGGGGATGTGGCTCAGTGGTCGAGTGCCCCTGAGTTCAATCTCCAGTACCAAAAAAAAAAAAAAAATATATATATATATATATATATATATATAAATAAAAAGGGCTGGGGATAGGGCTCAGTGGTAGAATGCCCCTGAGTTTCATCCACAGTACTACACAACATTGGGCTAAGTTTTTCTGTTTTAAGCTAATTCTTTTTGTTGTTGTTTTTTGTTTTTTTGTTTTGTTTCATTTTTGTTTTTTTGGTCCCCTTCCATCCTGCACCCACCTCCCAATACCTCCTTCTTCCAGGGCATTAACCTGTCTGGGGGCCAGCGGCAGCGGGTCAGTTTGGCCCGCGCTGTTTATAGCAACGCAGACATTTTTCTGCTGGATGATCCATTGTCGGCTGTGGACTCCCACGTGGCCAAACATATCTTTGACCACGTGATTGGGCCAGAAGGTGTGCTGGCAGGCAAGGTGAGGCCACAGGAGACTAAGGGGGCTCAGGAGAGATCAGGGGCCCAAGAGAGAATGGGTGGGAGGTGGAGAGATGTGGGTGAGACCTGAAGGTGTAGGAGCCAAGAAGCAGGAGTGTGGGGTGGGCAGCACAGGAGACCCCTGGGGATGTGCACCCCAGCGCTGAGTGAGCTGCAGAAAACATGGGGTGAGTCCTGGAGATGCCTGTCCATGCTCCCTGGACAGCTTATACCTGCTTCATGGCACCAAGCCTGTGCCAGTGATGTGTGTCCAGGGCTGAGGGGCCGAAAGCCTGCTGCGTTCTCTGCAGACTCGGGTGCTGGTGACACATAGCATCAGCTTCCTGTCCCAGACGGACTTCATCATCGTGCTAGCTGACGGGCAGGTGTCTGAGATGGGCCCCTACTCAGCTCTGCTGCAACACGATGGCTCTTTTGCCAACTTCCTCCGCAACTATGCACTAGAGGAACATCAGGAGCACCTCGAGGACAGCAGGATCGGTACCTACCATCCCTGGCCCTCCTGATTCCTGTGCCCTCCCAGCATCTCCCCTGTCTGGGGTCTTCAAGTATCTCTGGACTGGCTCACTGTTGTACCACGGAGGTTCTGGGAAACCTGAGCCATCTGTGTTGGGGCATCACCAGAGGGAGAGTGAACTGGGTGCAGCTCCATCCCACCTTCTCCTCTTCCCTGCTGTGGGATCTTGGATTGGCAGCTCAGATCTCAGAGCCTCAGTATTCCCGTCTGTCAAAAGGGCATGTGGACTCAGGTCCTAAATGTGTGGCACATCTGTTTTTTGGATAAGTTGCTTAGAAAATATGCAAGTGCATAGCAAAATCATTCAAGATTTATTGAACTTTGTCCAGGCACTGAGAGATAGCAGTCAATGGGGGGAAAAAATTCCTGTCCTCATGGAACCTACTATATATAGTCCCTGGGCTCACATCGTGCCCCATCCCCCACCTTGTTACCCAGCTGGCTCACAGGCCTTTTCTGGGCTTCCCTGATTACTGCCATGTGTACACCAACCTGTCTAAAGCATTCACCCCGTGCTATGGCCCTTGCTAATCCCTAGACACATTCTTTCCTTTAATCCTACAGTGATGCCGTGGGCCAAGTACTACTACGATCCCTTTCCCATGCCTCCCTGAGGTTCTGCTTCAAGGAAGTGGAATTTAAGCTCAGTTAGCCTGACTCCAGAGCCCATGTTCCTTACCCTTATATTTGAGTCTCCTTCTCCATAGTCTCTAGAGGGAAGTTCTCCTTGTTGGCTAACCCAGGTCTTTCTGGTTGTCCTTTTGAAACCTTTTGTCCTTCCTCGAGCTTGTCCATCAGGCTTAGGGGATACAGGGGCTGCAGCATGAGCAGCCAACCCCTGTGATTTCTTCCCACCCTCTGCAGCCTTGGCACCCGTAGATGAGGAGGAGCTTCTGATAGAAGACACGCTTAGCAACTACACACACCTGACAGACAGTGAGCCAGTCACCTGTGATGTCCAGAGACAGTTTATGAGGTGAGCTCCCAGCCCCTGGAAGGCTGCAGCTAGGCTCCCAAGCCCTGCCAGGTGGGGTTCTCTCTGCATTTACACTCTGGGCTGCTGTCCCGGGGGTGTCAGAGGCCTCCTCCCTGGCTCTGACCAGCTGCCTCCACAGAGAGCTGAGCACCATGTCTTCAGAAGGGGAGGGCCAGAGTCGGACTGTGCCCCAGAGACACCTGAGTCAATCCGAGAAGGTAGTCCAGGTGACAGAAGCAAAGAAGATTGGGATGCTAGTCCAGGAGGAGAAGGCAGAGGCTGGCAAAGTGAGTAGGGTGGATAGGAAGGGCTGGAGAGGACTCCTGGAATCCTGTCCCCAGCCACCATGGGCTCTCCCTGCAGGTGAAGCTGAGTGTGTTCTGGGATTATGCCAAGGCTGTGGGGCTCTGGATCTCGCTTGCTATCTGCGTCCTCTATACGAGCCAAAGTGCAGCTGCCATCGGGGCCAACATGTGGCTCAGCACCTGGACCAATGAGGCCGCGGTGGAAGGCAGACACAACAGTACCTCCCTGAGGCTGGGCATCTATGCCACCTTGGGAATTCTGCAAGGTGAACCTGTAGAAGTGCCTGAAGGGGCTCCTGGATCGCTTCGTCTCCCGCGGCTCTCAGGCTCGCCAACCCTCCCCCTGCCTCAGAGCCTCCCTAACCCACCCTGCTGTCCCTGTCTCTGAATTTGCCCCTCCGTGCCCACCAGGTCTCCCAGGTGAGTGAGCGAGCTGCCCTTGCCTCCCCCAACAGGGCTCCTGGTGATGCTGGCAGCCTTCACAATGGCCATGGGCGGCGTCCAAGCGGCAAGCCTGCTGCATGAGGCGCTGCTGCACAGCCTCATCCGCGCACCCCAGTCCTTCTTCGACACAACGCCCTCAGGCCGTATCCTCAACCGCTTCTCCCAAGACATCAACGTCATTGATGAGGTTCTGCCCCCCACCATCCTCCACGTGCTCAATAACTTCTACGACTCCCTTTCCACCCTCATGGTCATCGTGGTCACCACACCGCTCTTCCTTGTGGTCATCCTGCCTCTGGCGCTGCTCTACATTTTTGTGCAGGTACCTGAGGGTGGCTCATGTGGGCTGTATAACAGGGGTAGGTTGTCACTGAGTTGTGTTAGGGATGCTAATCAACTTCATCTACCACTCAGCCACACCCCCTAACCCTTTTTAGTTTTGAGATAGGATCTTACTAAGTTGCTGAGGCTGGCCTCAAACTTGGGATCCTCCTGCCTCAGCCTCCCGAGTCATTGGGATTACAGATGTGTACCACCATGTGAGGCCGTTGGCTATATTTTAATAAAATACTGTTACAGGTGGTGCATGCCTGTAGTCCCAGCAACTCAGGGAGGCTGAGGCAGGAGGATTGAAAGTTTGAGGCCAGCCTCAGCTGGCCCTAAGCAACTTATCAAGACCCTATCTCAAAATAAAAAATAAAAAGGGCTGGGGATGTAGCTCAGTGGTAAAGTGCCCCAGTACCTTAAATAAATAAATAAATCACTGTAAAGAGTTGGGACACTTTGTCCTTCCCTTTTCATACCTGTATAAACATGCATGTTTTTTAACATGCATGAGTTGCTAACATTCAGATACAGCTGTTAAAGGCTCTGCAATCACTGAGCCCTGGTCCTCAGTGATCAGTTGATGATGGTGACAGAGCTGGTGGCTGGAAGTTCAACCCCAAGTATGGAGACCATGACCTGAACTCTAGTCTGTTCTGGGCCAGAGGGCCTCAGACATCTTCTGTATAGCCCTGGCCATCTTGAGACCCCCAGGATAGAGGACAGAAACTAGAAGAAAAGCTGGGTTTTTCTGGAGCCAAAGTTTAAAGTGAGGTGGAAGGACTTTTTCAGAAAAAGGATACCAAAAAAAAAATTTTTTTTGAAGGGCTAAGGATCAAACCCAGGGCCTTGTGCATGCTAGACAAGCACTCTACCCAGCCCTTATTTTTGTGAATTTTGCAAAATCATTTGACTGTGAACGTGTTGCCAGACATTTCTCTACATAGGAGGCCACGTAAGGTCATGTGATCCAGAGAGGGTGAGGTGGGAAGGAGCTAAGAGGGGATCAGGAAGGGCTTTGGGAGGAAGTGTCTTGCTTGACTATGCAAAGCTGATCAGAGGGAAAGGGTAGATCCTAAGTCTTGCAGATTGCTGTGGGGCATGCCTGTAGTCCCAGGAACTCAGGAGGCTGAGGCAGGAGGATCACAGGTTTGAGGCCGGCCTCAGCAACTTAGTGAGGCCCTAAGCAACTTAGCTAAGACCGTGTCTCAAAATAAAAAATCAATAGGTCTGAGGATGTAGCTTAATGGCAAAGTGCCCCTGGGTTCAATCCCAAGTACCAAAAAAATAAAGAAGACCCTAAATCTCCAAGGAAAGGCGACAGGGGAAGGCAGCAAGATCTCATGGGGGGAGTGAGGCCAGCTGGCTGACTGAGGCCCAAGAAAACATGGACGAGTTCAAAGGATGAACAGAGCTGAGTAGGGTGACTAACTCACGTAGTTGGGTAGCTGAGTTCCATAACCCTGGCCCCAAGCTCTTCCTCCATTTCCCCCTCAGCGCTTCTACGTGGCCACATCCCGGCAACTGAAGCGGCTGGAATCGGTTAGCCGCTCACCCATCTACTCCCACTTTTCGGAGACGGTGACTGGCGCCAGTGTCATCCGGGCCTATGGCCGCAGCCACCACTTCCAGGTCCTAAGTGATAATAAGGTGGACGCCAACCAGAGGAGCATCTATCCCTTCATCACCTCCAATAGGTCAGAAGCCTCCTCTGCTGCCCCCTCCTCCAGGCATCTCCACGGGCTCCCTGTTGTCCTGCCTCCTCGTCCTCCTAAACAGAAAACTGACCCTTTCCTGCACCCGCCCATGTCCTCCCTGTCTGATCCTCGTAGGTGGCTGGGCATCCGAGTGGAGTTCGTGGGGAACTGCGTGGTGTTCTTTGCTGCGCTTTTTGCCGTGATTGGGAGAAGCAACCTGAACCCCGGGCTGGTGGGACTTTCAGTGTCCTATGCTCTACAGGTACGGCAAGGCCTGGGCCCTGGGGCAGGACCACCACTGGACAGAGTGTCACGAGCATCAGCAGGGGACACTACTGCAGGCTGAGTAGGTCTTTGTGGAAGCAGGAACAAAATGTAAGAGCTCAGAGGAGTTACCTGCTCTGGAATGTTGGAGAAATGATCTTGGAACTTGGCCCCAAAGGACAAACAGAACTGGCCATGTCTGGACAAGATGTAGGTCAACCTGACAGAGCAGAGGGCACAGGGAAGTGTCGACCACACCACATCTCACGTTCATGTGCCTGAGGAGAAAGCAGGGTCAGCCTCTTGTATCCATGGGCTATGCATCTATAGATTCAACCAACAGCAGATGGAAAATACTAGAACAAAAAACAAGACTTGAACTTGCTGTGTCCCAAATACTACGCTGAATCCATATGAATGAAGTGGTGTGTAGGCATTTTATTAGGTATTATAAATAATCTAGAGATGCTTTAAAGCATATAGGAGGATGTGAGCAGGTTGCATACAAATATTACATCATTTACAAAATTTAGAGATTTTGATATCTTTAGGGGATCCTGGAACCAATTCTCTGGTGATACAGAGGGATGACTACACACAGATCAGATAGCTCAGGAGACTGGAGCCTGGGCTGGAGGTCAAGCAGGTCACCCTGACACCAGCCTGTATTGTCAAAGAGTCACATAACTGCAAAAGGAATTTTTGTAAAGCAGATCCCATTGTTCATGCCTCAGGTGACTCCAATCTTGAATGCATTGGTAAACAAAAGGCAAACTAGATGGGGCAGTCTTCTTGAACATTAATGTGTATGTGAATTATCTAGAGATCTTGTTAAAATGTGCATTCTGATTCACTAGGTCTGAACGGAGCTTGGGACTGTGCATGTCTAGCAGGACTCCTTGGTACACAAAATGTGCTCTCTGAACTGGCCGCATCAACATCTTCTGGGAATTTGTTAGGAATGAAGACGCTCAGGTCCCACCCGAGACCTAGTGAATTGAAAGCTGCATTTTAACAAGATTTTCTGGGAAGCCTTATACATATTAAAGTTTAAGAAACACTAAGGTGACCCTTGGCTAAGTCTGCACTGTCACTGCCTGAGGCACAGTCCTGATTAGAGCCCCAGTGGACACCACTGGGTCATAGATAGGATAGGATTCCATTGATAGGAGCATGATCAATGGCTGAACTCTTCCCAGAGCCATTGCTGGGTGGGATGGGGGCCTTCCCATAACCTAGTCCCTTTGGCCAGGTGACAGTGCTTCTGAACTGGATGATACGGTTTATGTCAGAATTGGAGTCTAATATTGTGGCCGTGGAGAGAGTCAAGGAGTACTCCAGGATAGAGATGGAGGTGAGCGCTGGGATGAGCCCAGGGCCGGGGGAATCTGAAGCAGCTGAGGAAGGACACCTGGTGGTCTGCCTGAACATCAAGGCCAGATGTTTAGGAGGCTCTCCCTTCATTCATTTGTCCATCCAACCCTCATAGGTCTTCAACCATGGGGCTATGCTAGGAGCTGTAGATGGTTCAGAGTGGCACCAGGCAATGTGTGTCCTCAGCAGATTGTTATCCCATGGTAGGGGTGAGATGCGTAGCAGGACTCTTTAGTGGACAGAAGCTCTTGGGTGGGGCACCTAAAGAGTACAGACAGGGCAGATCCTTTAGCTAGGGTGATCACAGAGGGAACTGAGATTTGAAAGACAGGTAGGTTTTGATAGACCAGGTAAGATCGGAGAGTGGGACAGTGGGAAGGTGACCATTCAAGCCAGAGACTGGCCTGGTCAAAGGAGCAGAGGTCGGGCAGTGTCCTTTGATGGGGAAAAAGAGCTGTCCTCTACTATGGGGGAGGGGATCCCGACTTTTCTCCATTGTCCCCTGCCATGGTCACACATCAGACCTGTCTGCCTGGAAGCCGTTCTGTGCTCTCAGTGTTAAGCATGACGCTTTTAGACACCCAGCCCTCATCCCTCCTGGCTCTCATGCTCCAAGTCCTGCATAGTCACAGTACTCTATCTGCACAGGGATCCCAATCCCATGACCTACAGTTTGTCTCTGTCCGTCAGCTCCTCAGGCGTCTCCTCCCTCCCGGGCTAGCCTAGAGTCTATGCTCTGCCAATGCCAATGCTTGCAACTCGCTTCTCTGTCTCTCTCTTGTACTCACTTACAACTCCCACCCAGCTGGGCCCACCGGTCCCCTTGCTTCATTTCTGCTCTGAGCAACTAAAACACAGCTGGAGAAGATCACTGCTAGTGCTTCAGGTTTATAACCACACTCCTCTGCTGGGCCTGCCTGCTTTGCTTCCTCGAGAAATGCACGTTCCCACTTTCAGAAAGATCTCTTTCTCACACTCTGCTCTCAAACCCCATCTCCTCCTGGGGCTCAGCTGTCGACCTCATCTGACGCTTCAGTGAGAAAACAGGTTAGTGAATTCCCTCTGCCTTCCTGCCTCCAGGACTTTAGACCTGCCTGCTTCCTCCACCGCCTCTGACTTTCTCTTTGAGAATGCTTTACCCCTTCCTGTTTCGAAGTCCAACCCCTCGGCTTCTTCCTATGGCTGGTAGAGGCCTTGACTTCCTCAGGTGCCCCTTCTCTTATGCTGTCTTGCTCCCTCTGTTGGAAGATTCCCATCTCTGTGCAAAAATGTGCTGTCCCATCTTCATTACACACACACACACACACACACACACACACCACTTCCTTTCCTTGCATCCCGCTGCCCCAGTTCTCTGCTGTCTGTTGTAGTGAAGCTCATTTTTTGTTTTATTTCTCGCAGTACTGGTGATGGAACCCAGGGCCTCACACACACATGCTGGGCAATCGCTCTACCACTGAGCTACCTCCCTGGCCCTCGTGGAACTTGTTTTAAACTGTGGTCTACACACGCTATCTCTACTCATTACCCTGGATCTCACCTTCCTCCCATGGTCTGTTTTCTGGCCCCATCGCTCCACTGAAATGGCTCACCCGTGGCCTCCCTCCATCCCATCTAGGAGAGTTTTCTGTTCTCATTTGATTCAATCTCCAAAACATTCAGATGCAACGACCTGCCCTTCTTATTGGTCCTGGGTCCTGGGTTCTGTGCCCTAAGCTCTCACCCTGCCAGTTGGTCTCCACTGAGCTCCCACCCATACCACCCATTAATGCCAGCCTGGTCTTGATCCTAACCCTGCCTTCTGTAAGCATTGACCCCACTCCCACCTGGGGATCTTCACATCCAGCAGCCAGCTTGCCCTGTGTTCACACATGTCCTGTCCCTGTATACCAAACAATGCTGCCTGGTCTTTTCTTTAACATCTCCACAAGAGCCTTCTCAACTTGCTGCTCTGCTTTGTGACCTCTGACCATCTGGCTTCCATCTACCAAGAAAGGCCAGTTTCATGGTTGTGTGGCCTGAGCTGTCAATCAAGTCCTTGCTACTGGAAGGGTCCATGCTTAGAAGCACTAATTTTGGTTTAATACTTTGCTGTTATCATCTCAACATCCTTTTTTAAAAAATTTTTTTAATACCGGGGATAGAAATCAGGGGCGCTTTACCACTGAGCTACATCCCCAGCCCTTTTATTTTTTTATTTTGAGACAAGGTCTCACTAAATTGCTCAGGGTCTTGCTAAATTGCTGAGACTGGCCTCCAACTTGTGATCCTCGGCCTCAGCCTTCTGGGTTGCTGGGATTATAGACCTGTGCCTCTGTCCCTGGCTTGACATTCTTAATATTTGTTTAAATAAGAGCACCTATGTTCATTTTGCCCTGGGCCTCTCAAATTATGTAGCCAGTCCTATCTCAAAACCACCACCATCTTATACTGAGTCAGTCTATTGTTCTTCTAGCTGCCAGAGAGATCCTTTAAAAACACATCGGGTCACATCATTGCTCTGAGCACAGCCCTCTAATAGCTTTGCATTTAAAGTTAAAAAAACAAACAAATCATGGTCCTGACAGTGGCCTGCCAAGCCCTAAATGATGGGGCCATCCACTGCCTCAGCCTGCAACTTCTTGACTCTGTTCTCTAACGTACCAGGAGGCATCTGCACCCGCTGTTCCCTCTGCCTGCCCCTCACCCCATCCACTCCTCAGGTTCCCTGATATCCTTCAGGTCTTTACTAACTAGCCCCTCCTCCAGGAAGCCCCCATGACCACCCTGTGCAGAACAGGTGCTCCTAGCATTATACAAACTTGCTTTTTATCCATTGTAGGCTCTGATGCTAGAATATATGCCTCCTGGGGGCAAGGACTTGGTGTCCTTGGGGACATCATGTGTCCCTACTGCCTGGCACAGGGGTGCCACTTAATAATAATGAATGGCTCAAGGCGAGGAAAGGAAGAGCTAGAGCAGACAGGGAGGGCACCTCAGGAACCTTAAGTCCTGAGACTAATGGGACCACAAGGTGGCTCTTCCGAGAGTTAAGTCAGAGAGAGAGGGTGGGGTGTGGCTCAATGGTAGAGCGCTGGCCTAGAGTGCCTGAGGCCCTGGGTTCCATCTGCTGTACCCCGCCCCCCAACACACACACAGCGGGATAAAGGAGTCCGTGGCCCCCTCCCCAGAGACTACAGTGGGTAAGGACTGCGGGGACTTGGGATGGGGGGCGGAGGAGCATGAACAGGGCGCAGCGGGGAAGAGGTACCACTACCTTAATGAGAAGGTGTGTGCCGCCCTGCCAGGCGCCCTGGGTGGTGGAGGGCAGGCGCCCTCCGGAAGGCTGGCCCCTGCACGGGGAAGTGGAGTTCCGGAACTACTCTACGCGCTACCGCCCCGGCCTGGAGCTGGTGCTGAAGAACCTGAGTCTGCGGGTGCGCAGAGGCGAGAAGGTACTTGAGGGCCCAGGGGGCTGCGTGTGCTTGTGCCTGGGGAGGCTGTTCCCACCCTTGGGGGAGGACCAGTCTCTGAGAGGGCAGGTGCTCTGGTGGGACATCTGCAAGGAGGCTGGGGAGACCCGGAAATGCCCTGTGACCTCTTAGCTTCCCCTTGACAGCTCTTCCCCACCCCTGCAGGTGGGCATCGTAGGCCGCACTGGGGCTGGCAAATCGTCCATGACCCTCTCCCTGTTCCGAATCCTGGAGGCAGCAGAGGGTGAAATCCTCATCGATGGCCTCAACGTGGCAGACATTGGCCTCCATGACCTGCGTTCTCAGCTGACCATCATCCCGCAGGTAGGAGCCTGCCAGGGAGTGGCCACACTCACTGCCAACCGCCCTGGGAGCCAGGCTCCACCCCTGTTCTGTAGCGGGAGGACCCAGAATGGAGGCTGGTAGGGGAGAGGGATCAGGGTCACCAGGAAGCCACCCAGTCACAGATCTGAAAAGGTCAGGCATCCCTTGACCCAGTTGAGCCCTGCCTTTGACCTCCTGGGCCAGCAAATCCAGAAGGATTGCAAGACCCCTTCAAGTACCCCATCTCTGAAATGTACCATCCTGGTGTCCTGGTTGCACAGCTCTGAATGACATTTCACTTTTTCTAGTTTCTCTGGTATTTTTTTCTGCCAACTGGACACTTTGCAGTCAGATTAGTGACTCTGTCCCTGCTTTAGTGGAGGACTTAGTGAGTGGCAAAGCGGAGGTTTTGTCACTACAGGCAATTTTTTATCTCCTTGGCCATTGTCTCCCTCCTGGAGGGCTGGGGACAAAATGGGAACATTACCACCTAACTCCCTCTCTTTTCTCTGCACCTGGGGCCCCTGGCTCTTCATAGGGCCTGAGCTGCTTCTCTCTGTGACCTTATTGTATCCCCAGGACCCCATCCTGTTCTCGGGGACCCTACGTATGAACCTGGACCCCTTCAACCGTTACTCAGAGGAGGACATTTGGAAGGCCTTGGAGCTGGCCCACTTGCATAAGTTTGTGAGCGCCCAGCCAGCAGGCCTGGACTTCCAGTGCACTGAGGGTGGGGAGAATCTCAGGTAAGTGTGGGGAATGGACAGGTCAGGAACCACAGCCCTCCCTGGGAACCCTGTGGGTGCTGGAAGGTCTGGCATCAGGCTAATCCTCCCTCCCCTCCCTGCTCCTAATCTCGGTCAAGGTCACATAGGCACATAGGGGCATTGTTTTGTACTGAGTATGTTCTGTGTGCCAGGCACAGGGTACTACCTCACACAAGCCCCATAGGTGGTCCCTGCTTCCACTTCACAGGGGAGGAAACAAGCTCAGAGAGGGTAAGGGGTTTGGCCAAAGTTGCACAGCTGGGAAAAGATAAGCTTAGGATTTGAACCAGCTCTGGGAGTTCCAGGACCCTATTGGGTCATGTTGTAGAGGTTGTCATACTAAGCTTGGGCTGGGAAAGGACAGAACCTGTGGAGTAGGTGAGAGGAAACCTCCGATGCTTTAGGAAAGTCATAGATATTTTGCAGAATGAATGCAGTCACTTCAGGAGTGCACAAAATGAGCTCTCCTGGCCCCTGGATTCTCCCCTCCAGAGCCCCTGGTTTTATATCCCCTGCTACCGGCCTGTGCATTAGGGAGGATCAGAAATCACTTCTTACCAAGTCTAAAGACTTGATACCCAGACTTGTGTGCTCTGTGTGATTTTTTTGCTTGTTTATTTCTTTGTTTTGTGGGATGGGACTCAGGGCCTTAAGCATGCTAAGCAAACACTACTACTAAGTTATATCCCCAGTCCCAGCTGTGCCATTTTGGTCAAGTTTCTTAACTTCTCTGTGCCTTCTTTCCCTTCACTCTAAAATAGGAATAATAAGCCTGGCATGGTGACACACGCCTGTAATCCCAGCACTTAGGGAGGCTGAGACAGGAGAACCGCAAGTTCAAAGCCAGCCTCAGCAACAGCGAGGCACTAAGCAACTCAGTGAGACCCTGTCTCTACATAAAACACAAAATAAGGCTGGGGATGTGGCTCAGTGGTTGAGTGCCCCTGAGTTCAATCCCTGGTACCAAAAAAATAAAACAGGAATAATAGCCAGATGTGGTGGCAAATGCCTGTCATCCCAGCTACTTAGGAGGCTGAAGCAGGAGGACTGTAAGTTCAAGGCCAGCCTGGGCAACTTAGACCCTGTCTCAAAAAAATAAAAAGGGCTGGGGATGTAGTTCAGTGGTAGAGATAGTAGTAGTTCATACTTGTGAGTACTGTGCTACTCAATAAAAGTACAATGTGAGTCAAATATATGTAACAAGGGGGGCTGGGATTGTAGCTCAGTGGTAGAGCGCTTGCCTCGCATGCGTGAGGCCCTGGGTTCGATCCTCAGCACCACATACAAAGCAATAAAATAAAGACATTGTGTCCATCTATAACTAAAAAAATATTAAAAAAAAAAATATATATATATATGTAACAAGGGCTGGGGATATAGCTCAGTTGGTAGAGTGTTTCCCTAGCATGCATAAGGCCCTGGGTTCAATCCCCAGCACCACCAAAAAAATAAATAAATAAATAAAATATATATATATATGTGTGTGTGTTTGTGTGTGTGTGTGTATATATATATTGTGTGTGTGTGTATATATATGTGTGTGTGTGTATATATGTATATATATATATACACATACACATTTAGAAAAAAATTTTGTTGTATATATATGTTATATATATGTCTGGATGTGGTGGTGCACACTTATAATCCTGCTAAGGCAGGATGGAAAGTTTAAGGCCAACATGGGCAATTTAGTGAGACCCTGTTTCAAAATAAAAAGGGCTAGGGATATAGTCCTTGCCTTTCATGTGTGAGGCCCTGCGTTCAATCTCCAGTATTGAAAAATTTTTTTTCTAGTGGTCACATTTTTTTTTAAAAAAGGGCTAAGCTGGGCATGGTGGCACACACCTATAATCTGAAAGACACAGAAAGCTAAGATAGGAGGACCACAACTTCAGTGTCAGCTATTTAGTGAGACTTTGTCTCAAAATAAAAACTAAAAAGGGTTAGAGATGCAGTTCAGTGATAAATCACTCCTGGGTTCAATCCCCAGTACCAATAAAATAAATAAATAAGTAAAATAATAAAAAGGGGCTGGGCATGGTGGTCTATAGTCAGTCCCTGCACTTGGGAGGCTGAGGCAGGATGATCACTTGAGCCTGGGAGTTGGAGACCAGCCTGGGCAACATAGGAAGACCGTGTCTCAAAAAACAAATCAAGGGCTGGGGTTGTGGCTCAGTGGTAGAGTGCTCGCCTCGCACATGTGAGGCACTGGGTTCTATCCTCAGCACCACATAAAAATAAATAAAACAAAATAAAGATATTGTGTCCATCTACAACTAAAAAAATTTAAACAAAACAAAACAAATCAACAACAAAAACAAAAACAGGGAAAATAAACAAATGAAATAAATTTTAATATTTTATTTTAACTAGCCTAATGTATCTAAAATATTATCATTTCAATCTATCATCAATGTATAAAAGTTATTAGCGATATTTTTGCATTTTCTATTTTTCCCTTCCTTTTTTTTTGTTTTGTGGTACTGAGGATTGAACCCGGGGTGCTTTACCACTGAGTTACAACTCCAACCCATTTTATTTTTCTTATTTTGAGACAGGGTCCCGGTAAGTTGCTGAGGCTGGCCTTGAACTTGTGCTCCTTCTGCCTCAGCCTCTGAATTTCTGGAATTATAAGCATGCACCACAGCAGCCAGCAATATTTTGTATTTTTTCATGCAAGTTTGAGATCCTATATTTTATTCTTCCTTACAGTGACTCTCAATTCCAACTAGCCACAGTTAAAGTGCTCAGAAGCCACACAGTGGCCCCCATTGGACAGAGCACTCTCAGGGTCATTATAGTGAAATGAAAAGCACTTAGCTGGGAGACACTATGTGAAATGTCACTGTTCCTCTCTCTGCTGCCCCTTTCCCTGCTTCCTTCTTATTTTCTTTTTTCTTCTCTTTCTTTTTCCCTGTGATGCTGGGGACAGAACCCAGTGCCTCCCACATGCTAGACAAGCCTCTACCACGGAGCCACAACCCCAGCCCTTGATTTTCATTTTTATATTCAGTCTGAACTCATGTACTCGCCCCAGACCTCAGAAATTAAAACAAAAAACGTTTATGTTTGCTCAGTGTTTAATAGTGTTCAAAGTCCTCCACTATCTTGTTTAATCTTTACTACAGTCCTATGGGCTGGAAATCAGGCTCCATAGAATGAAATTATTTGCCCAAAGCTGCTCAGCTAGCCAGGGGCAGGGCAGGGACTCCGGGAAGTGGGATTTTTTTTTGGTCCTAAATCCTTTCTTGCTGTATTATGCCACTCCCTGAGACAACAGGAGGGGCCCCTGATACCCCTCCCCCATAGCCCTTTAAGACCACATGTGCATCTCCGCTGAATCTCACTTACAAAACCCACAGTAGGGTGGTTGGACTCTCCCTACCCTGACCCCTCGCTGTCTCTGGGTCCATTTTCCTATCCTGTTTGCTGCTAGCTCTGCCCCCCTTCACCCACTCCCTACCCCTAGCTCTATCCTGAGCATCCCCCTACCCTCCACACGCCAGGATGGGAAACAGAAATCGGTTCCCCTCCTCCCTCACTGAGCTTGTGGACAGTTTGAGTATAACCTGCACTCTGTGCCAAGCCCACCATAAATCAGCCCTGAGTCCTATCTGGTGGCTCATTTTGCTGCCAAAACCTTCATTAGTTGCATGACTGGGCCAAGGAGGGAGACTGGCCTTCACTCTGGCTGTGGTGACTCACCCCTCTGGGAAGGCCTGAGGTATTTGTCCTTGAGTGTGGGGGTGCTGTGGCCTCTGTGGTTGGGAACACAGCCTTGCTTTGTATACTGGCTCTGGCTTCCAAGGCAGGAGGTTGAAGGTATGCATTGGCTGCCCCTCCTGGCCCCTAGTCAAACACCAAGAGTCCCCAGGTCCTTCCCCAAAGGCCCTGCCCCTTGCCTATCTCCAAAATGGAGCCCTGGCCTATATTCCCCATGGAAGTGGGAGATGATTGCTTGACTGGTGTAATAGTAAACTCAGCAACATGCATATTGTGACTAATGTGCAAATATTCAGGAAGAACAAAACAAGCATGTTCTTTCTAAGGTGTAAATGACTGATAGAGTAAAGCAGAGAAGTATCATGGCCCTCGTTGAGGAGTGAGGACGGGAAAGAAAACACAGAAAGAGGAGAATGAGAGTCCCAAACATGGACCAAAGATCTCACAGTAATGTTAGCACTGGCTCTGTCCACTCCCAAGGCCACTCATTATCCCAGCCATGACCAGACCTCTACTCCGTTCTCCGGGAGGGCTAGGCTATGGCAGGAATGGAAGAGATTAGACAGGAAGACTGTCTCAGGCTGTTGAGAAGGAGTGGAGACAGAAACAGGTCTGGGAGCAAGACCCAAATGCCAGCTTGGGGTACCCAGCTGGAAATGCCTGTCTTCCCTCTCTCCAGCGTTGGCCAGAGGCAGCTCGTGTGCCTGGCCCGAGCCCTACTCCGCAAGAGCCGCATCCTGGTGTTGGACGAGGCCACGGCTGCCATTGACCTGGAGACTGATGACCTTATCCAGGCCACCATCCGCACCCAGTTTGACACCTGCACTGTGCTGACCATTGCACATCGGCTCAACACGATCATGGACTATACCAGGTGACACAAGGAGACCTAAGCAGCAGGGAACTCAGGGAGGGGCAACACCTGGGCATCAAGAAGAAGCAGGTTAGGGTATCTGGGCATGGGAGAGCTCTGGGGATTGGCTCAGGGATGGGGGACAGAACAGGGCTGCCCAAGATATGGATAAGGGGCAGAACAGAGTAGGGTTACCTGGGACCCCGGGGGGTGGGGTGGGGCACAGTGACATATCTAAAACACAGGGAATACTTTGAAGCTACCAACCCGTGGGGAAGGGGGATGCAGGGGCTCCTGAGGCACTGGGAATCATACAGTGCATAGGCCACCTCCCTCTTGCTGCCTGTTGATGGAGTGAGGTAAGAGAATGGAATCCCAGGCTGATGGCATGACTTCCAAACCCCGTGACAGAGGGCTTGCATGCCGATTGCTTCCAATGAACCTCATCACCAGCCTGCAATGGGGTCATTACATTGAGCTACAGATGAGGAGGTAGCTCAGGAGGTGCGTGACGCCTGGGTCCCTGCCTGATGGCTGGACTTTGACAGCTTCCAGAGGAGCTGATGCCTTGTGGTGGGGAGAGCACTGTTTGAGTCCCAGGCCCAGGATTGCTACTGACTGCTGTGTGACCTTGAATAATTTACAAAGCCTCTCTGAGCCTCTTTCAAATGGAAATGATAATGTCTCTCAGGATTACTGCAAGGAGTCAATGAAACGTGTTTAGACTGCAGGCAACGTTGGGTAATGTCAGTTTGCTCCCAAGCCCCTTAGGGTTCACTTATAATTCTACCTAGCATTAATCCCTCAAAAGAAGAGGGACAGGGGCTGGGATTGTAGCTCAGCGGTAGAGCGCTTGCCTCGCATGCGTGAGGCCCTGGGTTCGATCCTCAGCACCACATACAAAGCAATAAAATAAAGACATTGTGTCCATCTACAACTAAAAAAAAAATTTAAAAAAAAAAAAAAAAAAAAGAAGAGGGACAGGGCATTGCCCTCAGAATTTTTTGGCTTCCTTGGGAAAGCAGGCCATTTGGCAGAAGGAAAAAATGTGACCTTGTCCTTCATTGTGCTAAATGTCAAGGTAAGGCACTGGAGGACAAGGGGAGGGGGCTGTTGACTCAGAAGCCTCCTGGAAGTGAGTTGGGGCTAGCCTAGAGGCTGGGCTCCCTACAGAGGGGGGGATCTCTGAGAGGGGAAGAGGAGGCAGGAGGCTGAACAAGTCTATGTGGACTGAGTTTGGGGGAGACTACTTCCCCAGCCTTCAGCGACTCAGGAAACACCTGTAGGGCTGCATGGGAAGGAGGGAGGGCACCAGGGACCAAGGTGGCGGACCCAGACCTTCTCTTGACCCAGACAGCCAGCAGGGTCTTGGAAGCCCACCTGAGAATACCTGGTGCTACCCTCTGTCTCTCCATCCCTAGCTTGTCCCTACTCACTGGGGGAAAAGGGAAAGTGGACAGGACATACTGGGCCCAAGGTCTGGGGGAGCCAGCAGTGGGGCTGGTGGACAGATCTGTTGCCAGGCCTAACCAAAAATGGTTCATTCCCCAGCAGCCCCAGGGTGGGAGGCTGGGCCCCACCTTAGGGGTTGCGAGTGCATTCATTCTAGCAGGGCAGGCAGAAATTAATCAAATAGTCATGCTACAAAACCTGTCATTAGAGCCCACAAGAAGGAAGCAAGGGTTGGTATATGTAGGCCAGAGGAAGTCTATCCACTCGGGGTGGCCGGGGCGCTTTCTCTCTGAAGGAAGGGCAGCACCAGTCTGGCCCCAAAGGATGAGTAAAGGGTGAGGCTGGGGAAATGAGGAAGAGAGGGAGCGAAAAAATTCACACAAAGGATGCAGCACCTGCCACACGCACTCGGGCACACACCTCCCCTCCAGGTAGGAGGCACGTGAGGCTGAAGGCAGAGGAGAAAAGAGGAACAGGCCCCACTGGACTGCACTGTGAGGACCATAGGAATGCATGTGGTCCTTACCCTAGGAGCCCGGAGAAGCCACTGAGGACTTCAGTTTTGGAATGGGGCAACCTCCTGATCTCCAGTTTGGGCAGTGGACAGCCAGTGATGTACACAGAAACACTCCTTCTCAGGACACAGTTCAGGGAGCCCAACAGTTGGGGAATCAGAAAACAGCCAGCCACCTCCCACAGAGGAGCATTTCTCTGGGCTTGGGAGGGCCCTGTCCCCTCCAGCTGCACCCTGGTGGCACAGCCTGTTGGCCTTGCACCTGGCATACCAAGTGCATGGTTGATAGAAGACTCTAACCCCAGTTTGGGGCCTGACAGTGGGGGTGGGGAATGGAGGATGGGGCCAGATTTGCAGTCAAGTCCCAGATTCCAGGGTCAGGCCTCACTGCAGCAGGTTTCCTGCCGTGTGCCTTTGTGAACTGGCACAAAGCGGATGATGTGCATGGGGACCAGCGCACAGGCCCCTGGCTCCCTGCTCACAGCCTGCTGAAGTTCTGTGACCCTGACAAGGGGAAGGGCTCATTAGGGAAGGTTTTCAAAACCCAGACTAGCAGAGATGAATAGGACCTTGTGTTTGGTCCCAGAAACTGCTTCATTTGCCAGGAGAGCTAAAATAACCAGCCCTGGCGGTGTGCACATGTGGCAGGGTGGCTGTACTGGGTGGGCTGACTGAAGTGGGGGAGCTGCCATGTCACTGCGGGGCCCGAGTAGTACCCAGAAGGGCAGGGTTGGAGTCTAGCCAGCTCTAGGCTGATGACCCGGCCACTTCTCTTTCTTTTTTGACTAGGGTCCTGGTCCTGGACAAAGGGGTAGTAGCTGAATTTGATTCTCCAACCAACCTCGTCGCAGCTAGAGGCATCTTCTATGAGATGGCCAGAGATGCGGGACTTGCCTAAGACATATTCCTGGCACTTCCTCCTGGTCTTTTCTGGAAGATCATGTGTCAGCAGAATGAACTTGATAGCAAATGGTGGGGGCATTTGTGAGATTGTGCCTCTGTCAAGTGCCCCGTGGAATAACCAGGCTTACCACTGCAATGAGGAAGTGAGGCTCCAGAGGAGAATGGCATGCCTGAGGTCACAGCTAGTTTGAAAAAGCCCAGACTAGTTGCTGGGTCTCCTGATTCCCAATCTAGCATTATTTCCACAGTACACTGTTTTTAAACAATCATTTCGTAGAATGGCCTCCCTCCTGCCTTTCATTTTTCACATTTTCTCAAGTATTTTTTTTTAGTAAGGCTTTTTCATCCTGGTACAGGACTGCCAGGTCAGGCTGTCCTAGGAACTGAGTCCTGTACTGCCGGTGCTGCCTGAATCCATTGAAAATGGAGTACTGATGAAATAAAGCTCTGTGCCTAGCAACATACATGCCCTTGCGTCACCTTTCTCTGCCTGTTCTAGAGGCTAGGGGCCTAGGGCCTTTGGAGGAGGCTGAGAGGAACGGGGAGATGAAGGACTTTATACACATCTATGTGTATGCAGTGAGCTGAAAACTTTAGGTCCAAAAGCTTTTGGCTGGAAATACTGTCTTCACAGCCAACAGGCCCTGAATAATTACTAGTAGTTACAATGAAAAGGTGAGATATAAAGGCCCTGAAATCTGACCTGACCTCTTGGGAAAGCTGCTGAGAACACCTCCATGTTGAAGTCATCCCTCAGCCCTCTGAGCTGATTGTCCACAGTCCTGGGCTGGCAAAAGAGATGGCTGGAGGTGAATTAAATTCACTTTTTTTCCCCCTGGTATTAGCAGGGATTGAACTCAGAATCTCACTAGGCAGGCAAGCACAGGCACTAGCCCAACACTGGGCTACATCCATGGTCTTTTTTTTTTTTTTTTTTTGGTACCAGGGAAAGAACCCAGGGACACTTAACCACTGAGCCACATCTCCAGCCCTTTTTTATATTTTATTAGAGACAGGGTCTTGCTAAGTTGCTCAGGCTGACTTTGAACTCATGATCTTCCTGCCTCAGCCTCCCAAGCCACTGGGGTTATAGGCACACGCCACCATACCCAGCTCTCCATGGCCCTTTTGACTTTTCATTTTGAGGCAAGGTCTCATTAGGTTTCCTAGCCTGGCCTCAAACCTTCCATCCTTCTGCCTCTGCCTCTGGAGTAGTTGGGATTATGGGCATGTACCACCATGCCCAGAAAATTGACTTGTTGAGCAAGTTCATTTTCTGCAGGTCAGAGCCCACCTGCCACCAGGACTGATATTTAGGATGGATCTTCTCTTGGTTGTTTTCCTCAGCTTCTTGCTCCCCTTGGTCTCCTATACCTTCATTCTTTGTTTAATGTGACTGGCTATGGGTGATGGTTGTCTTTCTTTTCCCTCCCTAAGTGGTTGCAGTAGATAGGGAGGTGGCTCCTTTGATCTGGTTTTTCTATGTGCTCCGGGTCGGCCTGTGCTGCAGGACCATTTGTTAAAGGTTAATCACATTTTTTTTTGGCAGGCCGTTTCTGCCCAGGATGTTTATGAGTATATGGAAGGCAACTTCCATCCTTGTGATAAAGCAAGTATGAAAGCACAAATGCCCAAATTATTCTGCCTCTCCTTGGTGCTAAGAAAAGGTCTCTGCTATGCTCTCTGATTTATTAGGCCAATTTGGCATGACGTCTGCTTTGTGAGGCGCTGGCTGGCCTAAACCAACAGAAAAGCAGACTCATTCAGCATCATTCTCAGCTAAAGATCTGAAGGTATAAGGCTTTATTTCCTCTCCTATCTTGGGAGTTTGCATCTGAGCTCATTGAGGCCCTGACAGGTGTTGACAGCCCAAAGGAAAGGCTCAGTTGTGTCAAGTAAATAGGATAATCAAAAAATGTGGTTAATAGAGGATGACCTCTATCTAGCTGGCTCAGCTTCTCCAGGGAAATGAAGCCAGCTGCTGTGAACTGGGAGGAAAGACGCCACACAAAATAGCCGACTGCAGGTGCCACTGACGGCATGAACGTTACAGCCGCAGGATGGAGGAGGCTCAGGTGGGGAGTGAGCCCTTCTATTTTTCTTCCAGAGTGCCAGGACGCTGGAACTGTCCAACAATTTGAACTCCTGTGATTAGAAGTATACTGCTGTTTAGGAGGCCAAAATGAAAAGAAAATGGGTTTGGTCAGTTAATATTTAATTTTAATAATACCTGTTATGTTTGAAGAGTAGCAATGCACAAAGAAAAGAATCCTCTGTGAATGTTTACACACAGTGTGAACACATGCGTTAAATATGCAGTGGGGGAGGAGCGGAGAATTCAGTTAACAAAGCTAAAAAAAAAACCCTTGTTATAAATTACACAAAGCATATAAAAATATTTCTCTGAATGCATAGATTAAGACTTTAAACTCACCTACCAGCAAATGTGCAGTCTAATCCCACTGCCAGAGTTACTGACCACAGAGGATTCTTTGGAAAGAGAGATCAGGGTAGAGCAGAGCCACACGGGATCTACCTTTTGCCTGGGACACCAAGACTCTTGCTTTCTCTGCTTCTGAGCCTGGGAAATGCCCTGGAGAACAACTCTGTAGGCCACCTCCTGGCCAAGGGCCTCCACTGCTTCTGAGAATCTCTAATTATTAATCTAGGTGGCTGAGAGAGTTTTAACCCCAGTAATTTAGACATGAATTAATACTGAATCATTTCTTGAAGGATAGAACCATAGTTAATTGTATCAGTAAATTGTAACTTTTCAAAGCAAAGGAAGAAGAGGTTAGTACATCTAGATAATGTAGTTTCTGACTGAAACACAAGGGAGGTTTCTTTAAAGCACTTGAGAGAATGGGTAAAAAGCAACCTTCACTCTGTTATGCAAACAATCCACAAGGGTAAGTCACCAGCAGTAAAGGGGATACAATTAAGTCACTAAACAGAGTGACTCCTTGAAGTTGGCCTTGAAGAATATCTAAATCTCCTTTCAGTACTTAAGCAGCAGCAGGAGTCCATTATCTTAGCACAACATTCTCTTCCATTGACATCTTCTGCACCTTCTTACTCAATTGTAGTGTTCTAATAAAATTAAGTTAACACAGTCAGGAAGTTAAGTTTCTTTGGAAACTATAGGCACTATGGGGAGAAAGCTTCTTAAGACAGCGGGGATGCTCTCCAACAGCTGGCTTCAACCCTTGCTCTCCTGTCTACCTGGGCAGCTCTGATTTCCAAAGCTAAGCTGTTTGTTTCAATGAGACGGTAGCTTTTCTTTCACATTAATGTTGAAGAAAAGGAAAAGACTCCTCGAATGCATTCTTGAACAAAATCCTTATAGCATGCTCAAGAGTTTAATCAGGTGTTTTGTTTTTGTTTTTAAGTCTGGTAGACTCACAACTGATTTTGTTGAGTGGATTGGTGGTGGCAGTAGGGGGATCCCTAAGATCAAACGATTTGTTTAAAAAAGCAACAGATTTCAGAGTTGTGTAAAAATCCTAATAATTTCAAAATAACCTTTATCTTTGATACAAAAATAAAGATGCTAACTCCTTTAGTTCAATTTCCCACAATAACCTGTAAAACAGCAACAGATTCAGGCTCAAAAACTGCTTTTCATTCCTAGTGGAAAATGAGAGTGTAGAACATGGACCGGCAATGCTTGTGCTCTTCTCAACAGTGCAACTAAATACACTGGTGACAGCAATCAACTCAGTAAAAATGCAGTGGCTCTTTTAGAAAGCATCAGAGTGCCCTCTAGTGACAGTGGAGGGGAGGTAATGCGGAGATGAGGGTCAGTGGAGACTGAAGCAGTTGTGAGTGTTCGCGAAGGAAAAGTGGGGGAGGGGAAGCTCTTTTGGTTAACAGCCTATTTACAATTAGGTAACTGTATACTTAAATACTTTTCACCTGAGTATCATTTATAAATATGTTCTATGAGGCCTCACAGCCACAAGTCACACCAAAATCCCTTTGTCCAGTACCTGTGCTTTCCCCAATCTTCCTCTCTAGTCAGTTTGCAATTTCAGGAGAGTCACGAGCATGCAACATCAAGAAAACGCGCCGGCCCTTCAGGTGCACTGTCAACAGGAGTGGCCGGAAATAGGTTCTGCGCTCTCTCAGCTTCTGCTTAGACAACTCTCTTACATTCTGCACATAAAACACACTGGATATAGAACCTCCGGCTTCTGCCTCTCAAGACCACTTCTCAGCTGTTCAGAGCTTCAAGCAATAGGTTTATTGTGCACCAAGAGGCTTGGAAGAGTGGCACCGCTGCTGGGGGACAGGGGCTTCCTGCCTTGGCAGAACAACGATGTTAGTGTACACTATGCAGTGGCACCAGGGGCCCTCATGGGCATCCGAGGCTTTTGGATCAATGGCTTGTCCTTGGCCCAGAGGTGACATACACTGTCACAATACTCAGTGACAAAAGTCCCTGCTGCATTAGTATGTCAGTTTTGAAGCTCTCCTATTGTAGCAAGGCCTTTCAGTCAGTGTGGACGCAGCATTTCTGAACAGAAAATTGTTTTCACTTATCATCAGAACCAGTTCCAGCTCCTGGAAATCTTGGAGTCGAGCAACATCCTTGTCCTAAAACAAAACAGGTTAACAGATTAAGAGGAGCCACTATATGTTTGGTGGGCTGTACTGATACCAGCATCTTGGTTCACTTCAAAATCTGGAAGGAAAATAAAATCCATGGCAGATAAGTCTGTGACTAAGTCTCCAGGGCATAAGTTGTATTGGAATGGTGGAAGCCCTTAATAGCCACTAATACAGGATGGGCACATACTCTGCAGGGTCAGGCTTTTACTCACATGCCCAGAAAACTCAAAAGACTGATGTTCAAGAACCCAGAGCTGGCAGGAGGACCATACCTATAATCCATGTGGGTTTTCCCTATAATTTAACATGGGTCTCATCTTGTAAAACACAAACCATATCTAATGATGCACTAAGGTGATCCTTACAGGTCACTACAGAAACAACTGGAAATAGGTACACGTGAATGACAACTCTGAACATTCTCTCTAGTATCTAAAAACTTTTGAAAATGCCAGTGTCTCTATAGACACAGTACAGGGAAAGAAAGCTTATTGATTACATTTGGAAAACTACTCTTTGCTCTTTTTATATTCTCTTTTCATTTCTTTAACTATGACTCACATAATTAAAGAGGAAGTTGGTTACTTTCCAAATGCAAAAAGCAACCGTTTATGCACGCCAGACTTATCTTACCTTTCTTAACAGCGTATTGGGTAACTTTCTGATCTTCTCCACTTGATCTGGATTAACACCCAGCTCACAGCAACTCACTCTGAGCAGTTCTTGGTATGTAAGCTCTTGTCGGTCCAGTTCAATTTCAATGAAATCATTTTCTCTAAGAGATGGGTTCTGAATCCTTACCTTGAGTACCAGCTCTAGAAAAAGAGGGAAAAATGGTAATGAATAGACTGTCGTGACATAGATCAGTAACTTAAAATCCTTTAAAAATGGTTACATTTAGTCATGTCCTATATCAAAGGTCTGTGCTATTGAATGGGAAAATCACAGCTGGTCATCAGGTTTTGTTCTGACCTAATCCTGGCTCATTGGGGCAGTTTCCTGCATGATTTTCCCTATGTCTAAGATTGTGTTTCACCAGGTAAAAGGGGACAGGAACAAGCAACCCAACCATGTAGGAGGATCATTTACTTCTGCCATTGGAGTTAAGGAGGTAAAGACTTCAGATGGATTCGATGGATTGAGCAGGGCTGGAGTTGTAGCTCAGTGGTAGAGCACTTGCCTTGCATGTGTGAGGCACTGGGTTTGATACTCAGCACCACACAAAAATAAATAAAGGTATTCTGTCCATCCACAACTAAATATATATATATACATATGTATATATATATATTTAAAAAATACATATGAGCGGGGGAAGAAAAAGAGGAGTTGGAAAGAAGGCAAGAGCAAGACATGATATATGAGATACTCTAAAAAAATTTAACAAGGCCAGATGCATTGGCACACGTCCATAATCCCAGCTGAGGCAGGAGGATCCTAAGTTCAAAACCAACTTTATCACCTTAGTAAAACTCCGTCTCAAAATAAAAAAAAGACAGAGTGGGGTTTACAAGCTTAATGGAAAAGTGCCCCTGGGCTCAATACCTACTAACAAAAACAAAATAAAATAATAATAACCAAAACCCTGTCTCAATAAAAATAAAAAGGATTGGGAATGTGACTCAGTGTTAAGATTGTCCCTGGGCCAGGCACGGTGGTACATGCCTGTAATCCCAGCAGCCAGAGAGGCTGAGGCAGGAGGATCACGAGTTCAAAGCCAGCCTTAGTAATGATGAGGCACAAAGCAACTCAGTGAGACTCTGTCTCTAAATAAAATACAAAATAGGGCTGGGAATGTGGCTCAATGGTTGAGTGCCCCTGAGTTCAATCCCCAGTACCCCCCTCCAAAAAAAGAGTACCCCTGGGTTCAATCCCTAGTATCATAAAAAATAAAATAAAATAGAACTAACAATTATGGATCTAACAGCACTCATGAAATATGAAACTCCTTGCAATAAAAACCAGAGAGCAAAAAGATACTAAAGGAAGTTAAAATATACATTTGACTAAAAAATGGTACACCTTAATAAGGGAGGGGTCCTGGATTTATTCATGGGTCAGCGATCAAAGCAGTCTGACTCTGTATCCTGAGCTTGGCTGCCAAAATGGCTCCAGCCAAGCACTTATGTACATTTGGCAGTTTTGCTTTGCTCCTTATATATGGATCCCTGGCAACACCCCTGGGCAAGTGTTATCAGGTATTCAAAATTAGGAAGTAAGAGAGTGATTTATAGGGAAAAAGGAAAGGTAAGACTAAACTATACCCTATGGGTTTGGCTACAATTGTGGAGCTATCAAGATGAACTTGAGTTTCTAATGTTCTTAAAACAATGCAAATAGATACAGAAATACAGATATATATGCATACATAAATGTATGTATTTGCTTGCTTTTTTCTTTCTTTCCTAGCTTCTAAATTCTATTCTCTACCAAAAAGAACCAGGGCTCCTTGGAGAAAGGGCTGATTCTGGAGTAAGGACAGGGAAAGTTACACTATAAGCCTGGAACATCTTGCTACACTAGAAAGGAAGTGTTCCAAGAATGATGAGGACATATCTAAGGGTCATAATAAGTAGCTTGAAGGGGCTCCCACTGGTCAAATTAGGAAATATTTGGATATCAAAATAATGACAGTAATAAGATTATAAATGATTGAACATAAGACTCTATGAGTCCATATTGATATAAATGGGAGAGAAGAGAAAGCCCTTTATAGTAGAATATCAACAAATAAATAAAGATAGAAAATCATATTCTATAAAATAATTGGCCTGGACTCTTCAAAGTTATCAATTTTAAAAAGCCAAGTGTAACTGGGCACGGTGGAACATGCCTGTAATACCAGCAATTAGGGAGGCTGAGACAGGAGAATCACGAGTTCAAAGCCAGCCTCAGCAATGATAAGGTGCTAAGCAACTCAATGAGACCTTGTCTCTACAAAAAACACAAAATAGGGCTGGGGATGTGGCTCAGTGCTCGAGTGCCCCTAAGTTCAATCCCGGGTACCAAAAAAAAAAAAAAGCCAGGTGCAGCGGTGCACACCTGAAATCCAAGACTCAGGAGGCTGAGGCAGGAGGATCATCATCCCAAGTTTGAGGCCAGCCTGGGCAACTTAGTGAGACCTCGTCTCAAAATAAAAAGGGCTGAGGATGTAGTTCAGTGCACCTCTGGGTTTCATCCAATGTACAGCAAAATGAAAACAAACAAATAAAACTAAACTGTAACTAAATGTAATGGGTGGTCCTGGGCAGCAGGTTGAGAGCAAGAATCAAGGAGAGAAGATGTCTACCAAGGGCATTATTGAGACAACTGACAAAATTTAAATATGGACTACCAGTTACAGAGCAATGTTGTATCAAGGTTACATTTCCCAAATTTGATAATTGTATAGAAGTTATATAAACGAATATCCTTATCCTAGGAAAGATACAATGAGAACAATACTTAAGTATTTCAGGGTAAAAGGGCAGAAGATAAATAATTTGTGAGTCTGAGTAAAGGGAATTCCTCATACAGGTCTTGAAACCTTTCTCTACGTTTGTAATTATATTCCAAATATAGAAAATAAATTTCACTTCTCCCGAACTCCCCTGTTACAGAGGCTGTTTGTTGATAAATGGTTACCTTGCATATTAAACGGAAATGTTCCAGTGAAAAAAAATGGCTGGAATGCTGGCGCCGGTCCTGTATAAGTCCCATTTTGAGGCTCCAGAGTCACTGGTGGCTTGGATGGAACAGAAGAGAAAAGGGTGCGGCTCTGACTCACTGGTGGCTGACAAACAGGACCCGGTTTTGTGCTTTCTGGTGTTCTGAGTATGGCAGAGGGGGCAGTCACATCACCGTTCTGAACCAGTGCCAAAGAGGTGTGGTCCCGGGGAAAGGCCCCTAGCAGGGCGGGTTCCCTAGGGGGCAGCAATGGAGGTGAGCCATCTGTAGGGGGTGATGCTGGGGGTGTGGAGGAGCCACCATTCTGCAGCTGGGCTGAATCCTCTGCTGTGGGGGTGTAGATAAAAGGGAAGGCTGGGTTGGCCAAATAGTTGGGAACAAAGGGCAGTTCTGACTCCTTCTTCAGCTGGGGGAGGTTGTCATCATCATTATCATCTTCTTCCACTTAAAAAGAAGAAAACAGAACATTTATGCAGTCCTTTAAAATTTATCAAAAGCCAGGTACAGTGGCACACACCACCTCTAACTCCAGCAACTAAGGAGATTGAGGCAGGAAGATCATTAAGTTTGAGGCTAGCTTCAGCAACTTCGTGAGACTATCTCAAAATAAAAATTAAAAAGTAGTGGGAGCATGCCTGTAATCCCAGCAGCTTGGGAGGATGAGGCAGGAGGATCGTGAGTTCAAAGCCAGCCTCAGCAAAAGCGAGGCACTAAGCAACTCAGTGAGACCCTGTCTCTACATAAAACACAAAATAGGGCTGGGGGTGTGGCTCAATGGTTGAGTGCCCCTGAGTTCAATCCCTGGTACAAAAAAAAAAGCACTGGAGATGTGGCTCAGTGATAGAGTGTCCCTGCATTTGATACCTAGTACTAAAAATTAAAATTAAAATTAAAAAAATTTCTTTTAGAAGCATTAGTATCCTTTGGTGAGAAATATTTTGTTCAATGATTATCACTATCTGTTTAGTTCAAGACTATTAGGTTTATGATTACTTATGATTACTATTTTTAACAATGACTTAAATTTTACCAAAAGAAGAAAAGAAGAAAGAACCTTGTAATGCTGACCTCCCTAGAAACACAGAATTACTATCTTGGCACAATAATTAGCTTGAGAAATAGACCAGTTATTTGGCACTAAGAATGTGACAAATAATAATCGTAAGTCTTAAATTAGTTGGACAAAATCAAAAATGTTCCCCCCAAACACAGACTCACCTCCCATGATCTTCCTGATTTCTCTCCTTGATGTTAATTGCACTGGCATCTCCCCTTTTGTGGTGAGAATCTCTTTGTCAGCACCTGATTGTAACAGGTAAGAGACCACCTGACCATGGTTGCGTTTACATGCCCAGTGTAAACAGGTCCTGTCCCAAAGGAGGGGGGGGGAAAGAATAATTTAAAAAGAGGAAAGATGCTTTGGGATTTCAACTTCTAAACAATTAGTAAATAAATATACATAAGCCTGTTAAGAGTTCAACTAGAGCCCAGATATGAGACTGCTACTTGCAAAGCTGAGGCAGGAGGATCAAGTTCAAGGCCAGCCTGGGCAACTTAGCAAGATTTGTCTCAAAAAAAGGGTGATCATGCACGTATAACTCAGTGGTACAGCACCCCTGGCTTCTATCCTCAGTACCAAAAGAAAAAAAAAGAGGGCTAGAGATATAAGCCAGAGGACAGTGCTTGCTTAGTAGGCACAAGGCCCTGGGTTCAATCCTCAGCACTGTGAAAAAACCAAAAGCAAAACAAAAAATCAGGAGGCTGAGACAGGAGAATCACGAGTTCAAAGCCAGCCTCAGCAACGGCGAGGCACTAAGCAACTCAGTGAGACCCCGTCTCTACATAAAACACAAAATAGGGCTGGGGATGTGGCTCAGTGGTCGAGTGCCCCTGAGTTCAATCTCCAGTACCAAAAAAGAAAAAAAAAACTCAGGCTGATAACCTCCACTTTTCTTTTCACAAAGCAGATGATCAAAATATCTAATATACTAAAGTTAATTTTTAAATTACAAAGTTGGGGTTGGGGGTAGCGTTCAGTGGTAGAATGCTTACCTAGCCTCTGTGAAACCCTGGGTTTGATCCCCAGCACTGAAAAGAAAAAATAATTTCTGGTCCCTGGGGAAAATGAACTTATTTATCATAGAGCTCTCATTTCAATGGTTTCCAGAAAGCAGGCTGGTTGGCTGGCCAGTTGGCTAACTCCAGTGATACTTCAGGGTTATTCTCTATCATTATTGTTATAATCATATGATCCTTAGTCTCTGTAAAACATTTTTCTATATTGCCTCTTTCCTTTTCAAGGACTGTAGAAATTCACTTCATATGCGTCAAATGTCACCTGAAGATTAACTATTAACAGGCTCATAACCAACTCCTATCTGTAGCTTGTTTTGTCACTTCAATTATTACTAAAGTAGACAGTCCTGTCTCAATCTCAGTTGCTCACTCCTTTCTCTTTACTTTTCTTTCCTTCATATACTCACACAGGATTTCCAAATTTTCATTTAAAAAAAAGTGGCCAGGCGTGATGTGGCACATGCCTGTAATCCTATCAGGTCAGGAGGCTGAGGCAGGAAGATTGCCAAGTTCAAAGGCTGCCTTCAGCAACTTAGCAAGACCCTAAGTGACTTAACAAGTTCCTGTCTCCATATTAAAAATAAATAGATAGATAGATAGATAAAAAGATCCTGTCTCAAAATAAAAAATAAAAAGGGTTGGGGATCGGGCTGGGATTGTAGCTCAGCGGTAGAGCGCTTGCCTCGCATGCGTGAGGCCCTGGGTTCGATCCTCAGCACCACATACAAAGCAATAAAATAAAGACATTGTGTCCATCAACAACTAAAAAAATATTAAAAAAAAAAAAAAAAAAGGGTTGGGGATGTGGTTCAGTGGTTAAGTGCCTTTGGGTTCAATTCCTGGTACCAAAAAAAAAAAAAACAAAAAACAAACTTGGCTTCTCCAATTCTCTCCAGAAAGTTATAAACATATCCTCATCTGCTTAAACAAAAGGCACTGCACACAAACTTTAACTCCCAAGGCATTTAAAACATGTACATCAATGACCCAAAGTTTTCAAGAACAAACTCTTCTGACATAGCAGATTCATTTAAGTAAAATTACTTAATATTGTGCACATAGGAGGTGATTCTGCATACTCCAATAAAAGGCTATTATTTTAATACTGTACAGTAATGTAATTAGAATGCTGGCAAAAACTCCATGTTAACAGAAGTTTAAAGAATTTGGAGTGACTAAGTTCATCCACAAGGGCCAAAGCTGAATGCATTTTACAGAAGAAAAATATTTTTTCCCTTCTGTTTTGAAATGGCCTCATTCACCAGCTGCATAATGAACTAAGATAAATATCTTCAGAGCTTATAGCCAAACACAGGTAAGATGAAGAACAGAACATATATTCAATAGTGAGGATTAGGTCGCTATCCTTGGAAGCATAATTATCTGGAAACTTTATTTGGTTCCAAGAAAAAGCTGATTTGTCCTGGGTACCTTAACAGCTTACAGAAAGCTAGTTTGGCTAGGTGGGAGCAACTCAACTGATGTTTCAAGTGACATTCTATACTATATTCATTAGAATTAGATTATCCAGTCACACATTCGAAGCCAGTTGCATCAACTTATCAATTTATCAAGATCCTAAGCAACTTAGTGAGACTCTGTATTAAAATAAAAAATAAAAAGACTGGGGATGTAGCTTAGTGGTAAGTACCCCTGGGTTCAAGTTCCAGTATGGGAAAAAAAAAAAAGATCCTCCAGATGCCTTTATGGTATTCTCTATTACAAAATGACTGCACATTTGGGGGAAATTAAGGGATTTTTTTCCCCCCAGTACTGGGGACTGAACCCAGAGCCTAGCACATGCTAGGCAAGCCCTCTACCACTGAACTACATCTCCAGTAGAACAGTCTTGATCTAGACTGTTGAATTATAAATAAACTCCATGACGATAAAGTATCTGGTTGGCATATACAGGGCTTAATTCTTATGAAGTAAACCAAGGCAAGGGTACAGCGAATGCTTAAAGTGGGCAAACAGCAGATTCTAGGCAAACTGCAGCCTGGGTTTGTGTTTGTGTGTGGATGTCTGTGGCACAGGGCTTGAAAAGTGAATATAAGACGTGAGCACTCAAAAATCAATAGAGCATGATTAGAAAAATGTGTTCCCTTCTGGAAATAAAGTCCTTGCTTGCTAATAGTGAATCACTTGTTCATGGCAAGCTGGAGTGTGAAGGAAGTAATTTACTGAAAGTGGGTCTGGAACACTCGAAGAAACCAACTAGCTATAGCATCACCATATAAAGTGGGGTTAAGTCAACACAGTATGTCCCCCAGGGCCCTGCACCCTTAGTGATCATCATTTTTTAGTGATCATCATTTATGAATCCAGAGCTGTGTGGCTCTGGGGAGCCATAACTCACAGCCATTGCAGCCAGGTAATTATTCTCAACCTCTTCATGAACCTGTATACTTGTTCCTTAAAGTCTAAGAGTATGCATGACACTTGAATTAAAATTGATGTGGGAACTCTTATCTTTGAACTTCAATTCTTTAAACTTTATGTTTGTAGTCAGAAATCCTATTAGTGCTGGTAAGTATTTCAGACTAGTGGCACTGGGCATCATTCATCAACTGGGCACCATACATCACTGCTGAAATCATAGTTATGAGCAACCAAGAATTCAAAGCAGTCACAATTCTGCTTTTCCATGCTAAAGAGTAAGTCTGGTTCTTTAGTTTTTCATGGTACTTATGATCAAACTCGGGGTGCTTTATCACTGAGCTATATCCCTAGCCCTTTTTATTTTTTGAGACAGAGTCCTGAGTTGCTGGGATTACTGGGGATGGCTAGGAGTAAGTTTTTTGAGGGTAACTTTATATATTATTATCCACCATCTTGCTTAATAATAAAATAATAACAATAGTTGACACAGATATAATGTTTTACATGCTGGACATTGTTCTAAAAGCTCTACATAGCTGGGCATGGTGGCACATTCCTGTAATCCCAGTGGCTCTGGAAGCTGAGGCAGGAAGATTGCAAGTTCAAAGCCAGCCTCAGCAAAAGCAAGTCGCTAAGCAACTCAGTGAGACTCTGTCTCTAAATAAGATACAAAACAGGGCTGGGGATGTGGCTCAGTGGTAGAGTGCCCCTGAGTTCAATCCCCGGTAACCCCCCCAAAATAAAAGTAAATAAATAAAAGCTCTACATATGTTAACTCGTTTAATCTTCAAAATATTCCACGAGAAGCTGGGTACATGGCACAGGCCTACAGTCCCAGCTACTTGGGAAGCTAAGGTGGATCACTTGAGGAGTTTGAGGCCATCCTAGACAAAATAGCAAGACACTGTTTCAAAAAGAAAAAAAAGAGAAGTCAGGCCAGTGGTACCTATAATCCTCCCAGTGACTCGGGAGGCAGAGGCGGGAGAACTGCAAGTTCAAGGACAGCCTTCAGCAATGTAGCGAGGTCCTGTCTCTAACAAAATGTAAAAAAGGAACAGAGATGTGCCTTATAGGTAAAGCATTCCTGAGTTCAATCCTCAGTACCAAATAAATAAATTAAATAAGTAAATAATAAAAATTCTTAAAATCCCATGAGGTGCCAGGTGCAGTGGCTCATGCCTGTAATCCCAGCAACTCCAGAAGCTGAAGCAGGAGGATCATATGTTCAAAGTCAGCCTCAGTAACTTAGTGAGGTCCTAAGCAACTTAGTGAAATCCTGTCTTTAAATAAAAAATAAAAATGGCTGAGGGTGTAGCTCAGTGGTTAAGCACCCCTAGGCACAATCCTTTGTACAAAAAAATAAATTAAAAAAAAAAAATTCCATAAGGTAAGCCGGGCGTGGTGGTGCATACCTGTAATCCCTGCATTTTGGGAGGCTGAGACAGGAGAATCCCAAGTTCAAAGCCAGCCTCAGCAATGACAAGGCACTAAGCAACTCAGTGAGACCCTGTCTCTACATAAAACACAAAATAGGGCTGGGGATGTGGCTCAGTGGTCGAGTGCCCCTGAGTTCAATCCCCAGTATCACACACACACAAAAATTCCACAAGGTAAATATTATTATTAACATTCCCCCAATTTTAGAGATGAGGAAACTGAGGTAATCAGCAAATAAATAAGCAAAGCATGAAGTGTGCCAGGTGGTGAACAGTGTTATAGGACAATAAAGCAGGGTAAGAGATTAGGGAATGACAGGTTAGAGAGGGGCATTTTGCAATTTTAAGCTGAGAGCCAAAAAGAGGCTTCACCATGAAGGTGACATCTAAGCTAAGATTCAAAGACCAAAGAACAAACTATGTGGGATCTGCAGGGAAAGGATTTTAGGAAAAGGGAAGACAAAATGCAATTTGGGGGCTGGGGTGGTGGCTCAGTGGCAGAGCGCTTGCCTGGCATGTGCAAGGCACTGGGTTCGATTCTCAGCACCACATACAAATAAATAAAATAAAGGTCCATTACAACTAAAAACAATTACAAAAAAAATGCAAATTTTGTTTTCTTTTTGGTACATGGGATTGAACCCAAGGTACTTAACCACTAAGCCATATCCCCAGCCATTTTTATTTTTTATTTTGAGACAGTCTCGCTGAGTTCCTTAGGGCTTCACTATATTGCTGAGGCTAGCTTCAAACTTGCGATCCTCCTGCTTCAGCCTCCTGTGTCGTTGGGATTACAAGCATATGCCAACACTGTGCCCAGCCAAAATGCAAAGGTCTTGATTCAGGATTGTGCCTGGTATTCTAAGATAAGCAATGAGGCAAGGGGAACAGAAAAAAATGTAAGCAAGGAAACACATCTCAAGAGATGAGGTGAGGATGGGTACAGGGAATAAAAATTTGTAGGACCCTATTGGCTTCTACTCAGAGTAAGATGGGAGCAAATAGAAGGTTTTGAGAAGAGTGAAATGATCTGATTTGTTTTAAATAAGATCCCTTTGGTCTTTGTTTTGAGAAGACTGTAGAAATAAGTAAGGAGCCTAGTTAGGGGGCTACTGCTATAATTCTGTGAGATAAATGATAGTGGTTTTGAAAAGAGTTACAGTGGTAGAGCTAGTGAGAAGTGGTCAGAATGTCTGAACACGGAGCTGGCAGAATTGGCTGGCTGACTGTGTGGGAAATGAGGGAAAGATAGGAGGCAAGGAGGCCATCAAGCATTCTAACCCAGGCACCTGAGAGGCTGAGATGAGGAAGCAGAGAACAGTACAAGGTAGTAGGAGGGACAGCGGAGCCTGGGGATTCAATCTTGGCCATGCTGAGTTTGAATTAAGTCTATGAGAAGCCTCTTCAAGTTACTTCAGGTTCCCCTTACATTTCCTGAACACCAACCATATGGACACCTTGCTGAGGAGGGTAAGGTCTGGAATTAGATGCCAGGTTCATTTTCCAGCTCTACTAGCTACTCATTTTCTGCACCTCCCTCCTTGAGATATTTTGAAGAGTAAGGCAGCATTACTAAATTCTAAATTCTAAATTTAGGGGCATTTTGAAAATTGGAAAATTATTTAGTCTTTCTGGGCCTCAGTTTCTTCATCTGTAAAATGGAGAAAATAACAATAACTACGTCCCCAAGTAGTTGTGAATAAGACAATATATGTAAAGTGCTTAGAACCACCTGTGTTACAGAGCAAGTTTAATAAATGTTATATTATGCTTCTCTCACAACACTCTTCTGAAATAACTGGAAAATAAAGTGACTCAGACAAGGTCACATAGCTAGGCAGGAATGAAAAAGAACCTGCAGTGAAGATCAAACTCATTCTTCCACATAACACTTCCTCCCAGTGCCCTAAAGGTACAGCTTTGAACCACAGAGCAGTGCTCAAAAAAGCTACACAGACCACAGCAAACTTCTGTGCAAACTCTTTTAAACAAAACAAAACAAGAAGACAGTATCCACTGTTTACTGGCTCTCTGGACAGCTATCCAAGCTGTTTTCTTTCAGAAAAAAAGGTACACAACTATGTCAGAAATGAAGGAACTGCAGGGTGCAGTCCTGTAATCTCAGCAACTCAGGAGGCTGAGGCAGGAGGATAGGCAAATTCCAGGCCAGCCTGGTCAACCTAGGGAGACCTGTCTCAATATTAAAAAAAAAAAAAAAATGGCTGGAGATATAGCTCAGGGGTAAAGCCCCCTGGGTTAAATCGTGCATACCCCAAAACAAAACAAAACAAAAAGGAAGTGAGGAAACCTCAGGTGTGGCCCTACCATATTAACAGTTGTGTGACTTGGAGCAAGTTATTCCCTAGGATTAAAACTGTTTCCATTGAGCCGGGCGCAGTGGCTCAAGCCTGTAATCCCAGCATTTAGGGAGGCTGAGACAGGAGAATCACGAGTTCAAAGCCAGCCTCAGCAATGGCGAGATGCTAAGCAACTCAGTGAGACCCTGTCTCTACATAAAACACAAAATAGGGCTGGGGATGTGGCTCAGTGGTTGAGTGCTCCGGAATTCAATCCCTAATACCAAAAAAACCACAACTGTTTCCATTGATTCCACTGTATCAAATAAAAATAAACATCTGCAAACTCTCTTTAAACGAGCAAAATAGGCTGGTTAAACATTACATGAGTCAAATATTTTAAGTGTAAAAGCAAAGAGGGCAGAACAATAGCACATTCAGTAACTTGAAACTAAATATTTGGCTACCAGAAACATCTTCAAATGAGACTTCTTTAGTTGGAAAGACAGGTATAAATCTAAAGCCTGGAATGAAATTCTCTATGGCAAATTGTAATAAGGAAATAAAAACACTCTCCAGGATCAACAAGAGTCTTCTTCCTTCAACGAGCAGCTGTAGACAGCTGCAAATCACTGTTGCAGTGAGACAACAGAGGCAGAATAGTGATGCAAGCAGTGAGTTTTTGTTTGTTTTTCTCCTGGACTAAAGAAATCATGTAAGTTCGTAAGATTCATATTTGTTCGGTTGTTTATACTTTTAGCTCTGCACGAGATGTTCTTCAGAGGCACCTCAGGCAAAATAATTCAATTGGGGTGAGTTCCAGCGCAGAATCGCTGAGAATCATAGCCTCCAGCAACATTCTGGCTAAATTAGACAGGGAGCGCCAGGGTGGACCACGTAGGCAGGGATTTGAGCACGTCGCACTCCAGACTGCACGAAGTGGAGGGGACAAAGCTGGCCTCCAGAGAGCACAATCTGGGAGGCCCAAGGCGGCAGGCCTCACCTTACCCCGGCGTCGGGGACAGCGCTGGGCCCAGGTCGCAGACTGCCCCATGCCGGAGGCCGGCTGCCCTAACCTTAGGCCGCCCCCGCTACCCACTTACCAGCCGTTGACCTCATTTTGGGAGTTCACATCCACCCCGCTCTCCACCAGTTTCTGCACCTCCCGAATGTCCCCCAGGGCCGCGGCCTCCCGCAGCCTCTCCTGCTGCTCCTTCTGCTCTAAGAGGGCGCTCATCTTCCACTCGGCCGCAGGCCCCCGGCCGCCCCGCCCCGGGCCTCTCAGCGCCGCCGCCGCCTCCGCGGCCCAGTCCCGGCCATGGGGAGGGAGCGCTGGGCTCGGCCGCCCCGCTCGCGCCGCCGCCCGCGCCCGGCCCGGGCCCGTGCTCCCTCCCGCCCTCCGCCCGCGGCTCCCCAGGTGCTCCCGGCCAGCAGGCCCTGGCCTCCTCCCCCGCCGCGCCTCTGAAGGCCGGCTCCGGGGGATCCTATTCAGTGTGACAACCCTGACCCAGATATTTTTCGTTCCGACCCACGGCCCCACCGCCCCGGCTGGCTGTTTATGTAACTGCCGCACAATATTATCTGCGGTGATTCACTGGCTATATTTAGACCTCCTACCCCGCAGCTTCGAGGGAGGAGGACAGACACATGAAAGGAGAAAAAAGCATATTTCAGAGCCAGAAAACCCTTATCCTCTGCTGCAAGCTGTTTACCAGGCATCAAAAATAATGGGTGGGTTGTTTTTCTTTTCTAGTTTGGTTAGCTCTTTTTCCTTATCTAAGCCAATTCTTGCACAGCAGGATGGGGAAATGGGCTGAAAATGATCCCACTAGAATATGCCCATTATTGCAGAAATAGATTACACTGTTCTTTCTTATTTTTGACAGTGCTTAGGACCGTGCAGTTAGAATATTTATTTCAATGTTGTTGTTTTACCTCTCATATTAGACAGGAATTTCTCCTAACTTGGCTTTCAGAAAAAAAAATATTAACATTGTACTTGCAGTATATAAGCTGTAATTTCTTATTGCTTATAAGTTATAAATAATTACTCTTCATGAAGGCCATTAAGGAAAAAAGAAGAAGAAAGAAAAAGAAAAAAGACCAAAGAGATTTTGGAGTCATCCTGGTCCGGGTCCCAGGCCCTCAGGGTAGGCTATGGTGTGTTTATAAACAGCAGTTTGCTGGACTCCCTGTCTAATTTATCTAATGAGTCTCAGAGCCTCCCTCAGTTGGCACTGTTTTACTACCCAGGCAGAGAAAAGGAAAATATTATTTTGCTGAACGCAGGTGCTTTGAAGAGAACCTCCAATGTGGCACAGGATGGAACTTTGCAGATGGGGTGAAAGGATTAAGGAAATAGCCCCCTGGAGGCAGAAAGGAAGACCTGAACAAAGGAGATGAAATAGGAAGGGACAAATTTAGGCATGGAGTCATCTCTGGAGGCTGCCAACAGTCTGCACAGCAAGCATTTTTCTTGCTACCATTTAGGAAAAACCAATGTCTATTTATTATGATACAGTAATTCACACAGTACACACTGCACACCAGGTGGTACTGAATATAAAATGACTAAATACTTCAATTGACCCCCATGGCAAATTGGAACACTGCTTGAGTTTACATTTTTATTGTTCCTCCAATTTAAATTTAATTCTCAGATTCAGCATGATACACCATCTGAAGCTGACATGCATGGCACTGCAATTAGGTCCTTTATCCTTTAACACAATTTGAGTGACATGGGAAGAGGTAGTAGCCTCTTTAAAAAAAAAAAAAAAAAGCAGTTTAAAAACTGGTAGTCTTTCCGGGCGCGGTGACGCACGCCTGTAATCCCAGCACTTGAAGCATGAGACAGGAGAATTGTGAGTTCAAAGCCATCCTCAGCAATGGTGAGGCACTAAGCAACTCAGTGAGACCTCGTCTCTAAATAAAACACAAAATAGGGCTGGGGATGTGGCTCAGTGGTTGAGTACCCCTGAGTTCAATCCCCAGAACCAAAAAAAAAAAAAAAAAAAAAAAAAACCTGGTAGTCTTGTCAGACACAATGGCACATGCCTATAATCCCAGATACTCAAAAGACTGAGGCAGAAGGACCCCAAATTCATGGCTATCCTGAGCAATTTAGCAAAACACAACATCCTGTCTTGGAATAAAAAAAAATTTTAGAGGGCTAGAGATATAGCTCAATGGTAGTCTTGCGGGAAACAGACTGGTCAAGAAGCAGCAAGCAGGGCTGGGCCTGTAGCTCAGTGGTAAAGCGCTTGCCTAGCATGTGTGAGGCACTGGGTTTGATCCTCAGCACTACATATAAATAAATGAATAAAATAAAGATAAAAAGGAAGAAGCAGCAGAAGCAAGTAGCACTGGAGAGGAGGAGAACTCCAAATTTTATTTTACCCCTGTGCGCCCAGAGGAAAGCAAACTCCAAATTCCAAGCTCTGATCCACAGTTTCTCACAATGTTTATACATTATTTGGTATCTTCTTAGAGCCAGCCTATCATTGGGGCTTTTTTCCTCTTTAAAAAAAACTCCTAATCTACTTGGCTGAAGGCCTTGTGCAGGGTCTCTAACATGAAGCTTACAGAAACAGATAAGAAGAAATGGCACTTTTCACAGGCATCTGTTAAATCTCTAGCCTTGAAAGCCTAGCATAGGGGTGTTTACATTTCAAGAGGGAGTAGTCAGACTCCCTGGGCTGTTATTTACAATCAAAAAAGTAGGAACCCATAGTTAATTAGGCTTTTGAAGAAAGACTGAGAGAAGGGACTGGAACTGACCCTTTTTCAGGCATTGGTTTCTTTTTTTTTCAATTTTTTTTTAGTTGTAGATGGACACAATGTCTTTATTTTATTGCTTTGTATGTGGTGCTGAGGATCGAACCCAGGGCCTCACGCATGCGAGGCAAGCGCTTTACCGCTGAGCTATAGTCCCAGCCCTGGTTTCTTATTATAACATTTTTATAATTTCATTTTACAACCAGGTCTGGTTTTGCCATCACAGTAGAATATTACCTAGTATGTAATAGATAATGGGAATTGAAAACAAAGTAGCTTGAGGGAAGAGGCAAATAGCCCTATGCTAACACCCCTCCCTCCCCTGACGAATGTTTCCCTGAGACTAATTGCAGATAAGGGAAGAGTGCTCCGCCAGGCCAGAGACACTTGGTCCACAGCTCGCAGGACCCTGACCCCTGAGACTGAATCCCTGGGCACTAAAACTGACCACTTCGTTGATTTATGGAACTAGCCCCAAATTCCTAAGTGCCCGAGAATCGGCAAGTCTCCACTATGCCACCCCCCAACATAAACCTATAAAAACCCAGTCCCTTTCTTTGTTCAGTGGCTCATTTTCCACCAGGAAAATGGGTCCACCACCACCTTTGCAGATGAATCCTGTTCCTGAATAAAAGCCTGAAATGACTTGCATGGTTTGCTGCCGCTTTGATCTTTTTGCCCGTAATTACAGTATGTGTGAGGCTGAGTTCAATCCCTAGCAGTGCAAGAAAATAAAATTAATAGTGACTACACCCCAAAATCTATGAGTGCTTTCTTTTGGGGGAGGAGGGCACTGGGGATTGAACCTAGGGACACTCTACCACTGAGCTGCATCCTCAAGTCTTATTTATTTATTTGGTACCAAAGATTGAACCCAAGGGTGCTCAACCGCTGAGCCATATCCCTAGTCTTTTTTATTTTTTCATTTTTATCTTGAGACAGGGTCTCACTAGGTCACTTACAGCTTCCACTAAATTGCTGAGGTTGGCTTTGAACCTTTGATCCTCCTGCCTCCCTAGCTGCTGAAATTATAGGCGTACACCACCATGCCCGGTCTAACCCTTCTTACTTTGAAACAGGGTCTCCCTGAATTGATGAGACTCCAAGTTGCTGAGGCTGGCCTTGAATTCGTGATCTTCCTGCCTAAGCCTTCCATGTCTCTCTAGGCTTACAGGCATGGGCCACTGTGCCTAGCCTGTGAGTTTTTTTTGTTTTTTTTTTAGTTGTACATGGACACACCACCTTTATTTTGTTTATGTATTTTTATATGGTGCTGAGGATCAAACCCAGTGCCTCACATGTACCAGGCAAGCACTCTACCACTGAGCCACAAACCCAGCCCTATGAGTTCTTTTATAAGTTTTATATGCCCAAATCCCCAGTGCTTTTTATTTTTTATTTTGAAACAGGGTCTTGCTAAATTGCTGGGGGTTTTGTTAAATTCTGAGGCTGAGCTGGGTGCAGTGGTGCACACCTCAGCGGCTTGGGGAGGCTGAGGCAGGAGGATTGCAAATTCAAGTTCAAGGTGAGCCTCAGCAATTTAGTGAGGCCCTAAGCAATTTAGCGAGATGCTGTCTCAAAATAAAAAATAAAAAAGGGCTGGCTCAGTGGTAAATTGCCCCCACATTAAATCTCCAGTAACCCCCAAAATAATATATTTTAAAAATCTGCTAAGGCTGGCTCTGAATTTATGATCCCCCCACTTCAGCGCCCAAAACCACTGGGATAACAGGTGTGCATCACTTAACCTAGCTTGTTAAATTTTCCTTCCTTAAAAGGATAATGGCAGGGCTGGGGCTATGGCTCAGTGGTAGAGTGCTCACCTAGCACATGTGAGGCACTGGGTTCGATCCTCAGCACCACATAAAAAATAAAATAAAAGATATTCTGTTCACCTACAACTAAAAAAATAAATATTTTTTAAAAAAAGGATAATGGCAAGGGCCTGGTGCAGTGGCACACACCTGTAATCCCAATAACTGAGGAAGTTGAGGCAGGAGGATTGCAAGTTGGAGGCCAACCTCAGCAACTTAGTGGAGACCATAGCTCAAAATAAAAAATAAAGACTGGGGATATAGCTCACCAGTAAAGCACACCTGAGCTACATCCCTAGTACCAGAAAGAAAAGAAAGAGAGAGAGAGAGAAAGAGAGAGAGAGAGAGGGAAGGAAGGAAGGAAGGAAGGAAGAAAAAGAAAAAAAGAAAGAAAGAAAAAGGAAAAACCAAACTAAACAACTTTCAGTGCTAGGGATATAACTCAGTGGCAGAGCACTTGCCTAGCATATGTTAGGCTAGGCCCTGGCTTGATCCCAGTACCACAAAATAATCCCCAAACAAGAACAAACCCGTGATCATAGTTATAAGTGAATGTAACTGGTGTCTATTACTTCCATATACCTATATTTTTGTTTTGTCTCTTGGTAATTACCTAACTCATTAGGTATCTCACCCTGTACTGTTCTAGTTACTGAGGATGCCACTGTGAACAAATCAGAGTTCCTGATTTCAAAGAACACATAGTCTAGTAGCTGGAAAGGGGACAAGGAAAACAAGAATGCAATAGCACTTACTATAGAAGTGGCATAGCCTAGGCATAGTGGTTGTGAGTATGGACACTCACATGTGTCACATGTGCAGGAGTACTGCATTCAGACAGGAGATCTGCCTGGTGATTTGAATTTGGCAGTCATCAGCAAAAGGTGGCAGCAGACGTCATGGGAACAGAAGAGACAGCTCCAAGAGAGTTGGTGAGTGCTAAGAGAAGGTAGCCAGACAGGACCCTGAAGAACACTCAACATTTTAATGATGAACGGAAGGAAAATTCTCAAATGAGCTTAAAGAGGAATAACTTGAATCACAGGAGGAAGAGTAGAGGAATACGAGGTTAGCAATAATGCAATAATGGAGCAACTCACAGGGTCAAATGCTGCAGAAAAAGCAAGAAAGGGAGGACTGAAGAATGTAGAATGGGTTTAACCATAAGGAGGTTGTTGGTGAACTTGGAAAGGAAAATTACAGTGGAGTGTTGGGGGGCAGTCAGACTGCCTTAGTCCACTTAAACCCTATAACAAAATGCCATAACCTATGTGACTTATAAACAGCAGAGCCAGGCATGGTAGTGCATGCTTGTATTCCCAGTGGCTTGGGAGATTGAGGCAGGAGGATCACAAGTTCAAGGCCAGCCTCAGCAACTAAGCAAGATGCTGTCTCAAAAAAAAAAATTAAGAGCCAGGCACGGTGGCGCAAGCCTGTAATCCCAGCACTTTGGGAGGCTGAGACAGGAGAATCACGAGTTCAAAGCCAGCCTCAGCAATGGCAAGGCGCTAAGCAACTCAGTGAGACCCTGTCTCTACATAAAACACAAAATAGGGCTGGGGATGTGGCTCAGTGGTCGAGTGCTCCTGAGTTCAATCCCTGGTACCAAAAAAAAAAAAAAAAAAAATTAAAAGGCTGGGGATGTTGCTTGGTGGTAGAGCACCTCTGGTCTCACCCAGTAGTACATTTTAAAAAGGAAAAACGAGCAAGGATGTTTAAGGTAAAACGGTGGCACAAAGAAGGATGATCTATTCTGTGTGGCACATAGAGGATGCAGGTCCAGATTCGCTTCCTGGAGTTGGTGGAGCTTGGGTGGTAAGCTGACAGATAGGTGGGAGATGAGTTGTTGGGAGCGGGGAAATAGCATTTGGAGACTGGAACCAACAAATGGTGTAACATGGAAAACAAAGGTGTCTGGGGTGCAGGAGCCAGAGCAGATGAAGTTGGAGAAGCAGGTCAGATCCAGGGCCACCTTGTGGTATTTGAACCTTAGAAATGATAGGGAGCCATTGAAGGGTTCTGAGCAGGGAAAAGGCATGACCAGATTGATATGTAGAAAGATGGCTGAGGCAGCAAGACAGATGGATGATGGAGTCATAGGGCCATGTTAGGGGCTGGGAAGCAGTCAGAAGACCTGTAGTAGTAACTGTGTCTTCCTTTCAATAACAGTTCACTAGGGTTTGGGGATGTGGCTCAGTGGCAAGAGCACTTATGGAGCATGCACAAGGCCCTGGGTTTCGTCCCCAGCACTGCCTAAAAAAGAAAAAAGGTCATTGGACCTTCCATAAGAAGATACTACAGGCTGTATGACTTCAACAGAGAGATTTATTTTCTGAAGTTCTGGAGGCCACCTTCTTCGTCCTCACATGGCCTTTCCTCTGTGCGAACATATCCCTGGTGTGTCTTTGTGTGTCTGAATTTCCTCTTCTTATAAGGATACCAGACAGGTTGGATTACAGCCCACTCTAATGGTCTTATTTCAATGTGATCACCTCTTCAAAGGCTCTATCTCCAAATGTAGTCACATTCTATCTGAAGTACTGGAGGAGGTCTACAACATATGGACTCGAGGGTGTAGGACACAATGCAGCCCTTAATGTTTTATTTTTTTTCCTTTCATTTTTGTGGTCCTAGAGATTAAATCCAGGGAGACTACCACTGAGCTACATCCTCAGTCCTTTTTGTTTTATTTTGAGAAAGGGTCTCGCTAAATTGCTTAGGGCCTTGCTAATTTGCTGAGGCTGGCTTTGAACTTTCAATCCTTTTGCCTCAACCTCCTCAGTTGCTGGGATTACAGTTATGTGCCACCACACTTGACCTTTCTTTTTTTTTTTTTTTTTAAATAAGATAGGCTTTCCCTAAATTTCCCAGACTGGCTTGAACTTGTAATACTCCTGCCTCAGCCTCCCTAGTCAGTGGGATTACATATGTGTGCCACTGGGTGGGCGTGGTGGTGAACACCTGTAATCCCAGCTACTCAGGAAGCTGAAGCAGGAAGATCACAAGTTCAAAGCCAGTCTCAGCAATTTAGTGAGGCCCTAAGCAACTCACTTGGACCCTGTCTCTAAATAAAATATAAAAAAGGGCTGGAGATGTGGCCCCATGGTAAAACTTTCTGGGTTCAATCCTGGTATGGGGGTGGGGTGGCAAGGGAGGGACAAGGACAATAACAACAACCACGAAGTGTGTGCCATCATACCTGGCAACATTTTTTTTTTTTTATGTAGAGACAGGGTCTCACCGAGTTGCTTAGTGCCTTGCCATTGCTGAGGCTGGCTTTGAACTCACCATTCTCCTGTCTCAGCCTCCCAAAGTGCTGGGTTTACAAGCATGAGCTACCGCACCCGGCTAACATTTTCTGTTAATATCAATAGCAGGTATGGAATGGGATCTGGAGACCACTGGTTAATATGATTAAGTTGTCCATTCCATTATTAGGAAACAATGAACTCCTATAATTCATGAAAATTATCTATAGTCTGGGTATTGTGATTT
>CM053402.1:24184845-24202926 GCA_028644305.1 Xerus rutilus
AGGTCAGAAAATTTTTTAACCACCTAACTGAACCTTTTTATTTGCTGTGCCAGGTATTGAACCCAGGACCTCCTGCCTTTAAGGCAAGCCCTCTACCACATCCCCAGCCCCTAACTCAGCTTTTCAGTCTAAGCTTTATAAGGGTAGAAAAAAGAACATTAATGATTCAGCTGGGGTACAAATAGGATATTCACATATTTAAGGAGAAAAAAGTGTTTTTGATAACATTGCTCATGAATTGGACCAACCTTATGTCTCTGCTCTCAGTTTTGAGTGCATGTTGTGAAGAAATTTTTCAAGTGGTAGTTTATGTGATGTTTTGAATTTGCAATGATGAGACTCTAAGAATAGCAATTTAGGTTTTATGTCATCTCAGCAATAATCTGCTTCTCAGTTTTAGTGTCTTTCATTGATTTTAACTTCATGCCTTTAATGATAGGTTGCACTTTATTCTAGATTTAAGAATTCAGGTCAGTCACTTGAATTTCAGATTCATGTCTGTAGGGAAAAAGGTGGTAGTAGTGACAACCTAGCACAAAGCACATGGCCTTTTCTAAATGGTGGAATTATTGTAGGGTATAATCAAGCTAGGGAAGTGCTTGATTTCACTTCTGGGTCATTTGCATATTATGCTGCTGGCTGTTAATGTTAGTTCTGGAGCAATGGACAAACTTATTATGTGCTGTAAAGGATTCACCATCACTGTAGCCTGATATTTTAGAATATTTTTGCATTCCTATTCTATATGAAAAATTTGCTCTTTTTTTGGGGGGGGGGTGCTGGGGATTGAACCCAGGCCTTGTGCATACTAGGAAAGCACCCTACCAACTGAGCTATATCCTCAGCCCCTATCTGAAAAATTTTCTTTGCCACACTTGCACTAGATGGGAAAAGCCACTTCATTTGGGTGGGGTCCTTTTGTTTTGATTTTTTTTTCAATAGTAATAAATAAGTAAATAACAAAAGAAGGAAGGAACAGTAAATTAAATGTTCAGTTGCTGTGGCATCTGAATAGATGCTTAACAGTCAACCTGGAAACTTTTAAAGTAGTCCCTATAAGGGCCAGGGATATGTGTAATTAGTAGGGGGATTGCCTAGCATTCCCAAGGCACTGGGTTCCATCCTCAGGACTGCACAAAGAAAAAACAAGTAGTCCCTAGAACCCCCACATCTCAGGAGGTTGAGGCAAGCAGGAGAATTCCAAGTTCCAAGCCTGTCTCAAAAAAAAGGGGTGGGGGGTACTAAGGATATAGCTCAGTGGTAGAGCACCACTGGGTTCAATCCCCAGTACAATGAAATAGATATATAATCTAGTCCATAGATTGCTGTATTTGAATGACCTGTGTAATTCATTTTAAATGCAGATTTCTATTCCTCAGCTCCCAGAGTTTGATTATATAGGTCTGAGGGGAAGATGTGTACAATTAGATTTTATTCGATTTTATTTATTTGGTACTGGGGATGAATACAAGGACCCTTTTACCTCTGAGATAACATCTCCAGCCCTTTTTTTAAAAAAATATATATATATTTTAGTTATACATGGACACAGTGTCTTTATTTTATTTATTTTTATGTGGTGCTGAGGATTGAACCCAGTGCCTCACATGTGCAAGGCAAGTGCTCTGCCACTGAGTCACAACCTCAGCCCCAGCCCTTTTTATTCTTTATTTTGAGATAGGGTCTCACTAAGTTGCTTAAAGCCTTTATGAGTTGCTGAGGCTGGCTTTGAACTTGTGATCCTCCTGCCTCAGCCTCCAGAGCTCCTGCGATTACAGGCATGTATCATCACACCCAGCATTTTACTTGTTATTTGAGGCAGGAATAGGGTCTTTCTAAGTTGCTGAGGTTGGCCTCCAACTTGGCATCTTCCTGCCTCAGCCTCCAGAATCACTGGGATTACAAGTGTGCACCCCTGTGCCCAACTGATCATTGGTATTTTTGCATTAAGCAGTTTGTGTCTGCTTTGATTGGTGTTCCTAAATGACCACTGTAATGAAGAAAGCATATGATTGTAACTGTCTAGAATGAGCAATTTTCAGTTAGGCTCCACATGGAAAGATTTTCAGTGTTTGCCAGAGAAAGCATTTGAAGTCATATTAGAAAATTCTAGGGAATTGTAAAGTCTGGCATGGAAGCCAGGCACATTGGTACACACCTGTAATCCTGATGACTAGGAGGCTAAGACAGGAGGATAGAAAGTTTGAAACTAACTTGGGCAATGTAATGAGATTGTGTCTCAAAAAAAAAGGTAGCTGGGCGCGGTGGCGCACGCCTGTAATCCCAGCACTTTGGGAGACTGAGACAGGAGAATTGAGAGTTCAAAGCCAGTCTCAGCAAAATGAGGTGCTAAGCAACTCAGTGAGACCCTGTCTCTAAATAAAAACACAAAATAGGGCTGAGGAAGTGGCTCAGTGGTAGTGTGCCCTGGGTTCAGTCCCCAGAACAGGGGAAAATGACAGTCTTGTTTGTAGCTTTTAGTAGTATGAAATACAACAGGGATTTTATAGTTCAGATTAAGGTTTTTATGTTCTAAATTTTAATCTGAAAGTGAAAATACTTAACTATTGACTTACTCTGATTCTAATAATACCTGAAATGAAATTTCTTTTGTCACTTCTCAATTTCAAGCATAATGTCTTCAGTGAAGGTTTAATAATTTATGAAGGTAATTGAATTATAAATGTTCTTTTCTAAAATCTCTGGCTGTGTATAGTGCCTGGAATCCTGGCTGGCTACTCAGGAGGCTGAGGCAGGAGGATTGCAAGTTCTGGGCCAGCCTGAGCAGTTTATTTAGTAAGATGCTGGCTCAAAATTAAAAATAAAATTAAAAGAGCTGAGGCTGTAGCTCAGTGGTAGAGCTCCCCTGGGTTCAACCCCCAGTTACTTGCCACTCCCCAAAATCTTTGGAATATTAGCAGATACTGTGTCATTAACACTGAAAAGCTTAGAAAACTTCTCATATTTTTTTTTGTGAACTCCCCCCCCCCAATTCATCTTAAAAAGTGTTCAGAATTTGGGAGGGATAATTGGAAGTACAAAATTAGTAATTACAGTGTATGACATCTACTATAAGCTTCTTTTTTTTGGTACCAGGGATTGAACTCAGGGGCACTCTACCACTGAGCCACATTCCCAGCCCTATTTTGTGTTTTATTTAGAGACAGGCCTGAGGCTGGCTTTGAACTCGCAATTCTTCTGTCTCAGCCTCCCAAAGTGCTTAGGGCCTTGCTAAATTGCTGAGGCTTTTCTTGAACTTGTGATCCTCCTGTCTCAGCCTCTGTAGTTGCTGGTATTCCAGCCAGATTATAGGCTTTCCCTGCTCTGCACAGCAAGAATCTGGTTTTGAATGATTTTTTATAAGCCTAGCTAAAAGTTTGAACTTTTACTTTGGGAAACAATTGAGATGCTTACTGTCTATGTCTAGCTGCTGTGGAGAATTGAAATTTTAACCAAAAATTTTTTAGGCAATAAGGAGAGAGTGAACCATGACTGCCAAGGAATATGCAATAAAAGACCTGAAAATGAACAATTAGAGAGCATGATCGCAGTATAGCAGAAACAAAGCTACATACTATTCGAGACTTTGTTACAGATTCATTTATTAAAAACTTTCTCTTTTGGTGTTTCTTTTTTTAAAAAACTTGAATTCAACTCCTTTACCTGCTTCTAGAGTGTTTTAGTCAGAATTAAATTATTAATGGTAGACGAAAGGCTATGGTTAAAAGGTGTTCATTTTTATTTTACCAGTAAAATTTCCAGTTATTTTAAGTTAAACATGACAGTTGAGGTATTACAATACTACTTTGTAACTGTCTTAAAATATATAGTAATTGAGGTTGGCTACTTAGAATTTGTTTGTTTCTTTATTTGGAGTACTGGAGATTGAACCCAGGAGCATATTACCACTGAGCTACAGCTGCAACTCTTATTTTTTATTTTGAGATAAGGTCTCTTAGTTGCTGAGGCTGGCCTTGAACTTTAGATATTCTTGTCTCACCCTCCTGTGTCTATGAGATTAACAGTACCACTATGCATAGTTGCTTAAAATTTTTTTTATTAAGGTCCCTGTCATCAAATAACAGATGGATTGTTGCCAACATGAATTGTTTTGCCAGTGTGTAGATTATCAGAAGTAGATATTGAATAAATTCATCATCTTTATTTTCAAAATTAAACTTGAGGGAGGGTATACCCTATTCTGGTGTGGGGGGATATGGAACTCGATATTTGATGGGTTCATACCTATCTTAAGTTCAGTAGTAATTTAAGAAGTTCTTTGAGGCTTCCCACAGAATTTTAGGCACCTAAATTTGAAGGTATCTGTAAGGACATTTACATATGATTTAATTATTTGAAGCATTTATTATTATTATTTTTTTTTTGGTACTGGAGATTGAACTCAGGGGCACTCGACCACTGAGCCACATCACCAGCCCTATTTTGTGTTTTATGTAGAGACAGGGTCTCACTGAGTTGCTTAGCGCCTCGCTGTTGCTGAGGCTGCCTTTGGACTCGCGATTCTCCTGTCTCAGCCTCCCTAAGTGCTGGGATTACAGGCTTGAGCCACCGCGCCCGGCTTGAAGCATTTATTGGTACATAACTTAGATGACCTGACAGTTGAGGTTGGAAACAGCACTGAGGTCAACTAATTTTGCCAGGGAGGTGCTGGGGTTTGAACGCAGAGACACTTTACCACTGAGCCACATCCCCAGCCCTATTTTGTGTTTTATGTAGAGACAGGGTCTCACTGAGTTGCTTAGCGCTTCACTGTTGCTGAGGCTGGCTTTGAACTTGCAATTCTCCTGTCTCAGCCTCCCAAAATGCTGGGATTGCAGGCATGTACCATCGCGCCGCCCCCCCCCCCCCCTTTTTTTGAGAATAAGTCTTGCTTAGTTGCCCAGGCTAGCCTCAAACTTGTGGTTCTCCTGCCTCAACCTCTCAAGTTACTGAGATTACATGCATCCACACCCAGCAACCGATCTTTTTTTCTAACTGATTTTGGGAAAGGAGTTTAACAAGAATAATGCCTATAGTGTTAAATATTTGATTAGCTCAAGGGAGAATTTATGTTGCCTACTGTTGAATTCAAGTAGATAATAGAAAGACAAAAATCATTACAATGTTCTTTGTCATACTTTTGTGATTGGAAGAAACTGATATGGAATTAATTAATAAAACCTTTGTTTGAAGTAAATACTGAGGGGGAAGTGAAAAGGACTGTTTTGTTAAGGTATAAGTCTTAGCCAGTATTTTCCCAATTAATATTTGTACTTAAACCTCCCCAGAACATTCTTACATTAAATAATGTTCTTTCATTTAAATATTGATTCCATGGCCAGATGTACATGTCTGATTCCAACTGCTCAGAAGGCTGAGGTAGGATTGCAAGTTCAGGTCCCTCCCAGGCAACTCAACAAGACCCTGTCTCAAAATAAAAATAGAAAGGTGGTGATGTAGCTCAGTATTAGAGTTACTCTGGATTTGATCCCCATTATTGGGGGTTAGGAGATGACTAATTTGTTAGATTGATTCCATGAATGTGTTAGGAAATTGTTTTCACTTTTTTTTTGTATTATAATTGAACCAAGGGGTGCTCTACCACTGAGCTACACCCCTAACTCTTTATTATTTTTTAGAGACAAGGTCTGGCAAAACTGCCTATAACTTGAGATTCTTGTCCTGGAACTTGGGATTCTTTTGCCTTAGCTTCCTGAGTTGCTAGGTGTGTGCTGCACCCAGCTTATTTAACTATTTTTGTATTTTCCTTCTGAATTTTTACAAAAACATACATACTTGCTGTAAAGTATTCAAACATAACAAAGAAGATAGTAAATAGTGTCCAGCACAGTGACACATTTCTGCAAGAGGCTGACTTAGGAGGATCGAAAGTTAGAGGCCAGTTTGGGCAACTTGGCCAGACCCTGTCTCAAAATCAAGAAATAAGGAGTGGGGATGTAACTCAGTAGAGTGCCTTTGGGATCAATCTTCATTACTACCAAAAAAACCAAAAAGTAAACAGTGAAGTATATTCTTGTTCCTCTCCCCATTGCCAAATTCTCCCCCATAATAATTTAAAAATTGGTATGTATGTTTCCAGACTTTCCCTAGTAATTTGAACAGTGTGGTTGGCACATGGGAATCTGACTTAATTCAACTAGTTGTTTCCTGTTGAGTAGATAATGTCTTATCTTTTGCCATTACCAACCAAGCTGCAATGAACATTCTAGTATGCATTGCTATGTACATGTGTGTGTGAGAGAGCTACTTTAGGATAAGTTTCTAGAAAGATAATGACTAAGTTAGAAATGCACATTTTATATTTTGGTGAATGCCGACAGATTGTCTCACCAGTTCTCTAATATTGTTTGGTCTCTTTTTTCATTTTTTATTTTGGACAAGTTCTCTCCAAGTTGCTTAGGGCTTCCTCACTAAATTTCTGAGACTGAAAACTTCCTGCCAAGATTACAGCTGTGCTCTTCCACACCTGACTGGACCATCATTTTCTTATCTTTGTAATGCCAGATCCTCTTATTTTGCGTTACTAGAGGTTGAACCCAGAAGTGCTCTATCACTGAGTTATATCCCAAGACCATTTTATATTTTATTTAGAGACAGGGTCTAACTAATGTGCTGAGGTTGGCCTTGAATTTGCAATCCTCCTGTTTCATGTTCCCAAGAAACTGAGATTACAGGTTGTGCACTTCTGCAGCCTGTTCAGATGATGCTTTAATTTTTTTAAAAAAAAATTGACTTTGTTTAAATGACAAAATCTTGCTGTTAAAATTCTCTAGTCAATTTCCAAGATTGGTTGTATTTCTGCCTTCTCTTAACTGCTAGATAAAACTGTGTTGATGAGATTGAGCTCTTTGGGTCACTAGTGTTGCCTTACATTTATTAAGAGGATCAACCAGAATTTGTGTTAAGAGCTAGGCATGGTGGTATATAACTATAATTTGGTAGGCTGAGACAGGAGGACCACAAGTTCAAGACCTCAGCCTTGGTGAGGCCCTAAGCAAGTTAGTGAGACTAATATAAGAAATAAAAAAGGGCTGTGGATATGGCTCAGTGGTTAAGTGTCCCTGGGTTCAATCCCTGGTACCCGCAAAAAATTGTGTCAAGAGTTCTTTATGTGTGTGTTATGTGTGTCTCATCTTAAGCCTCCCACCTTCTGTTATCAGGTTGCTAGGTCCATGATAGACATTTAATAAAGAGTTGCTAGATAGAAGACTTAAGGGAGTTAGTAGGTATTTAACGAGCTTGCACGGGTATTAATTGTAAAATATTTTTAGTTAAAAAAATCTTCAATTCCTGGGGAGATTTTATTGGATAGAGTAGTAATAAATAATATTGATGTACCATTAAATCGTAACGCAGTAATTTATGGAGAGTTGAAGAATGGAAAGAGCATGTGGAACCGAACTGGGAAAATGGAATCCAGTCAGGATTTTCTAAGTAGCTGGATATTTTCAGGGCAGGTCATGTGCTTAATCTACTTCTTACTTCCAAATGGAATAATTAGACTCAATTAGGTAGCTCCTGGTTGGCTGACAGTCCTGTCTTATTTGGTCTACTATTAAAAACACTTTGAAAATTAACCAGTAGTATTTTTTAAATCAGGCAAATATTCCCCTTTGTCTTAGTGTAACAAACATACACTTTTTTTTTACATTGTCTATCTAGCTACCTATTCTCTCTTTTTTTTTTTTTTTTTTTGGGTACTGGCGATTGAACTCAGGGTTACTCGACCACTGAGCCACATCCCCAGCCCGATTTTGTGTTTTATGTAGAGACAGGGTCTCACTGAGTTGCTTAGCACCTCACCATTGCTGAGGCTGGCTTTGAACTTGCGATTCTCCTGTCTCAGCCTCCCAAAGTGCTGGGATTACAGGCTTGAGCCACCGCGCCGGCTTACCTATTCATTTGTTATAATACTGGGGTTTGAACCTAAGACCTTGCAGTGCGGGGCAAGTGCTCCACCTGTTTTCTTGTTTTGTTTTTTGTTGTTTTGGTTTTTTTAGGATTGGACTCAGGAAATACCCAGGAAATGTGCTACACCACCAACTTTGCCCCAGGCTGTCTTGAATTTGAGATTTTCCTGTCTCAGGCTCCCAGGTAGCTGGGATTGCATGTTGCTACTACCCCTGGTATCGATAGTTGTACACAGATATTAAAACATGAGGCTAGGAGCTAGGCGCAGTGGCTTAATCCTGTAATCCGAGCATTTAGGAGGCTGAGACAGGAGAATCGCGAGTTCAAAGCCAGCCTCAGCAATGGCGAGGTGCTAAGCAACTCAGTGAGACCCTGTCTCTACATAAAACACAAAATCGGGCTGGGGATGTGGCTCAGTGGTCGAATACTCCTGAGTTCAATCCCCAGTACCCAAAATGAAAAATGAGGCTAGGGATGGGTATGTGGTGAAGTGGTGAAGTGCTAGCCTAACATGCGTGAGGCACTGGCTTCAGTTCTTAGAAAAACACACACACATACACACACACAGGCAATCCCTAGATAATATTGACATAAAACTAAATCCATTGTTTAAACATGACATATCAGTCTTTTGATGTGTTTTATGACTTTAATTCTTCTGAACATAGATTATAGAACCATAGTGCTGTGAATGAATGTAAAGCCTTTGAGGCAGAAAATCTATTTCAGATGTAGCATTCAGTCCTAAGTGTTTACAAATAACTCACTCATTGTTTTTGTGGTACCGGGAAGGAATTGAACTCAGGGCCTTGTGCATGCAAGACAAGTGCCCCATCACTGAACTCTGTCCCATTCTCATTTAAACACTCAAGTTTAAATTTCTTCCTTAAACGCCCCTCCTCTTCCCTCCAGCCGAGGACTGAACTCAGGGCTTTGTGCATGCTAGGCAAGCACTTTGCTCCTGAGCTAAATCCCCAACCCCTCAAGTTCAAATTCAACACTACCTTTTCACATGTCCTAGTTCATTGATAACCCACCTAGTAAGTTTTATGTGAAGGAACAATGATAATTTGGAGTTTTGATTGATGTGGTTTGTGTTGCAGTGTTACAGAATTAAATATGGGATAGAGCTGTTTGGCAACATATCTGTAAGTTAAAAGTACCAATGAGAGAATTTAAAGTTGGTTTCATGTTAATAGTTTTCCCCATAATAAAAGAACCTACCAAGAGTAATTCAATGGGTGTTGACATGTATGAAAATGTCTAATGCATTATTTTGTTGTTGTTGTTACTAGGGATTGAACCCAAGGGTTCTTTACCACTGAACCACATCTCCAGCCCCTTTTATTATTTTGAGACAGGATCTCACTAAATTGCTTAGGGCCTCACTAAGTTGCTAAGGTGATCCTCCTGCCTCTCAGCCTCCCAAATCACTGGGAGTACAGGCATGTGCGACCATGCCTGGCCTCCAATATATTTTATGGAAAATTAGAGGATCTTCTAAGCAAAAAGATGGAGCCAAATTGCTTTTTAATTTATTTTTAAAATTTTTTAAGTTGTCGATAGACCTTTATTTTGCTTACTCATTTATATGCAGTGCTGAGAATCAAACCCAGTGTTTGCTACAGAAACGCGCTACCAGATTGCTTTAAATGAGAATTCTTTCTCATTTAGACATAATTTTCAAATCCTAATCTGAGTTAGGTAGCCAGGCATGGTGGTGTATGTCTGTGATTTCAGTGAATTGGGAAGCTGAGGTGGAAGGATTGCAAGTTCTAGACCACCCTCAGCAACTTAGCAAGACCTTGTCTCAAAATTTAAAAGAAGGCTGAAGGTGTCACTCAGTGGTAAAGCATCCTGGGTTCTGTCTCCAGTACAAAAAAGAAAGGTAGAGTGAGATTATTACATATTATATATGTGTATTGAAATGTCACACTCTACTACCCAATAAGTACATACAGTTACCAAAAAAGTTAGAATGATTAAAAACAGGAGTTTTATTTATTAAAAAAAAAAATCCCTATTCTACCATGTCTTTCATGTACTTGTTATTGGGGGACCCGGAATCAATGATTCATGGTGGAAAACGCTGATAATTCTGTCAATGCTGTACATTTTTTCTTTCATTGAAATGTAGAAGTATGAAAAGTAACTATTTTAACTATAGTTTAACAAATGAAATTATTCTTAAAAGATGAATGACACATCAAGAATCAAGAGACTATTGTTTGGTACCCTTCTGTAATATAATTTTAAAACTAAGCAATTTTAAATAGTTAAGTGCCTTTGGTTTTTTCCCCACTAGGTTTGTAAGTACTATCTCTGTGGTTTTTGTCCTGCGGAGTTATTCACAAATACTCGCTCTGATCTTGGTAAGTTAATTTTCTGTATAACTTTTATCAAATGTGTGATTTTATAAAAAACTTCCTTTGTAATTCTTGACAATTGCAGATAAGTAATTTCTTACTTGACTAAATATTTGAATATGTTAATAAATGCCTGTGTGATTAAATGGACACAGTGGCACAAGCCTATAAATCCCAGCTACTGAGGAGATCAAGGCAGGAGGATATCAATGTTGAGGCCAACCCAGGCGATTAGTGAGACCCTGTCTCAAAATTTAAAAAAGACTGTGTGTCTCCATTGTAGAGCACCCTGGGTTCAATCCCCACTACAGTGCATGGCAGGGAGATGGCTTAACATATGTGTCTATTTCTACTCCCTTCTAAAATTCCACTAAAATGAAAATTTAAAAAAAAATGACAGTGAAAAGAGATAACATTAGAGATGTCAGCACGTTTGTAGGAGAAAGAAGAAATATCAGCAGAGCAGAGAAACTTCTACTCCTAAAAGCATACATAAGAGAATACTAAGAAGTGAGTGAGTAATCAGCAGAACCCTGGAGAGGCTCAGGATATGGTTACCACAGAAGGCAAGGCTGAGTCATGGAGCTAAAGTTGAGAGATTAGTGTAAGTTAAGGATTTTCCAACTGTAACGCTATTGAATTTTTTGAGCCAGTTTTTGGGGCTGTTCTGTGCATTGTAGGATGTTTAGCAGCATACCTATCCTATACCTATATATGTCAATAGCACTGTTCAGTTGTGACAAGCCAGAATTGTCTTTAGACATTGCCAAATGTTTCCTGAGGGGCCAAATTGCTCTTGGGGGAGAGCCTTTGTTTAGGTGGTCTTGTGTATCTGTTGACTGTCTCACTCCAGTGCCTTGGGGGAGGATAAAGGGTTACATTCTGCATTGGACTAGAGAGATTAGTTCATCTGAACTACAAAATGCAAGAATTTTTGTTAGTTGACAAGAGCCAATTAATTCATGTATGGTACATAATTAATATTCTAGGTCTTTAAACGAAAAGTGAATTACTCAGCATGTTTGCCTTTAGGAGCATAGTGATATTGATTAGGGCTGGAAGAATCTAGATCTTGAAATTCTAGACAGAATAGGACAGTGATGAGTGAAAAATGAGACTGTACAATAGATTAAATGAGACTGTATTCTTTTTTAGTACTGGGGATTGAACCTGGGGTGCTTACCACTGAACCACATCTCCAGCCATTTTATTTTATTTTATTTTTTGTACTGGGGATTAAACCACTGAGCCACATCCCCAGCCCTTCTTATTTTTTATTTTGAGAAAAGGTCTCATTAAGTTGCTGAGGCTGGCCTCAAACTTATGGTTCTCTTGCCTCAGCTTCCTGAGTCTGTGTTCTTAATAATGGGGTCTTACTCTTCCCTGTTTGCAGAAGAATAAAGCTAGATATTTTTTCTAGGCAGAAGAGAATTATTCTCCAGAGAAAGTACAGTTTCAGAGATGTGATCCCTTTTAATACTGATCTTTGGGGAATCTCCTAAAAGAAAATCTCAGTACCTGATTTTCCTTTGGTAAAACCCTTAGTGACAAACTGCCTATCCATTACCAGCTTCTAGGCAGATTTTGGATATGTTTTAAAAATCAATTGTTTGCCAAGGAACACCAGCCAGGTACTTGAACATGAGAGACTGACAGAACCAACAGCAGGGTGGGAGTGTTAGTGGAATTGGGTAATGGGGAAACTGTTTGAAATTAGAAGAAAATTGTTTTAAAAGATTGATTGGGAGGAAGGAAAGGGAAACGGGAATAGTAATGATGATTGATCGAATGGGTCATTACTACCCCTGGTGCATGTATGAAGACACAAATAGTGTGACTCTTTATGATTTGCAACCAGAGAAATGGAAAAACTGAGCTCTGTTTATGTACTATGACTTGAAATGCATTTAAATAAAAAAAAAAAAAGATTGATTGATTGATATATACTGAGGAATTGAACCCAGGGTCTCATTGTATGCTGAGGCAAGCATTCTACCACTGAGCTATCTCCCAACACTTCTTTTTTATTTTTATTTTTATTTTGAGACAGGGTCTTGCTATGTTGCTCAGGCTGGCTTTGAACTTGGGATCTTCCTGCCTCAGCCTCCTCATTAGTTGGGATTACAGGTGTGTGCCATCATGCTTGGCAAAGTTTTAACTTTAGTATCATAGAAAAAAAGATGTGCACTCATCAGAAAGAATAGGATGGTGTACATGGGAAATTTGAAAAATTAGGGCTGTTAGAAATTAGAACCGAGGAAATCTGAAGTAAAAATTACTAGAAGGATTTGAAAATAAAATTAAGAAAATTGGCTGGAATGTTGGGCAATCAGACAGTAAAAAATTAACATTTTTTAAAAAATTAGATTGGTCCAGTAACACTAAATACCATGATTAGTAGTTCCACACAGAGAATACAGAAAGGGGAAGAAATTATCAAGTATGTAAGAAAAAAATTTGCAGTACATAGTGATATCGGTCTTTAGATTGTGTGGATTATTCAAGTGATCTGCATAATGAATGGAAAGATTTCAGTGGAGGCATGTCAGATTTTAGACAATCAAGGATGGGTATGTGTATAGGTCATAGGATTATGAATCAGAATGGCCTAAGATTTGTCAATAACAGCACAGGAATCTTGAAGACTAACAGAAACAGCCTCAAGATTCTGAGTGAACATACTTTTTTTTTTTTTTTTTTTTTTTTGGTACTGGGAATTGAACTCAGGGGTACTCGACCACTGAGCCACATCCCCAGCCCTATTTTGTGTTTTATGTAGAGACAGGGTCTCACGGAGTTGCTTAGCACCTCGCCATTGCTGAGGCTGGCTTTGAACTCGCAATTCTCCTGTCTCAGCCTCCCTAAGTGCTGGGATTACAGGCTTGAGCCACCGCGCCCGGCTGAACATACATTTTTTATCAAGGTTTGCAATATAGCTGAACATCAAAGTAGAAAAGTGAAGAAAGACGTTTTTAGACATGAAACTTTTTTTGCTTTTTGTTCTTTTGGTATTGGAAATTGAACCCAGAGGGCCTTTACTACTGAGCTACATCCCTAGACCTTTTTTTTTTTGAGATAGATTCTTGCTAAGTTGCTGAGGCTGGTCTTGAACTTGTGATCCTCCATTCTCAGCCTCCCAAATTGCTGGGATTACAAACGTGCCTTTGTGCCAGACTAGGCATCCAAGGTTTTAACATAACTCTCTTGGACTTTTCCTCAGCAAATTCCACCAAAATAATGTGTATATATTAAGAAAAATCAGATCTGTTAAGCTACATCCAATGTAGAGTAGAAAGGGAATTCCTCAGGGTGACAGCTCAATAGTAAGCTTAGAAGATAAGCATCCCAGATTGAAGCAAGACAGAAGGCTCATGGAAGAAAGCCAAGCTGATTATCTGATGTATTTTGAGTTCTAAAGAGAAATTAGGATTGAGTTAGTTTCTATAGCTGAGTTCATATGTTTGAGAAGGATCTGGAAATTGGCACATAGAAAACATGAAAAAAATTCCAACAAAAGTTACATCAGAGATTTCATCATGATGCACCTTTTATTTAGCTCAGTAGGTAATATCTGTATGGTCAGAATATAAACAGAATGCTTTTTTATCCTAAAATTTTGGTGTTTAAGATCAGTACACCAAGAAAAAGCAAAATAAGAATAACCTTAGAAAATATGGAGGTGAATTCCAATAAATAACTTAAAATGTTGAAATTGGTTGCTTTTTGGAGGTGGGAAGGAATGTGACTGACTAGGGTGCTAGTTTGGTGCTATTTGCAGGTAATGTGAAAATAATAAATGTCAGTGGTAGTTCAGATCAGTGCTACTCCATCTAAGTTTTTCCTTGGTGGTAGGTAATAAAGAGCAATTTCCTTTCCCTTCCCTCCCTCCCTTTTTTTCTTCCTATATAGTTGCTTTTGCTTTTCATTATGTTCTTGAAGAATAAAGAGACCAATTTGCATGTTTTATTTGGGCATACTGCTTCATGGTTTATTAGGATCAATTTTGGTGTTACTAAGTGATTCAATTGATTTATTGTTTATTTTATTTTTTGGTTTTTTGCAGTATCAGGATTTGAACACAAGGCTTCATACATGCTAATAATAAGCAAGTGCTCCACCACTGAGCTACATTCCCAGCCCCTTTTATTTTATTTTTGTGATAATACCTTGCTTAGTTGCCCAGGCTGGTCCTCCAACTTTTTTTTTTAATTGTTCTTTTTAGATATACATGACAGTAGAGTGTATTTTGACATATTATACAAACATGGAGTATAACTTCCCATTCTGTGGTTGTACATGATGTGGAGTTACCCTGGCCATGTATTTATATATGAACATGAACATAGGAAAGTTATGTCCAATTCATTTGAGACTCTTTCCTATTCCCATCCTCTGTCCCTGCCCTTTATTCCCCTTTGTCTAATCCAATGAATTTCTGTCCACTCCCACCCCCATTGTGTATTAGCATCCGCATATCAGAGAGCATCAGCTTTTGGTTTGGGGGGATTGGCTTATTTCACTTAGCATGGTAGTCTCCAATTCCATCCATTTACTCACAAATGCCATAATTTCTTCTTCATAGCTGAGTAATGTTCCATTGTGGTTTGCCAACTTTTGGTCTTTCTGCGTAGCTGGGATTATAGGTGTGGTCCACCATGCCCAGCTGCTTTTTTCTCTTGTGAAAAAGGAAAAAATAACTTTTTTTAGTAAGAGGAAAGGTGGTTAACTGTTACAAAATAATTTATACATTCCTATATCTCCTTTTTTTCTCTCCTAGGTCCATGTGAAAAAATTCATGATGAAAATCTACGAAAACAGTAAGTTGGACTTTGTCCTTTTTCTCCTAGTTATTATTTGGCTTAAAGGAACAAGCATTGAAGAAATAATTGGGATTGAATGTAGGGGTGCTTTGCCACTGAGCTACATTTCCAGGCTTTAATTTTTTTTTTTTTTAAAGTTTTTAGACAGGGTCTCACTAAGTTGCCAGGGCTGGCTGGCCTTCAACTTGTTGTCCTCCTGCCTCAGCCTCCCAAGTCACTGGGATTATATGTATGTGCCACTACACCCTGCCAGCCCGAGTTTTATAGATGAGACCTGTTCTGAGTCCAGGGTCACCAACAGATCTAGCATAGTGGTAGAGCTTGTGAGTCAAATCCCTTTGTTAAACCTATGCTCTTAACCAAACCTGTTGGAGCATATTGCCTTCTCTTCAGGGTGAGAGATGGATAAGAAACTCACTGTATATACACCCAGTTTACTTACTCTTCAGCTTAAGTGTTACAGTCCTTGAGACGAGTTAATATAGAATGTATGACTTGAAATGGATAAAGGTGTATTTATTTCATTTTACCAGGTATGAGAAGAGTTCTCGCTTTATGAAAGTTGGCTATGAGAGAGATTTTTTACGATATTTGCAGAGCTTACTTGCAGAAGTAGAACGTAGAATCAGACGAGGCCATGCTCGACTGGCTTTATCTCAAAACCAACAGTCCTCTGGGGTAAGTGTAAAGTGATTTACAGCCTATTTCTTCTTCTTTTTGTGGTTCCAGGCATCAAACCTAGGGCCATGGTAGGCCAAGTACTCTTCCATTGAATTACATCCCTAGCCCAATTACAGTCTGAATAAAGGTTTCTTGTTCTCTGGAGACTCCTAATATTTTTGAAACTTGTCTTCTGTTCTTTACTTTGTACTTTTTGAATGATACACAAACTTAAAAGGGCTGGGCGCGGTGGCACAAGGCCTGTAATCCCAGCCCTTAGGGAGGCTGAGACAGGAGAAACGTGAGTTTAAAGCCAGCCTCAGCAATGGCAAGGCACTAAGCAACTCAGTGAGACCTTGTCTTTAAATAACACAAAATAGGGTTGGGGTTGTGGCTCAGTGGTCGAGTACCCCTGAGTTAAATCCCTGGTACCAAAATAAAAAAACTTGAAAGGCATTTTTTTTTTTGGTCTTAACTATAACATTGCTAATCGTAACATTTTTTAAAGTGTCAGTAACTCACAAAATTGTAATTTACAAATGAATTGAAGGTAATTAAATTACTATTCTTGTGATTGAGCATTTTAATTATTAAATAAAAATAATACGTGCAAGTTTGAATGTTTGTTTTTTATTTGTTGATGACACATTTTTGTTTTCAACAGGCAGCTGGCCCAACAGGTAAAAATGAGGAAAAAATTCAGGTTCTAACAGACAAAATTGATGTGCTCCTACAGCAGGTGAGAATTATATGTATTAATGTCAGCAAGTTTTTAAGTCAAACACTTAAGTAATGCAAGGATAACACATATGAAAAGATATTCAACATTATTGGTCTTTTATGAAAACACACATTAAAACCACAATGAGATTACTTTTGTTTTAACACCTATTTAAATGGCCCAGCCAGGCACAGTGGTGCATGCACGGAATCCCAGTGGCTCAGGAGGCTGAGGCAGGAGAAACTCGAGTTCAAAGCCAGCCTCAGCAAAAGCAAGGTGTTAAGCAACTCAGTAAGACCCTGTCTCTGAATAAAATACAAAATAAGGCTGGGGATGTGGCTCAGTGCTTGAGTGTCCCTGAGCTCAGTCCTGGGCACCAAAATTAATTAATTTTTAAAAATGGCCCACATTAAAAAAGACTTATCATACCAAGTATCCGTGAGAATTTGGGCCAGCTGGAAATACCAAACTTTGATGGTAAATGTAAAGTGTGTAGCCACCTTGGAAAAGAGTTCATGTGTTTCTTAAAAAGTTAAAAATACACCATGAGCTAATTCTCTTCTAAGTATTTACCACAGAGAATTGAAAACAGGTCTACACAATTTCTTGTACAACAGTATTCTTAAGATATTTGTTCCTAATGGACAAAAAATAAAAACCCTAAACTAGCAATAATGTCCATCAACAGGTGAATGGATAATTAATTGTAATGTAACCATACAGTGGAAATTGAATATCAGATAATAGAAAGGAGTAAACTACATATAAAGTATGAATGGATTTTAATTAGTGAAAGAGGCCAGACCATTAAAGGAATACAAACTGTATTCGATTTGCATAAAATTTAGAAAATGCAAAATAATCTTAGTGACAGCAAGATCATTATTTGCCTGGGCATATGAATGGGATTGAAGTTGGAAGAAATACTAAAAAGAGGGAAGAAACCTTATAGGGTGGTGGATATATTCGTTATCTAGATGATGACTTCATGGGTTTATGCCTATGTTCATACATAAAATTCTGCACTTTAAAAATATTCATTTTGGGCCGGGCACGGTGGCTCAAGCCTGTAATCCCAGCACTTAGGGAGGCTGAGACAGGAGAATCGCGAGTTCAAAGCCAGCCTCAGCAATGGCGAGGTGCTAAGCAACTCAGTGAGACCCTGTCTCTACATAAAAAAACACAAAAATAGGGCTGGGGATGTGGCTCAGGGGTCGAGTGCCCCTGAGTTCAATCCCTGGTACCAAAAAAAAAAAAAAAAATATTCATTTTGGGGCCAGGATTGTAGCTCAGTGGTAGAGCGCTTGCCTCGCATGCGTGGGGCAATGGGTTCGATCCTCAGCACCACATAAAAATAAATATATGAATAAAATAAAGATATTTAAAAAAAAAAAATTCATTTTATTTAATGTCATTAAGGCAGTTAAAAAAAATCAAAAGGATAAATTAAACCCAAAGAGGTTTCAGTAAATAATCAAAACAAAAACCCCCACAATATTACTGGATGCTAATGAAGCATGGGAGGAATACAAAGATATTTGGTTTGATTAGAAAGGATTTTGATTTTTTCTCCCCCCATATC
>CM053402.1:24203426-24208426 GCA_028644305.1 Xerus rutilus
AAAAAAAAAAAATTCATTTTATTTAATGTCATTAAGGCAGTTAAAAAAAATCAAAAGGATAAATTAAACCCAAAGAGGTTTCAGTAAATAATCAAAACAAAAACCCCCACAATATTACTGGATGCTAATGAAGCATGGGAGGAATACAAAGATATTTGGTTTGATTAGAAAGGATTTTGATTTTTTCTCCCCCCATATCCTTTTTAGATTGAAGAATTAGGATCTGAAGGAAAGGTAGAAGAAGCCCAGGGAATGATGAAATTAGTTGAACAACTGAAAGAAGAAAGAGAATTGCTTAGATCCACGACTTCGGTGAGTAGACCTCCTTTCTTTTAAATTGCCTACCCTGTTAAAATTTCTATGAATTTCTCTAAATTTCTTGGATGAGTTTCTTTGAAAACATTTTTTCTAATATCCTAAATAATGAGTCATCAAACATTTTCTTCAACATAATATATTAGGTTTGCAGGTCACAGGTCCCTGGCAACTTCTAAGCTCTACCTCATATTGTAGAAAGTAGCCTTAGACAACCTGAAAATACAGAAAGAAAATGAAAACAAAAGCCCCCCAAACTCATTATCTTCTATAATACACTGATAGCCAGATAATTTTTTTCTTGTTTGTTTATGGTTCAGCACTGGGGATAAAGTCAAGGACCTCACATGTCAGGCAGACAGTCCCACACTTAGCTACACCTCTAGTCCACAGATTATTTTTGTGATCCCTGGATGTGTGGGGATTTCACCCCACTAGCAAGTAAGTGATCAGATCTGCAGCAGCAGGCACCAACTGGATGTCTAATTTAATTCAGTTCTGACACTATCTAACCAGGAGATGGTGTACAAAATGGAAAATAGTAGTTCATATATATTAGAAATACGTTTTAAATGGTAAGTCCTTTTTGAGATTTGTTATTGGTTTCTCAGATATTCTTTTTATTTTTGGATCTTTTTTTTTTGGTGATTGTTACCAGGGATTGAACCCAGGGGCACTTAACCACTGAGCCACATTCCCAGCTTTTGTTTTATGCTAGTCAAGGTCTCATTAAGTTTCTTAGGGCCTCAGCCTCCTCAGTCACTGGGATTATAGGCATGCACCACTGTGCCCAACCTCCAGCCCCCAGTTATTTTTTTTGTCTTTTTATTTTGAGACGGATCTTGATGAGTTGGTGAGGCTGACCTTGAATTTGGGGTTCTCCTGCCTAAGCCTCCTGAGTTGTGGGGATTATAGGCCTGCAACACTGTGCCTGGCTCAGATATTCACTGTAACAACTGATTTATTATTTCAGACGATTGAAAGTTTTGCTGCCCAAGAAAAACAAATGGAAGTGTGTGAAGTATGTGGAGCCTTCTTGATAGTAGGAGATGCCCAATCCCGGGTAGATGATCATTTGATGGGAAAACAACATATGGGCTATGCCAAAATTAAAGCTACAGTAGAAGAATTAAAAGTAAGTTTCTTGTAAGCATGTATATTTAGCTTTAGTTAACACAGTAGTATAACTTTTGGCTATAACTGGCTGTCACTGAAAATAACTGCATTTTAGTATAGCTAAAAATGGTCACATGGAGGTATCATTGATATTTGATATCAATATATCATTGATATTTTACTGATCTTTGTATTTGTTTAAAAAAGTGATAATCCCTGTGAAATTTTGGTATTTATCAAACTAATGTACCATTTTCACTCTAAAGTATTAAAAATTTGGGAGAATTACCTGAAGAATGAGTAATGATATCTTGTATACATACAGAGTGTTGGAACATCTACATTTCCCTTGAGGGCATCAAATTCTGTAAGTTGGCCTACAGATTGCTTTGCATAAGGTGTCATATTGTTACTGTTTTCAAGGTTTTAGTTGTGTAAAAATGCAATCTGAGGGGCTGGGGGCCCAGCTTAGTGGTAGAGTGCTTTCATAGCATTTGAAAACCCCTTGATAAGAGATTTAGCAAAGCAAAAAACCCCAAAAAACCCCACAAAACCAAGAAATACAAATCCAACTTGATTTTCTTAGGAAAAGTTAAGAAAAAGAACTGAAGAACCTGATCGGGATGAGCGTCTAAAAAAAGAGAAACAAGAAAGAGAAGAAAGAGAAAAAGAGCGGGAGAGAGAAAGGGAAGAAAGGGAAAGGAAAAGACGAAGAGAAGAGGAAGAAAGAGAAAAAGAAAGAGCTCGAGATAGAGAAAGAAGAAAGCGAAGCCGTTCACGAAGTAGACACTCAAGCAGAACTTCTGACCGAAGGTGCAGCAGGTCTCGGGACCATAAAAGATCACGAAGTAGGGAAAGAAGGCGAAGCAGGTATACAAAACTGTACAACAGTGTCTGATTCATAATGACCCTATGATAAGAGTAGTAATTACTGATGTTATTCATTGGGGTGATACTTGGGAAATATGGATGCTCCTCAGCTTAACAGTTGAGTTACCAGTTAAGCCTGTCATAAGTTGAAAATAATGTAAGTTGAAAATGCATTTCATACACATATAGAACATCATAGTAACACGTTACAATATAGAATATTAGTTATTTACCCCTATGATTGGGTAAATAAATTTACCCCTATGATTGAGAGCTACAGCTCACTGCCAGTGTCCACCATCAAAAAAGAGATATGTCAAGCCGGGCGCGGTGGCGCACGCACTTTGGGAGGCTGTGACAGGAGAATTGCGAGTTCAAAGCCAGCCTCAGCAATGGCAAGGCGCTAAGCAACTCAGTGAGACCCTGTCTCTACATAAAACACAAAATAGGGCTGGGGTTGTGGCTCGAGTACCCCTGAGTTCAATCCCTGGTGCCAAAAAAAAAAGAGATATGTCAAGATGTTATTTCATGTATTACTGAGGTATAACAAAATTCTAAATTTGAAGTATTCAGTTTCACTGTTATGTGTATTATTTTTGCACTGTTGTAAAGTTGAATTGTAAGTTGAGGACTAGCTGTATTCTTAAGTACTATGATAGAGAGTGTTCAGTAAGTGAATGGTTCCATTTTTAGGGCAACTTCTTCACTAATCCCCATCTGTCTAGGAGATTTGTTAAAAATCTATTTAGAAAGTTAGTATACTAGATAGCTTGTCTCTTACATGCCTTCTCTTTTCACTAATTCTAGAAAGAAACAAAATATGAAATCACCTTTGCTGTTTTAATTAGAATTACAATTGAAGATGAGTCTTAAAAGAGCAGTGGTTACTGTCTTAATTTATTATAACTATTTGTGACAAATTGAGTTTAGAAATATTTTTGGTCATTTTTTTTTTTTAATATTTATTTTTTAGTTGTAGGTGACAATATCTTTATTTTATTTTTATTTTTTTATGTGGTGCTGAGGATCGAACCCAGTGCCTTATGCGCGCTAGGCGAGCACGCTACCACTGCGCCATAATCCCAGCCCGGTCATTTTTAATTCTTAAGATTTCCAGTGTAAAATGTTTTAGTAATAAGAGCTATTCATTTGCTTTTTAAGGGAAAGGTTTATTTTGTCTTAGTTATTCAACAGTATGTATTTCAAGGCCTTTTTTTATTGTAATACTAGTTGAAGTTGGCTTTCCTTTCTGTTTTAAATTATTAAGAAGTAGAGAGCGACGAAGAAGCAGAAGCCATGACAGATCAGAAAGAAAACACAGATCTCGCAGTCGAGATCGAAGAAGGTCAAAAAGCCGAGATCGAAAGTCATATAAGCACAGGAGCAAAAGTCGGGACAGAGAACAAGACAGAAAATCCAAGGAGAAAGGTTAGTCTATATGAGAATTCAGTGCATTGAGAGACTTACCACAGCGTTATCCTTCCATTCACTTCGGAAACAGGCACAGTTCATTTTCAAGGTGTATTTACTCACTTAAGGAACACTATTCAGTAGAAGTCAGGTGTTCTTCCACCTTTCTTGCTCAGACTTGAGAGTGACAGTTGACATGGATTTTCTTCTATCATATTAAAACTACACCCCTCAGTTGGTAATCTGAAGGTTTTTCATCTAGATTCTTACAGGGTTATTAGGCTGCAGAATTTATTGTGTTGGTTATTGGCTACCCTTTTTTGTTTTTTTTAATTCACTGCAAGACAATATTCCATAATGTCTTGAAATGTAAATGTACCTTGTCACATTGATTCTTATCTACAACATTCATAATTCAGTTAATTTGGTAATTAATTTCTAAGTTCTCAGAAGTCAAATATTTACGTGTTAATCATGTTCATATTGAATAACCATGCTCTTTCCCTCATACGTTCTATAACATCCCAGTATCTGAATTACTATGCTATTGGAAACATTTTAAATTTTGTTATGGCCGTGGTTGCACATTGCTGTAACCCCAGCTACTTGGGAGGCTGAGGTAGGAAGATCCCGAGTTTGAGGCAGACTAGGTAACTTTTTGAGACGCTTTCTTTAAAAAAAGGAGGGAGGTGTGCTGGAGTAGTAGCTCAGTGGTAGTGTCATGCCATATCCAACACTTAAATTGTCTTTGGCATGTTTTCACAAAAATAGTCTCTTCTTGGCTGACATGGTGGTGCATGAGTAATCCTGTGACTCTGGAGGTTTACACAGAAGAATCAAAGTTCAAGGTCTGCCTTAGCAACGTAGTGAGACTCTGTCTCAAAATAAAAAATAAAATGGCTTGAGGATGTGACTCAGTGGTTAAGTGCTCCTGGGTTCAATCCCCAGTAATAACAACAAAAAAAGGGTCTCATCTTTTAACTTAGCCTTTTAAAAAAGATAATTCTCTTAATCATTAAGGGCTTCTTTCTGCATTTTATTCTATTTTCACATTTTAGCATTTTCCATTTTGTATTGACAGGGCTGTTTTTGCTTTACACAGTTTTAGGAATGAGTGAAAGAGCCTGTTTATAATTTTCTCAGCTGAATTGTTTCCTCATTCTAAATGTCTTTTGCCCATGTTTGATTACCAACATAAGTAGTTCCTTCTTTTTGAGTTTATTATGCTCATCTTTTTATGTAGTACTCATGTGTTATGTTCTTTTATAGAACCTGTCTTATTTTGTCAG
>CM053402.1:24213426-24215689 GCA_028644305.1 Xerus rutilus
AGTATACATAGTAAAGAAAAAAACAACACACACACAAGTGAGTTTATGTCACACAAACAGAATTGGCATGTTTCTATCTTTAGCTAGCTTTATCAACTGTATAAAAATATTTTCAGCTACACACATATACTATATATGATAGTAATTTCTTGTGAAATTAATCTTTTTTCAAATATTTCGATCAGCTTATAGGTTTATAGGTAAAGAAACTGAGTGGGTTAGACAATTTATCCAAGAGCTTTGTGTTGATGAAATGTTAGGACATGGAGTCTAGGCCTCCGCATCTTGGTTTAGTGTCTAACTATTGTGCTGTTGTGTTTGTTCTGATGGGCATAATGAATCATTATAGAATTTTACTAAATAAAATACTCCTCATCAGCCCCCATCCCTCGTTTTGTGCACTACTGGGGGCTAAACCCAGGGCCACTCTCCCACTGAACCCCAGCCCTTTTTATTTTGTATTTTGAGATGAGATCTTACTAAGTTGCCCAGGCTGGCCTAGAACTTGCCATCCTCCTGCTTCAGCCTCCTGAGTGTGGGATTACAGGCGTGCACTACCACACCTGGCTCCATCAAACTTAAAAATAATGAAACATCATTTTTAGAGGCTGTGTATGAAAAAATGCTATGGGGGCAAAGTCCTCTGGGCAATTCCAGATGATCTGGAGATGCAATGATAGATGAGGTTATCTCTGAATTTTTAAGAGATGATTCATGTGAAGATTAAGATAAGGTGTGAAATAAAGTGTGACAAAATGAGCTAGTGCTACAAAGCACTGCTTTGTGTTTGACAAGATTGTACCATTAAGGAAGACATATAATGTAATAAATACACTAAGGTATTAAAATGCCAGATTTTCTTCCTCATCTAGAATCAACAGCCAACATAAAAAAGTGAAATAAATGGTCCTGTGAAAAGGCTTCCTCTGTGGATGCTTTTGAAGCTTCCTAGGATTTTAGGGAGAGACCTGGCCAGTTAAAGTGTCCATGACTTATGGAGATAGAAAAGTTAGCTTTTATACTCTATACCCCAAATTGATCTGACTACAGAGGAACTGATTTTTGCTAACCAAAATCACAAGAATCCAGTGTAGATGCCAAGTGCTAATTTACTATATGTATTTCTGCTCTGCAGACCAAAAAGTAATCAGTTGGCTAATGGTTCTGTGTGTGTTCTCTTCGGAGAGCTGATTTTAATCAATCAGAAGATGACTTAATAAGAACTGAAATTATTATAACAGTGTTTGATCTTTTAAAAATCTTTTTATTTTGGAAATTTTAAGACACACAGAAGTTGAACAGTATAATTAACCTCTGTCAACTGATCACTATTAAGACTCATTGTCCAGACTTTGTGTATGTATATCCTGTCCTCTTATTTTGAAGAAAATTTCAGTTATTCCATTTAATCTGTAAATAATTCAGCATGTATATATAAAAGAAACTCCTTAAATATATAGTTCATTAATATAAATTGGATGAGCTTTTATTAGCCCAAGCTATCAAACTGTAGTAATGGTCCAGTAGAATAACTTATTTTGCTCCCCTTAAGGGGGCCAGGTAATGGAATCTGCTGCTTAAGCCTTCCTTCTCTGTAAATATAGAGATAGTATTCATGAAGACCAATTTTGTTAAAACTTTTTTTAAAAATTTTGTTTTGTTTTTCAAACAGATAAAGGTCCATTTATATTTGGTATGAAACACTTTTCTTGCCTTCTTAATTTAAGCTGTTAATAACCTAGTTGTGTTAATTCAGTTTAGATATTTATCTTCTAGCCTTAGAGTATTACTTGGAAGCATTCTGATTCCTTAAATAGGTTTAGTGTCACAGAGGATAACCAGCCTTCTCTCTCTGGGGTCTAAGAATACTGAATCACATGTGGTTTGAGCTCAGCACCCTCTGATTAAAGATTTTAGAAATGAGAAACTAAAAAATTCATGGTGGAAGTTGGGTTTGTTTTTGTTTTTTCCCTTTCTTTTGGTACCAGGGATTGAACCCAGGGGCTCGTAACCCCTGAGTCATACACAATTTTTATTTTTTTATTTTGAAACAAGGTCTCCTTAAGTTGTGAGGCTGGCATCAAACTTGTGATCCTCCTGCCTCAACGCCCCTGAGGCACAGGGACTATGGGCATGCTCCACACCTGGTGGAAGTGTTTGGAGCTCAGATTCATTCTGTTTTTTAAAATGGATTGTACACAAGCTATGTATGGTTTATTTTATTTTATTTTTGGGTGTTGGGGATTGAACTCATGCCTCATAT
>CM053402.1:24215789-24265701 GCA_028644305.1 Xerus rutilus
AACTCAGGGGCACTCGACCACTGAGCCACATCACCAGCCCTATTTTGTGTTTTATGTAGAGACAGGGTCTCACTGAGTTGCTTAGCGCCTCGCTGTTGCTGAGGCTGGCTTTGAACTCGCGATTCTCCTGTCTCAGCCTCCCTAAGTGCTGGGATTACAGGCTTGAGCCACCGCGCCCGGCTTCTAGTTAATTTTTAGTTGTTAGTGAAAGGACCCCAAATGACAACCTTTTTTTTTTTGAAGTTTTTTGTATTACAATTGTAATGCTCACAAGTGATTTAAAAACAACAGAATTGTTTGGTGATCTATCTCTTCCTTCTGTCCTTCTGTTCTCCCTCTAGAAGCACTTTTGTTACCACCAATATTTTTGTTCCCCTTTTTTGAATAGGAGGTGAGAGATTTGAACAAAATACATTTAGATGTCTTTTTATATATGTTTACCCATATGTTCTGAATCTATCTTCACTAGTCTATTTAGAAGCATTTATTTTGAGACACAGAAGACAGCACTTTTAAGTTGAACATTTGGCTTTTAAAAATATATTTCAAGTAAGCCAAAGCAGACAAGTAAATGTATTTTTCATTGTTGTATCAGAATTTTTAATTTTCTGTTTTAAAAATGCACTTTGAGAGTTAAATAGACGGTAATGTTACTTAACCTCAGCCATCCCAAGTAGATTAGTTGTCATTAGATGTAAGAACATTTAGGAACAACTACTTCAGAAATGGTTTGTCATAACTGGGTGTGCCATAACTCGCCCTTAGGTACATAACCTTGAGAAACTCTTACACATGTGCCAGGAGATGGATATAAAATTGTCATAATGGCAGCATTTGTAACAGGAAGAAAAGGAAAAAAAAGGCCTGAGAAGACCCCAAATCAACAGCCTGGTTGTGTATATATTGTGATACATTCCTACCATGGAATCCCATAGAAGTGAAACTGAACTGCAGCTCCACGTGTGAACCTGGATGATTCAACAATATAATAATGGTCAAAAGAGCAAGTTACAGAAGGATGTATCTGCTGTGGTTCCATTGCTATGCTGGTTAAAAACAGGCTGTTATATACATGGTAAATGAAAGAAAAATAAGGAAATGATTGACACAATTGAATGTCAGCTGGTGCTTTGGAAGTTTGGAAGGAAATGTGATCATGGAAGGCAAAAGGGTCTGCAGAGCAAATGGTGATGCTCTTTATGAAGCCGGATGGGTGTTTTCTTTTTTAAATCATGTTTATGTGCTTTTGTATGTATGATATTTCTTAATAAAATTTAAATTTAAAAAGCGGGAAAGGTCTTGGTGTAGGTAGTGACTGATAATATGTAAACATAATGTACTTCATGGAATTAATCCTCCTTAAATGCCTGGCAGATTGAAAAGGTAGTTTCTGGAGTGCCAAATTCAGAGGCTTAATCATAGTTCTAGGAGCTAGAAACAAGACCTAATTATGTTTTCTTTGTGGTATCTCCCCCACCCCCTTTTGATCTTTGCACAATTTTAGTGTAGGTGCTAGCCCAGAAGTGGTTCTTTTCTGTTTATACAACTTTGAAGGGAAGCTTTTCTCTCAGATACACACCAGTCCTGAAGGGGAACTGCTGAGCCAAGCCCTACTCCTTCCCCTTTCTAGAGTTAGATTATCACCTTATAGCTTGCTGCTTTGGTTCTTGCTCTAATTTTAGTAAGGGTACAAGAAAGTATTAAGGAAACTTACTCTTTTTAAAAGGAAGAAAGTGATTGAAACTTGAAAAGCACCTGCAGGTACATAAGGTTCACATAGCTAAGGCCTCTATCAGTTACTAGTAGCCCTCTTCCCCCCAGTCCTGCTCCCCAGATGAGACCTTTTGGGGGGCTGGGGGAGATATTGGAGATTGAACCCAGAGGTACTTAACCACTGAGTCACATCCCTAGCCCCTTTTTACATTTTATTTAGAGTCTTGCTGAGTTGCTTAGGGTCTTCACTAAGTTGCTGAAGCTGGCATTAAACTCAAGGTCCTCCTGCCTCAGCCTCCTGAGCCACTGGAATTACAGGCATGCCTCACCGTGCCTGGCCCCAGATAAAGCCTGGATGTGAGGTCTTTCAACATACTTCCAAGTGATACTGTGTGCCATATGTTATAAAACAGATGTGGCTCCCTACCCTAGTAAAACAAAAGTCATTCAGTGGAATTGTACCTCATGTACAATTAGTTCTTACAGTCAATGCCTAAGGTAAACTGTCAAGCTTAGTCTTGAAACTTCATATTTTGCTTTAAGTGTGGTCTCCCCCCCCTCCCTTTTGGTGTGTGGACTTTAGTTAGAATGGGTTTTGAGTTTGCTCAGAACCTTGTGATTAAATGGATTCCCTCATGGATCATAGGTAATACCTGAGTATTACCTATGATATTACCTATGATACCTTCTGTATATTAGAGTAGTATAAGCTCTCAACCTGACTTTTTTTTCAAGCTAAATAAATTCTATTAAATGCATTTAAAAACAACCTGAAATCTCACTTTTTCCACAAATGGTGATTTGAAGCTGTTTATCAACCCTGGGCCCCCTGCCTAGATTTTCCTCAAAGTAAAATTGAAAATAATTTAGGAAGATGTCATTTGGGTATTGTCCTGTCACCACCACAATCTCCCCAGCATTGGAACACTGGGCACTCAAGTTGGTTTGTATTATAGGTTATGCTATCAATTTTTGTTTTTGGTACCAGGGATTGAACCCAGGATTGCTTAACCATTGAATTATATCCCCAGCCCTTTTTTTGTTTTATTTCAAGACAGGGTCTTGCTAAATTTAAGGCCTTGCTAAATTACTGAGGCTTGTCTCAAACTAGCAACTCCTGCCTCAGCCTCCCAAGCCACTGGAGTTATAGGTGTGTGCCAGGATGCCCAACGTAGGTCAAGCTAAGTTTTAAAAACATGCATAAGCTGGGTGTGGTGGTACACACCTGTAATCCTAGCAAGTTTGAGACCAGCCTGGGCAATTTAGCAAGATCCTGTATCAAAAGTAAAATAAAAATATGTGGCATAGGTGCTAAGCTACATTCATTGATGTGGTGCTCCTTCCATGAGAAGCTATGGATGCCCACTGAACGTTGCATTAATATTACATTCTGTGAATCCGATGGGATGCAGTTCCCACTCCTACACTGTTAACAATTCAAACGGTTGGGTAGAAGTGTTGACATGATGCTTATGTGTCCTTTCCTCACTCGATCAAAACAGCTTTTGAGCATTTAAAAAAGGGAATAAATGACCTGTTTCATGTGCTGGAGATATAATTAAAGCATTGTATTTGCTAACACTAGAAGTTAGCAAGAGTTGACTCAGATTCTAGGTAGTGTAGGGAAGAACTTAGCATATATTTGATGACAACAGACCTTGGAGTTAGATGTTAGTGAGGTCAACAGCTGTGCCCCCTTCCTCTCACTTGACTGAATTCAGTGGTTTGGGCTATGCTTGACTGTTCTGCAAGTTTTTTTTTTTTTTTTTAAAGTCTTAAAGGTTGTACTTGGGTTATATAAGTTACGCCATTTTATAGGTAAGTTTAAAGGAATACAAATAGGACTGGGGATGTAGCTCAGTAGTAGAGTACTTGTCTAGCACACACAAGGCCCTGTGTTAGATCCCTAGCATCACCCAAAAAAGTGAGCCAGGCGCTGGGACGCATGCCTGGAATCCCAGTGGCCTGGGAGGCTGAAACAGGAGGATTGTGAGTTCAAAGGCAGTCTCCGGAACAGCAAGGTACTAAACAACTCAGACCCTGTCTCTAAATAAAAACAAAATAGGGCTGGAAATGTGGCTCAGTGGTCGAGTACCCCTGAGTTCAATCCCTGGTACCAAAAAAAAAAAAAAAAAAAAAGGGATTGCTGCTCTGGCTTTAATGGGGTACACGAAGGAGACCCCTGTCATCTGCCCTGGCTGAATCTCATCAAAGCATACTGATGCCTAATCAGGATTGAGGTGCAACACTACAAAATAATTTGCTTTGGTGTGGATGTGATAGCTGTTTGTCAGAGGGCTACATCCCCAGCCTTTTTATTTTGAGACAGGATGTGTTTTAAGTTGCCTAGGTTAGCCTCAAACTTAATCCTCTTGCCTTAACTTTAGCCTCCCAAAAAACTGGGATTACAGTCAAAGCCCTTTTGATTTTACCCTCTCCCAGCTCAGAATTTGGACATAAGGAAATACAATATTTTCCAAAGTTCAAACAAGAAGTTAGCCAAACTTCATATGTGTTTAGCATTATCATTATTTATAAAATAATGATTCCTGTTTAATTTCTGGGGTTAATAAGTCATTTTGGCAGCATTACTATTGTAGCAGGACTTTTCAGCTAGAGATGGTGTGTATTGTATCCATTCAGAGCTTCCATTTTTCATTAAGAGGAGTTCTATTTCCTCAAAGTCCTGTAGTCTTCGAATGTCTTTGTCCTAAATGTGGAAAAGAAATTATGTAATGGTTTATAAATACTATATGAAGTCATGTCCTCTTGGGTTCTTGCCTAAACTCATATTTCTCATTGTTTTGTCTTTATCCGTTGTAAACCATTAGCACTTGAGAGTTGTGGGGTTTTTTGTTTTGTTTTTTCCTTCTGTACTAGGGGTTGAACCCAGGGGTGTTCAGCTACATCTCTCATCACCAGTCCTTTATTTTCTATATTTTGAGCCAAGGTCTTGCTAAATTGCTCAGACTGGCCTCAAACTTGGAATCCTTCTGCCTCAGCCTCTTGAATAGTTGGGTTACAGTTGTGCACCACTGTACCTGCTCCTGTTGGAGGTTTCTAAGGGCATGATAGTCCCACTTGATGCTGCTCAAGAAGACAATGGGCAGGGCAAATCTTTTTTTCTTTTTTTTTAAGCTGTGACTTAATTTAGTTTGCCAAGAATATGCCATAGCTGAGACACCAATAAAAATTGCCAAAGGCACTTTGAAAAATATAATATCCAAATAAATGACATTTTCTGACCTGGGGATATAATAACACTTGCTTGGCATGTGTGAGGCCCTGGATTCTATCCTCAGCACTGCCAAAAATATTTTCCTTCTGAAATTAAAATTTGAGATCTGCATTTAAAAAAATTTTTTTTTAATATTTTTTTTAGTTGTCAGTGGACCTTTATTTTATGTATATGCAGTGCTGAGAATTGAACCCAGTGCGTCATACATGCTAGGCAAGCAATCTACCACTGAGCTACAACCCCAGCCCAGCGATCTGCATTTTTAATCTGGAAAATATATAACAACGCAAAAATGAATTTTGTTTCCTGAAATTGCAAAGGCAGACCTTTGCTAAACAAATAAGGGTGGACTGTGTTTTCTGTTCTGAGGACTATGTCACTTTTTGTTAGCCAGGCAGAATTCCAGATTGTAGTGCCCAAAATACTGAACTGTGAGCCCTAAGTTGGGAAATTCATTTGTCATTCAGAGATTTTTAAAGAGGTTACGGACTAGTTATTCAGAGTTATCTAGCTACCTTGCTTGATCATTCTGTAGCCAGAATTTTTAGTATCTTTAATTTTGTTTTCCTATTAGAAATGCAAAAAGCTAATGACTCCACAAAACATTCCAGTATCTTTCATTTCATTTTCATATTGGAAATGCAAAAGACTAATAATTGATCCCACAGAACATCCCCACCAAAATCCCTCATTTAGAAACTTGTAAACCTTACCTTTCTGAGCAGAGTGTTCGGTAGCTTTCTTATCTTCTCCACTTGCTCTGGGTTAATCCCCAGTTCACAGCAACTCACTTTTAGTAGGTTTTGATAACTTAGCTCTTGTCTGTGCAGTTCAATTTCAATGAAGTCATTTTCCTTGGGGCTCTGAATTCTTACTTTAAGCACCAACTCTAGGTCACCTGTAAATTAAAATTAGGTTAACAAATACCCATTTTAGAGATTTTGGACACTATCAATTATTACAGCATAGATGATCCTAAAAACTGGATAATAAAGCCAGGCGCGGTGGCTCAAGCCTGTAATCCCAGCACTTAGGGAGGCTGAGACAGGAGAATCACGAGTTCAAAGCCAGCCTCAGCAATGGCGAGGTGCTAAGCAACTTAGTGAGACCCTGTCTCTACATAAAACACAAAATAGGGCTGGGGATGTGGCTCAGTGGTCGAGTGCCCCTGAGTTCAATCCCCAGTACCAAAAAAAAAAAACCAACAACTGGATAATAAGTAGATATGGAGCTTGTGTAGAGATAACAAATGTTTTTCAATCATTGAATTTTTTTTTTTTTTTGGCATGCTAGGCAAACCCCAGGATGTATTGCAGACAGAAAGCTTGCAGTTTGAAAGCAGTCCACAATTTAGATGTCGATTTTGTTTCAGGGCTGGGGATCAAACCCAGGGTTTCATGACTGCGGGCCCCCAGCTCACAGCCAAGGATTTAAAATATGCAATGGGGCCAGGCCTGTAATCCCAGCACTTTGGGAGGCTGAGACAGGAGAATCGCGAGTTCAAAGCCAGCCTCAGCAACAGCGAGGCGCTAAGCAACTCAGTGAGACCCTGTCTCTAAATAAAATAAGGCTGGGGATGTGGCTCAGTGGTTGAGTACCACTGAGTTCAATCCCCAGTAGAAAAAATAATAAAATGTGCAATGGGTATTTAAATGCCTCACCCCTGGGCAGTGAGTGCATAGCAGATGTTTTTACCTTGGTTATTTGGAAAAATGAGGGACGCATCTCAGTGGGGAAGGTGCGAATTTTGTGATTCCTACTACACCTCCTGAGAGGAGTTTACCCTCTTTTGGGATAATGCCATTGAGTGTAAGTCTTCAATCCACTGTCCTGAGAAGGAGCAGTATGGCCTAACACAGTGCCCTGTAAACCACATGGTGAATTTCGCTTTGCAACATGGCGGAGGGGTTGAGTCCTCACCTAGGCAGGTGTTGTCAGGTCTGGCATTAACACTTGGGGCAGTTAGCAAGTGTGGACTTGTGCCTTCTTGTGTATGTTCACCTGGAAGAGAAATGAGGGAAGAGTTGAGAAGCAGCAGCACATCAGCATGTGGCTGGTGGCCAGATCTGCAGGTCAGATGAGGGACGATGACAGCCCTCCACTTTTGCCCTGCAGCCTATCCTTCCCTTCTCAGGCAGAAAGATGGGTCAGGAAAAGAGTAGTAATTAATTTCAATCTTGAACAGTAGTTTCCCTTAATCACCGCCCAGATCATGAAAAGGAGTTGAGACAGTGTTTTTAAATGGTGTATAATGTGGGTAAGAAATATTTATAATGTATGTGGTTAGGATTCCACTTAAATATTTTTGGCACTGAAGGTTTTGTGTCTAGATCACTAGCAGGGTTACACAGCTAGAAAAGGTTACTTTATAAGGAGAAATGTTCTCACCCAGAGGGAAGAGAAGTATTTACAGAGTGCTTTGTATGAGTCAGTCCTTTTACATCTTTCTTCCATATCCACTGGATATGCAGATAGCCCGACTTACACCAGACATCAGGCCAAGCCCTTGAGGAAATGATTAAGAAACAATCCCAGGGGCTGGGGTCGTGGCTCAGTGGTAGAGCACTTGCCTAGCATTTGTGAGGCACTGGGTTCGATTCTCAGCACCACATATAAATAAATAAATAAAAATCCATGAACAACTAATAAAAAAAATTAAAAAAAAGAAAAGAAAAAAGAAACAATCCCAGCCAGGTGTGGTGGCACACGCCTGTAATCCCAGCACTTTGGGAGGCTGAGACAGGAGAATCAAGTTCAAAGCCAGCCTCAGCAACGGTGAGGTGCTAAGCAACTCAGTGAGACCCTGTCTCTACATAAAACACAAAATAGGGCTGGGGATGTGGCTCAGGGGTTGAGTACCCCTGAGTTCAATCCCTGGTACCAAAAAAAAAAAGGAAAAAAGAATCCTAAAGAGTTCTAGAGTTAACAGACTGGCAGCAGAAACAAAGGAGGAATCACGATGGCGCTTGGTATGGTGTGTTGAAGACGAGCCCCACAGTACTGTGGAAGTATATAAGGGGTCAAGAAAGGTTCCCCTGAAAGTGGGGCCTCTGACCTGAATCTAGAGGATGAATAGTCTAACCAGTTCCAGAGGGCACTCTGGGAGGCCCTGTGGGAGAGGAAAACAGCCCAAACATGGCTGCAGGTCAGAGTGAGAGTCCCAGAACAGCCAGATTATGGGATTAGGAGTGGGTAGCCCTGTGCTGTCCAGTTAGGTAGCCACTTGTCACATGAAGTGAGATACACACTGGATTTTGAAGACTGAGTATGGAAAATTTTTCTCCATTAATTGTTACTACTGATTACATATTGAAATGATAATGGTTTGAATATGTTGTATGAAATAATGCATATTATCAAAATTACTTCCACTTGTTTTTCTATAAAATGTGGCTACTAGAGAACTTTAAATGCAAATGTCGCTTGAATTATATTTCTGTTGCCCAGTACTGGTTTATATGAAAGGCTTTGGTCTTGCAAGTTTTCAGTAGGAACTGTCATAATCAGACTTGCATTTAGGTGGTAGCAGAGGGGAGGGGGACCCTCACTGCTCTCAAAAGAGTCCTGTGGAGATTAGACATGATTTTCATTTTTAGACAAGAAAATTGGGGCTAAAAGGTGAAGTAACTGCCAGGCACAGTGGTGCAAGCCTGTAATCCCAGCACTTTGGGAGGCTGAGACAGGAGAAACACAAGTTCAAAGCCAGCCTCAGCAAGGGTGAGGTGCTAAGCAACCAGTGAGACCCTGTCTCTACATAAAACACAAAATAGAGCCGGGCGTGGTGGCTCACGCTTGTAATCCCAGCACTTAGGGAGGCTGAGACAGGAGAATTGCGAGTTCAAAGCCAGCCTCAGCAAGGGCGAGGCGCTAAGCAACTCAGTGAGACCCTGTCTCTACATAAAAAAAACACAAAATAGGGCTGAGGATGTGGCTCAGTGGTCGAGTGCCCCTGAGTTTTTGGCCCCTAGTGCCAAAAATAAATAAATAAATAAAAAGGTGAAGTAACTTGCTCCAAGTTAGTAAGTGGCAGGACCTGTATGCAGCTGGGCCTGGCTATATGGTTTGTGGAGCCAGTTGCAAAAGAAAAGTGAGGAAGCCAGTCTCCCTTTCCACAGCTGCAGCCCTACCCTGGGCAGATGGATGACCTGCAAGGGATTGCATCCTCACCACCTGGACACTCTGGCCACCTGGTGCGGGAGCTGAGGGGCCAGCTCTTCCCTGCAGCCACCCTTGCAGCATGCCATGGTGCTGCCTGCCCCTCCTCAACGCCTGATCCTCCTTATGCCTGACCCCCATCAAGGGTGAAGATGACAGCAGAATGAGGGACTCTCTGGCAGATGGTTACAGCTGGGGCAGGCCTGGGTGTGGGGGCCACATGTGAGCTGTCCCAACACCCCCACGTTCCATTGTTCTACCTGATTCCACTTTTTAAAACACAAGTTCAAAGCTAAAATTAGAAAAAAAATTTCAAGTCAATGACCAGAGCATTAAATTCCAAGCCTGTGGCCTTTCTGAATGCAGACCCTGTGCCACAGTGCCAAACGCCCCGCTAGCAGTGAAACACTCCTGCCTGGTTGCCTTTCCCCAGTACACAGGGATCTGCACAGTCTTATCTTTGCCCTTCCACTCTAGACCATGGAGGTGACTCAGCACACGTAGCTCAGGAGGATGAGACCCCTCTCCCAGGCACTGCCTCAGGTACCAGTCCCTCACAGGAAATGATGCCTTCACCAATTTACCCAACACATGATGCAAAAACTTTCCACGCTAGTCTACTGCACTTAAAAATGTTTTATTGTCTGCCAGGCTCAGTGGGGCAAGCCTGTCATCCCAGCGACTTGGGAGGCTGAGGAAGGACAATCACGAGGTTGAGGCCAGCCTCAGCAATTCAGCAAGGCCCTAAACAACTTAGTGAGACCCTGTCTCAAAAAATTAAAAAAGGGGCTGGGGATGTAGCTCAGTGGTAAAGCATCCTGGGTCAACCTCCAGTACCCAAAATAAAAATCATTTATTGGTCCAATTAGCATGTCAGATCATCTGTGGATGGGTAGGATTTATCTCATAGAGGTCTGAGAGCACTTTTTGAAGTTAGGAAGATTTGAGTCTGAATTCTTCCTCAGCTACTTAGTAGCAGTGACACCATGGACGAGGTCATACAACCTCTCTGAGCCTCCGTTTTCTGATCTGAAAATGGGTTTTATCATCTCTGGCTCACAGAAGACAAGGAGGAAGTCCACAGAAGGTGGGCACTTCTGGCACAAGTGAACACCAGGGATTACTGGCTGCTATTAGTATTTGTTATAGCTGTTGATACTTGCTTCCCCCAGAAAGGACCCTTGCTCTAATTGCTCTACTCTGACATGATTGTCGGAGCGGAAGAGGTCATGGGCCCTGCTGAGCACAGGATCACCCTCCACAAGACTTCCCCACTCCCCTCCACCGTGTTCCTTGAGGGCTGAGGTGGAAGCAGGACTCCAGACTTACCTGTTGACTTCTCTCTGATGTCCAGTTCAGCCTCAGCCATGGGTCACTTCTGTGGTCCACAGATCAGCAGCCCCTTTCACCTTTATGCACAAACTTTCAACCAAGTAAAAAGTGCGTTCTATAGCCTCAGCATATCTGCCTGCAATAAAAACAGTATGTTCTTGTCATCAGCCCCATAAGATGGGGCAAGGTCGTTTTTATTTTATGGCTAAGCAAACTGAGACTTAGGTGTGTCATATGATTTGCACTGGATGATGTGAGTGAAGAAAGAGACTGAAGTTCAAGGATCCATATTCCTTCCCCAGTGTTCACTGGGCAACAGCGCAAACTAGGCCAATAGTACTTATGCAAAGGAATGGCACCCTTCAGAGGGAAGACCTGAGGGGCACAGCCAGGCACCCAGACAAACCATAGCCTGGGGTCTAACTTTTTTGGAAAAAGTTAGCAGCTACTACATTAAGGGTAAGAAAATTCAAATACTTAGTTTCTGGATTGAACAGACTGCCTCCTCCCCTGTTCTCTCTCTTTTCTCCCAGCCCCTTCAACAGCAGGTGTGCACGACAAGAAAGAAGTAGGAAGCTCCCAACTCATACCTGGGCAGACAGCTTGCAGATGATCCCTTGATTCTAAGCATCAAAGTGGAAGAGGCAGACTGGGGCAGGAGGTTGAGTGAAGGGGGAGTGGGGCTGTGCAAAGTCCTGTCTCAAAGGCCAGCTGAAGACAAGAGGAATTATAGCAATGAGAACCTAGATGTTTGGGTGACCCACTTCATTTAACCCTCCTGAGACGGAAGATGAGCAAATCGGTGGGACAGTCAGGTGGACTTCAGCATCAAAAAGCTGGAGGGAGGTGGGCCTGGTGGTGCACGACTGTAATCCCAGGGACTTGGGAGGCTGAGGCAATTTAGCAATACATTGTCATAAAAATAAAAATGGGCCCAGGGATGGGGGCCATTGGGGTGGTAGAGCACCCCTTGGTTAAATCCCCAGCACCGTAAACAAAACAAAACCAAAAAGGAAAAAAACAAAGAACAACTGTTAGTGGCTTGAGAGACTGAGGCAGGAGGATCACAAGTTCAAAGTCAGCCTCAGCAACTTACCCCTAAGCAATTTAGTGAGGCCCTGTCTCAAAAAAAAAGGTCTGGGGATGTGGCTCAGTGGTTAAGCATCCTGGGGTTAACCCCTAGTACAAAAATAAAACAACAAAAAACCAGCTATGACTTGGAGGGGCCCACTCTGCCACTCTACAAGGAGTTTGAGTTAGTTGGTCTGGGTTGCCTTCCGGGTCCTGGAATTTTTAAAGCTCCCAGCTGATGGTAATGTGCAGCTAAGGCTGAGAACCACTGATTTGGCCAACCTGCTTAAGAAGCAAATGGGGAAACTGAGGCCTCAGGAAGTGAAATACTGATGGTCATGTGGCCAGCCAAACATAGGCTGACCTCCCCAGCATGCTGCTGGTGTCCTCCTGCCAGGCATGGAGGAAGGTGGGAGGTAGGGGGGAAAGGAGGAAGTAGCAGGGATCTGCCTAGCCTGACCTCCTGAGAATGAGGAAGAAAATGTACTTTGGCCAACCTGGCTGTCAGGGTGTGGTGAGCCATAAAAAGGGCACCTGAATGGGCAAGGCCCAGAGGTCCAGAGGAACTGCAGATGAAGAGGCCTGGCCGGCGAGGGGGAGCCTGGCTCATTTCCTCCTCACTCACCTGCAGTGTGGATTCCTTCTCCCGTTCCCCATTCAGTCATTCCTTCAAACAGTCACTCAACAACATTTTTTTTCTTTTCTTATTTAGGGGGCATTCTTTTTAAATTTTTATTTTTTAAATCAAAGTGTTACATGTTCTAGTTTTAAAAAATTTAACAATGCTAAAAATCAGAGCCCAGAGTCAAGGAAGAAGGCAAAGTGTTTGTTGGGGAGGCGATCAACTGCCACATGGGCTTTGGTGTGGGTTTTTCATTCATTTAGCTGGGTACTTAGTGGTTCCTTTTATCTGTGTATTAGCTACTGTCTGTGTGCCTGTGGGAGATGGCATTTTATTTTGATATACAATGTTTCAAACTTGCAGAAAAGTTGCAAGAACATAATCTTTTACTGATTATTATTAGTATGCTGTTTTTGCTTTAATGGTCTCTCTAGTTTGGTGTATGGCTGGAATACCAGCAACTTGGGAGGCTGAGGCAGGAGGGTCAAAAGCTCAAGGCCAGCTTCAGCAACTTAGCAAGACCTTGTCTCACAATAAAAAATAAAAAGGGCTGGGGATGTAGCTTAGTGGCAGAGTGCCCCTGGATTCTATCCCCAGTACAGAAAAAGAAACAAATAAATCCTTCTATGTATATTGGATATATTTATGTGTATGTGTATGTATAACACACATCCTACACACACATTTTAACTCCTTAACCATTTAACTAAATTGTACACATCATACTCCTTTACCCTTAAAGATTACAGACTGTATTTTTTTTAAAATATTTTTTTAGTTGTTGATGGATCTTTATTTTATTCATTTATTGTTTATATGTGGTGTTGAGGATCGAACCCAGGGCCTACGCATGCTAGGCAAGCGCTCTACCACTGAGCTACAGCCCCAGTCCCACAGACTGTATTTTTTTGGTGGAGGCCAGGTACTGGGGACTGAACTCAGGGCTACTCAACCACTGAACCACATCCCCAGCCATATTTCATATTTTATTTAGAGACAGAGTCTCACTGAGTTGCTTAGTGCCTCGCTTTTACCGAGGCTGGCTTTGAACTCGCAATCTTCCTGCCTCAGCCTCCTGAGCTGCTGGGATTACAGGCGTGCGTCACTGTACCCAGTCAGACTGTATTTTTAATGTCAAGGTGGGTTTTTTAAAAAGATTTCTAAGACATAATGATCCAAATCAGGAAAGCTGACATTGATTAACACTGTCGTGAGATTAACCACAGTTCCTGCTCAAATTTCATCACTTAACCTACTACCCATATCATTTTCAGTGTTTTTTCTTTTTTCTTTTTTTCCCCTGCCCTGTCCAGGATCCAATTCAGGATCATGCTTTGCATTTTCTTTTCTTTTCTTTTCTTTTTGCTTTTTGGTACTGGAGATCGAACTCAGGGGTACTTGACCACTGAGCCACATCCCCAGCCCTATTTTGTGTTTTATGTAGAGACAGGGTCTCACTGAGTTGCTTAGCGCCTCGCCATTGCTGAGGCTGGCTTTGAACTCGTGATTCTCCTGTCTCAGCCTCCGAAAGTGCTGGGATTACAAGCGGGAGCCACCATGCCCGGTTTTATTTTCATTTCTCTTACATTTCTTTAATCCGGAGCACTTCTTCAGCCTGTTTTTTTTTTTCCTTCCCCTCCTGACCTTGACATCCTTGGGTTTGTCTGCTATTGCCTCATGTTTAGACTGTATTATGTGTTTGGGCAGGAATACCCCAGCAGTGATCTTATTTCTTTCTTAGTGCATCATGTCAGGATACTCACACTGGTTTGTCTGTTTAGGACAGTAACTTTAGTCTCTTGTGGAAGGAGGTGTCTGCCAAGCTTTCGCTGTGAAGTAAAACTTTATATATAAAAGCTTTAAATATAATTAATGGAGAGATACTGTGAGATCAAGTAGATGTTTTGTTCTTCAAAACTTCACCCTTTAGTTTTTAGCAACCATTGATTTTGACCTGAATTGGTTGTTACTGAGATGATTGCAAAAAGAGAATCCTCTAACTCCATTTTTCTTTCTGCCTTAATTGAGATTCTACTATAAGAAAGCATTTTCCTTCTCATTCATTCATTCATTCATTATCAGTATGGAGGGCTGGTGTTATAGCTCAGTGGTAGTGCTTGCCCAGTATTCACAGGCCCTGGGGTTGATCTTCAGCACCAGGAAAAAGAGGTGGGGGGAGTTTGCAGCAGTTAGCTCTGGGAATTGCACAAAAATCAATTAACCTCATTGTCAGTATGGACTCATGGATCCTTATTCCATTCCATGGGCCATAATCCATCATTGTCTTATTTAGTTTGATGCATAAATGATGCCAACTCATATTCTTTAACAAATCCCCACTGTTTTATTAGGACTTTCTTAGTTTCTAGCATATCAAGATGAAAGGGGACAGAGAGACATGAGCCGTGGGAACATGAAGTGAAGGGAATAATTCTACAAAATGATCCCACTGTGCTGACCCCCACAGGCTTTCACTCTTAAAAAGCAATTTACCTGCAGCCCTGCCTGGCTCAAGTTCACAGGACTTCCCTCAGCAAACTACCTGTTATCTGCAGGGGAAACACAGGCCCAAAATGTTGATAAGGGGACACAAATTACCCTGAAGAAGAGAATTTATGGGACTCTTACACCGACCAGATCTCAGGATTCAGGGAGATAAGGACAGTTCCCCCTAACCATAAAATTTGTAAGAATAGCTTCCAATTAGAACTACTCAGCATGGGCCAAAGTGATCTAGAGTTGTCAAGGCAGCGGGGACTTGAAAGTCTGATGTCATCCTGCTATCAGTCAAAAGTCAGGTGGTAGGCCTGGGTGGGACTTTCTGGAAACTTCCTTGGGACCCGTAATAAAACTGAAGAGCAGGAGAGGTACTCTGTCCCTCTCTCCCCTTTTCTGTCCCTTCTAATAAACTCATGCCTGTAACTGAACAACTTGTCTGAATTCTTTCTGACTTGATCACAAAAACCAGGATTTGAATGGGGAGGGGAAGGTCTTTGAGCTGCCTTCATTTTCCAGAAGGCCCCAGCTCTGAAACAAAGATGTTCTGAGTTCCACTTGGACTTTCCCTACCCCAGTGGTGGAATCAGACATATCCTCAAGGAGCCAGGTTCAATTTAGTGAGGAATAGGTGTGATCATTCAGTGTATGGATCTAGGAGCACACATATAGACATGCACATATACACATGTATCTATAGCTAATCAGTGTAATCTACCACTTTGCCACTGAGCTACGTCCCCATTGCTTTTTTTTTTTTTTTTGAGACAGGGTCTCACTAGGTTGCTTAGGGCCTCCCTAAGTTGCTGAGGCTGGCCTTGAACTTGCAATCCTCCTGTCTCAGCCTCCTGAGTTGCTGGTATTACAGGTGTGTGTGTGTGTGTGTGTGTGTGTGTATTTAAATCAATCTTTTAAAATTTTTTCTCACACATGTGTATATGTGTGTGTGTAGGACCGTGAATTCATGCTTCTGATTTCATCCCAACACTGCAGGGCTCTCCCTCGCCTGCCTGCCTTCCTTACCATTCCCTCATCTCCCCCTCCCTTAACAGAAATTTGTTCTCTCGGTTCTAGAGGTCAGAATCCCAATCCACAGTGTCAGCGGGCATTGGTTCCTTCCAGCAGCTCTTGAGGGAAAATACCCCACGGCTCCCTGTGTTGATGGTTGCCAAAATCCTTGGTTTTCCTTGTCCTAGCTTTCTTCATTTCCATATTGTAACTCTCTTCTCCAACCGTGGAAAATATGGCTTCTGACATCTTTACTATATTTACTCTTTCACTCAATCCTCTACACACAGAAAGCCATTTCAGAATTGCTCCTTCAAAGTGCAGTTAGGAGTCAGTGGACCTTTATTTTATTTATTTATATGTGGTGCAGAGACTCGAACCCAGTACCTCACACATGCGAGGCAAGTGCACTGCCACTGAGCCACAATGGAATATGATGGCCATCATAGCCCTAGCTTTATGTATGACTACATGTATGTTGTGATTCGATATCACATACAACCAGAGAAATGAAATGTTATCCTCCATCTGTGTACAATGAATCAAATTGCACTCTGCTATTGTGTAAACCTAAATAGAACAAATAAATACATTTTTTTAAAAAAGTGCAGGTAGGAGGTCTGGGGATGCGGCTCAGTGGTAGAGCACCCTGGCTTCAATCCCCAGTATTGTCCAAATAAAGGAAAAAACAAAACAGAAAAAGAAAGAAATGAAATACAATAAGGTTCATTGTTTATATTTTAGGATTTTTCTCAATCTTTGTTGTTTTATTATTTTTTGAACATTTAAAATATTAACACACCAGGCATTGTGTGGTGCATGCCTATAATCCCAGCAATTAGAAGGCTAAGGCAGGAGGATTACAAGTTCAAGACTAGCCTGGAAAATTTAGCCAGATTCTGTCTCAAAATTATTAAAAAAAAAAAAAAAAAAAAAAAGGATTGGGGATGTAGCTCAGTGGTGAAGCACCTCTGGGTTCAATCCCCAGTACTACAAACAAACAAATACTAAAATATTAACATGATTCCAAGATTCAAAACTACTCCAAAATGTAAAGAAATGTCAAATTTTCCATTCTTCCATTTCATTCTCATCCAACCTCTGTAGAAAACCAATCTTCATTTCTGACATATCCTTCCTATACTTCTTTCTGCAAAATTAAACAGGTGCATATATTGTATTATTCCTTTCTTACATAAAACATAGTACACATATTCTCTTCTACTTTTCTTTCTTTCTCTTTTTCTTTTTCTTATACCACGGATTGAACCCAAGGGCACTTAAGCACTGAACCACATCCCTAGCCCTTTTTATTTTTCATTTTGAGAAAGGTTCTCACTAAGTTGCTTATAGCCTCACTAAATTGCTGAGGCTGGTGATCCTCCTGCCTCAGCCTCCCAATCCACTGGGGTTATAGGCATGCACTGCCCCTCCAGCTCTTTTCTACCTTTCTTTCTTTCTTTTTTTTTTTTACTAAACAATATATACTGGAAGACATTCCATATCAGTTCATAGAAATCTTTCTCACTTTCCTCCCCCAATAAAAACAATAAACTTGATAGTTCACTCAACAAAATAGCCTATGTATAGGCATTTTGTGTGTTTCCAGTATTTTGCAATCACAAACTTTGCTGCAATTAATAATCTTGTGCCTACACATTTTTTGTCTTGTTCGGTGGCATCTTTTCTGTGTAACATTCTAAGAGGGAGAGTGGTGAGTCAAAAGAGAAATACACTTGGTTTTATTAGATATTACTAAATTTCTTTCCGTTATTCTTTCCTATTTTGCATTCCCACATGTGAGAATGTCTATTTCCTGTTAGTCTCACCAATAGTATGTTGTCAATCTGTGTATTTTTTGCCAATCAGATGATAAGAGATGATGTGTGAAATGGAGGCTTTGTTTTTATTCAAGTGTAGTGAGACCAACAGACTACTAGACTGACATTGAAGAGTCTGTGGCTCACAGTTCCCTGGAGGAGGAGGTATACTGTGCGGTGTGGGGGCCACATGGGAAGGCACCAGTGTTGGTGAGAAGGCAGAGGGAGAGAAGGGAAAAATGAGCAAGGGCCTTTATTTCATGGAAAAGAATGGATGAGGCTAGGTAACCAGGCTGAGCAGGTTCAGGCTGGTTTGAATGATTTCAGCAGGCTTTGAGATGTGGGGTTTGGCGCCTGAGCCTGGGGTGATTAGGGCAGGTGAATAGTAGGCAGCCCAGAGGTAACAGCCCTGTGGGAGCCAGGTCAAGGAGGTGGTTTGGAATATGTGCTTTGGATTAGTTTCTACATGAAAGCCATGCTCACTACCTCTAGGACTCTGCTAGTCCTGGGAGGGCTAGGAAGCCTCCAGAAGTCAAAACCTCAGAATAACAAGGTATGCATTCATACAAATGGTATCTCAGTACAGTTTTTTTTTGGGGGGGGTGGTGGTGGTGGGGGAATGAGTACTGAGGATCGAACTCGGGAGCTTAACCACTGAGCTATACCCCCAGCTCTTTTTTTTTTTTTTTTTTTTTGGTACCGGGGATTGAACTCAGGGGCACTCGACCACTGAGCCACATCCTCAGCTCTATTTTGTGTTTTATGTAGAGACAGGGTCTCACTGAGTTGCTTAGCACCTCGCCGTTGCTGAGGCTGACTTTGAACTTGCGATTCTCCTGTCTCAGCCTCCCTAAGTGCTGGGATTACAAGCGTGAGCCACCGCGCCCGGCTCCCAGCTCTTCTTATTTTTTATTTTATTTTATTTTTTTTTGGTACCGGATATTGAACTCAGGGGTACTCGACCACTGAGTTACATCCCCAGCCCTATTTTGTGTTCTATGTAGAGACAGGGTCTCACTGAGTTGCTTAGCGCCTCACCGTTGCTGAGGCTGGCTTTGAACTCGCAATTCTCCTGTCTCAGCCTCCCTAAGTGCAAGGATTACAGGCTTGAGCCACCACGCCCGGCATACCTCCAGCTCTTTTTATTTTTTATTTTATTTTATTTTTTTTAATATTTATTTTTTAGTTGTAGGTGGACACAATAGCTTTATTTTATTTTTATATGGTGCTGAGGATTGAACCCAGTGCCTCCTGCGTGCTAGGCGAGCACGCTACCACTGTGCCATAACCCCAGCCCTCCAGCTCTTTTTATTTTAAGACAGCTTCTCTCTACATTACTTAGGGCCTTGCTAAATTGCAGAGATTGGCCTTGAACCTGTGTTCTGCCTGCCTCTGCCTCCCGAGCGGTGTCACCATGCTCAGGTTTTGCCCATTTTTTTTTCTTTTTCTTTTTAAAATTTTTTTATTCTAATTAGGTGTACATGACAGCAGAATGCATTTTGATTCATTGCACACAAATGGAGCACAATTTTTCATTTCTCTGGTTGTCCACAATAAAGAGTTACAGCACATGTAACACACTCATACATGTACCCAGGGCACTGTTGTCCATCTCATTCTGCCATCTTTCCTGCCCATTTTTTTTAAAAAATAGGATTTTCATTTCTTTCTTCTATTTTTGAGATATAGATATAGACAGATATAGAATGCATTACAGTTATGTTCTCCCAAACAAACAATACGTTCTCCTAGTTTGTCATTTATACTTGGACTTTGCTTATGGTGTTTTTTGTTCTGTTGTTTTTGGAGATAAGACCAGAGCTACATCACCAGCTCTTTGTATGTTTTATTTTTATTTATTTAGTTGTAGATGGACACAATACCTTTATTTATTTATTTATTTTTATGTGGTGCTGAGGATCAAACCCAGTGCCTCACGCATGCTAGGTAAGTGCTCCACCACTGAACTACAACCACAGCCTCTTTTATGTTTTATTTTGAGACAGGGTCTTGCTAAGTTGCCAGGTTGGCCTTGAACTTCTTCTTCTTTTTTTTTTTTTTTTTGGAGATTGAACTCAGGGGCACTCAACCACTGAGCCACATCCCCAGCCCTATTTTGTGTTTTATGTAGAGACAGGGTCTCACTGAGTTGCTTAGCACCTCCTCATTGCTGAGGCTGGCTTTGAACTCACGATTCTCCTGTTTCAGCCTCCCAAAGTGCTGGGATTACAGGCTTGTGCCACCGCACCCGGCTGGCCTTGAACTTCTGATTCTCCTGCCTTAGCCTCCTGAATCTCTGGGATTACAAATGCACACCAATGTGCCCGGAAAGGCTACTGATTTGTATTTGCAGGCTTTATTGCCTACCTTATGTGAATTTTTGTATTGTCTGTGTTAGGTTCATCATTTAATAGGGTTTTTTATTTGTTGGGAGACAATTCTTTTTTTTGTTTTGTTTTTTTGGTACTGGAGATTGAACTCAAGGGCACTCGACCACTGAGCTGCATCCCCAGCCCTATTTTGTGTTTTATGTAGAGACAAGGTCTCACTGAGTTGCTTAGCGCCTCGCCATTGCTGAGGCTGGCTTTGAACTTGCGATTCTCCTGTCTCAGCCTTCCTAAGTGGTGGGATTACAGGCTTGCACCACCGCGCCCAGCTGGGAGACAATTCTTTATGAGTCTTTGAGTGCAGTTCAGTGGAGCAGAGATACTGACTGTATTTTTCCTGGACTATTTTATTTCAAGAATGTTTGTACTGAACAATCTTTTTTTTTTTTTTTTTTTTTTTGGTACTGGGGATTGAACTCAGGGATACTCAACCACTGAGCCACATCCCCAGCCCTATTTTGTGTTTTATGTAGAGACAGGGTCTCACTGAGTTGCTTAGTGCCTCACCATTGCTGAGGCTGGCTTTGAACTCGTGATTCTCCTGTCTCAGCCTCTCTAAGTGCTGGGATTACAGGCTTGAGCCACCGCGCCTGGCTCTGAACAATCTTTGAAGATACAAGTAATGTCTCCTTCCAGAGAAAATGGTAGGTTTATTTATTGTCCAATATGATAAAGATAATACCTTTTTCTAGAGCAAAGGTCAGGCAAGCCTACTGCCCATTATAAAACATCCTGGTAGTCTACACTCTGGGTTCCTCCTCTGTAAATTTTTAAAAATTATTTTATTTTATTTTATTTTTAGTTGTAGATGGACATAATACCTCTCTTTTATTTATTTATTTTTATGGCTGAGATTCAAACCTAGTGCCTCACATAGGCTAGGCAAGCACTCTTACAACTGAGCTACAACCCCAGCTCTGTAAACTTTTTATTAACACATATTACTTTGGGGAAGAACTATTTTCAGTGTTTGGGGTATGTGTGGAGGTAGATAGTTCAGAAAACAGCCTCACAGAGCCTCCCACACACCTGCATGGTGGAGAGAAGATAGCTGATAACTTTGGGTGCCCCAGAAGGCCCAGAGATGGTGTGAAACCTCTGAGCCTGAACAGTCTCTTCAGAGATCAGCACACCTTCCTGCCCCTATGAAAAACAGTACAGGAACCCAGCAAAAATAACTTGGCTACTTGTTCTAGGAAATACATGCTCCTGGAGAAAAGACTGTGAACCTATTGAATAATATTTGGCTCCTAATTAGCCCTCACAAGAATTTATTAGCTGGGCACATTGGCGTACACCTATAATCCCAGTGGCTCAGAAGGCTGAAACAGTAGGATTACAAGTTCAAGGCCAGCCTCAGCAAAAGCAAGGTGCTAAGCAACTCAGTGAGACCCTGTCTCTAAATAAAACATAAAAAAAGGTCTGGGGATGTGGCTCAGTGGTTAAGCAGCCTTGAGTTCAATCCTCAGTACCAAAAAGGAAAAAAAAAGAATATTAATGCTTTAGGGGGCTGAGGTTGTAGCACAGTGGTAGAGTGCTTGTCTAGCATGTGTGTGGTTATGGGCTTGATCCTCAGCACCACATAAAAATAAATTTTAAAAAATTTATTAAAGCCAGGCACGGTGGCTAAAGCCTGTAATCCCAGCACTTTAGGAGGCTGAGACAGAAGAATCGTGAGTTCAAAGCCAGCCTCAGCAACGGCGAGGTGCTAAGCAACTCAGTGAGACCCTGTCTCTACATAAAACACAAAATAGGGCTGGGGATGTGGCTCAGTGGTCGAGTGCCCCTGAGTTCAATCCCCAGTACCAAAAAAAAAAAATTATTAAATTGTAAAATTGTTTTCCAAAGTAACGGCATCATTTTACAAATATTAGTAAGAGTGAAAGAAGGTTCCAATTTATCCACAATCCTCACCAATACTTGTTATTATCTATCTTTTAATTTTAGCCAACCAAGTGAGTGTGAAGTAATATCTTGTTTCGGTTTTGATCTGCATTTCCCTAATAACTAACAATTAAATAACATTAAATGTCAGTAAAACATCTCTTCATGTGTTCATTGACTGCTTGCATATCTTCTTTGAAGAAATGTCTACTAAAATCCTTTGCCCATTTTTATTTTATTTTATTTATTTTGGTACCAGGGATTGAACTCAGGAGACACTCAACCACTGAGCCACATCCTCAGCTCTTTTTTGTTTTATGTAGAGACAGGGTCTCACTGAGTTGCTTAGCACCTCTCCATTGCTGAGGCTGGCTTTGAACTTGTGATTCTCTTGCCTCAGCCTTCCAAGCTGCTGGGATTACAGGTGTGTGCCACCACACCCAGCTTATTTTATTTTTGAGATGGAATCTTGCTATTTTGCCCATACTGGCCTCAAACTCCTGGTCTTAAGTGATCTTCCTGCCCCGGCCTTTTGTGTAGCTGGGACTACAGGCACATGCTACTATGTCTGTTCTTCTTCACCCATTTTAAAATTGAATAGTCTTTTTTTTTTAAAGCTAATTTTATTTATTTATTCTTTTAAATTTTTTTTAGTTGTTGATGGATCTTTATTTTATTCATTTAATATCTATATGTGGTGCTGAGGATCGAACCCAGTGCCTCATGCATGCCGGGCAAGCGCTCTACCACTGAGCTACAGCCCCAGCCCCAAATTGAATAGTCTTTTTATCGAGTTTTGCAAAGCTTCTTTTTTACTTTCTTTTTTCTTCAGTGCTGGGGGGATTGAATGATTAAACCCAGGAATGTTTTACCACTGAGTATATTTTAGCCTTAGCTCCTTTTAAAATTTTTATTTTGAGACAGGGCCTCCCTAAATTGCCCAGGCTAACCTTGAACTTATGATCCTCCTGCTCAGCCTCCCTAGTCACTGGGATTACAGGTACGCACCACCATACCTGGCTTGTAAGAATGTTCTTGGTTTTGTTTTTGTACAGAGGATTCAACCACTGAGGCATTATACCACTGAGCTCTGTCCCAAATTCCTTTTATTTATTTTATTTTGACATAGGGTCTTGCTTAGTTGCTGAGGATCTCATCAAGTTGCTGAGGCTGGCCTTGCCCTCGCAACCCTTCAGCCTCAGCCTCCTGAGTTGCTGGGATTACTAATCTGGACTACTGAGCTGGTTTATAAGAGTTTTTTAAAAACATATTCTAGATATGTCCTTTATCAGATATATGCTTTACAAATATTTTCTCACATTCTGTGGGTTGTCTTTTCACTTTCTTTTTTTAAAAAATTTTTAATTTGTTCTAATTAGTTACACATAATAGTAGAATGCATTTTGACACATTGTACATAAATGGTGTCTTTTCACATTCTGGATGTGTTTTTATGTTATGTTACTAGGTGCAGTTTATCTTCTGGGATCTTGGTCCTCCTGGGCATTATTAAAGATATCCACTTTGTCCCATGTAATTTTTTCTGAGTGGAATTCAACTTTGATCTTTATGTCATAACCTCAGTTTTCTTTTGGTTTGTGAGTACATACATATCTTTGTTCATTTTTAATGTTCATACTGCTTTTTACCATGTGTCTCTTTTAAGCATATAGTCAATACTTATTGAAAATCCATTTCCTGCCTCCTCTGTTCTTCTGGAATGCCTCGCTCCAGACTGGGACCCCACTCAAGTACCTATGGCTGTCACAGGGCTGAGATCCTGAGTTTCAGCTCCAGACAACACCAGTGACCCTCTCAGTAATGGGGTCCCTTCCTGGCCTATTGGCACCCTCCTGCTTCCAAGCAAGACCATTGACAGGGCAGGTTCGTGCCACTGAGCTGTCCTTCTCCTCACATCCACCAGAGGTCGCCCCATTCCCACTCCTGCCCGAGTTCCTGGGCCCTCCCATCTTCCCAGTTTCACCTCCAGGTTAAAGCAGTGGTCTCAGTATTTCCAAAGATAGGAGCCCATCTTTGCAGCAGATGGGAAACATCTAAACTGTCCTGTGGGAAATCAACCGATGCATCCTGGCTCCTTCAATCAATACTTCTGTCCTGCAGTTTCCTCATCTGCAAGATGGGAATAATAATTTTCCCCATGCTGAACTCTATGCAGAGTGCCTAAAATACAGTAGGTTGCTAATGGAAACAAATCACTCGACCAAATCTTCAGATCTCTCCACAACTTTCCCTAAAGCTCATGGGTCCCCCTGGTCGTTTTTTTTGTTTTTTTTTGTTTTTTTTTTTTGGGGTAATCATATTATCCTCTTCTGGCCCCAGAACCCTCTCTTAGCACCTTCTATGGGAAGCTTTGGAGAGCTGGTTGCCTCAGTCCCTCTCTGCCAGGACAAGCACACTACCACATCTGCTTTGCGTGTAGATACATGTAGAGTGTTCTGGGAGGTTGGCGCCTCCATGCCTTCACCTAGGAAGTGGGTCCCTCTGCCCCCTGAGCTCTGTGGTACCTCAGAGTGAGCCTAGGGTGGGGGCAGGAGAATGCTTTTGCATGTTTTGTTTTGGTTTTTTTTTTTTTATGCTGGGGATTGAACTCAGGGGCACTAGACCACTGAGCCACATCCCCAGCCCTATTTTGTGTTTTATGTAGAGACAGAGTCTCACTGAGTTGCTTAGCACCTCCCCGTTGCTGAGGCTGGCTTTGAACTCGTGATTCTCCTGTCTCAGCTTCCCAAAGTGCTGGGACTACAGGCGTGTGCCACTGCGTCCAGCTTGCCTTTACATTTTGGTGAGCATTTTTATCAAGGCAATGACCTCAACTTTGACATTCAAAATTCAAGACCTGGCTTCTTTTGCTTCTCTCTTCATTTCTTCTGGAACATCCCTTCCCTGAGGACAGACACCCTTGCTGCCATCTGCGATGGGGCAGGGTGATATGACACACTAGGGAAAGAACCCCAGTTAATATTTCCAAATATCAGCCTGCCACACCTTTTGCCCTGTTTTCTGGGTACTCTGAGTACAGACTGACTCACACCCCATAGCACCCCAGGGACATTTTGTGCTCCTGGTAAAGTGTAGGGTGGAACCACGGGTGATGGAAGGTTTTCTGAAGTTTGGTCGTGAGCCCTTCTGGGAGAATAGTCAGTCAGAGCTCCCTGGTTGCACGCAACAGAGAGCAACTCTGGCCAACTACCACCTGAACAGAATTTTCTGGAAGGATAATGGGCAGTTCATAGACTCACAGGGCAAACTAGAGAACCAGCCTTATAAATTGGGCAAGAACCCAGAAAACTGAGAGGCAGAGTCATAGAGAGAGACTACCAAGGATATTCCTACTGCTCTCAGGGTCACCACTGACCCCTGACACTGTCTGCTGAGCTCCCAACAACAGAGGAATGACATCTCAGAGGTCCCTGGTTTTTTTGTGACTCTTAATCAGAGTCAAAGTCCTAGGTGGGACGATCTCAGGTTGAGTGCCCTCATTCTCTCTTCAAGTCCCTGGAAGAACTTCAGCAGCCCTGAGCTTCTGTAGGGGGAATCTTGCCTCCAGGGCATCTTGGGATTCACCCTTCCGCCACTGTGGGTGTTTGGCTGCTATGCAACCAGAAACAGCAAATGCCATAGTCTCTCTAATCTCCCTAAATTTGCAGTTGCCAAAAGGCAATTTCAAACCTGCCTCCTAGTCCACTACCTAGAGTGCTGCTTGTTGATGCCGCTCAGAGAGCTCTCCAAAGACAGTGAAGCCATCCAAACAGACCAAGTTCTTCTAGATAATTCCTACACCAGTCTTCTTCCCACGGCTAGCATCATGGCTAACACGCACAGAGCAGCGTGCCAGGCACTGGGCTGTTTCACACGGATGATCACATCGGGGCTTGCACTCATGTTCTCAAGGGAATAACTGTGGCCAGGGGTTTTGGGAGCTTTCCCGAGTTCACACGGGTCTAAATGAGGAGAACGTGGACTATGAACTCTGACTCCTGTCACGTGCTGCTCTCCTGTGATCCAGTGGAGACAGACATTAAGTCAATAAAGAGAATTATGCGCTGGGCATGGTGGCACATGCCTGTGATCCCAGGGATTTGGGAGGATGGGGCAGAAGGGTCACATGTTCAAGGCCAGGCTTGGCAAATTAGCAAGACCCTACCTCAAAGTAAAAAAAAAAAAAAAATAGAAAGAAAAGAAAAAATTTATAAAGGGCTGGAGATGTGTTCCAGGTTCAATCCCTGGCACCCTCTGGCCCTGTCAAAAAAAAAAAAAAAAAGGAATCCTATCTGGGCCCCCACCATCACTGGCCTCCCTGCTTCTACCTGGCCCTGTGATACTCCACCAGCACTGAAGCCTTCTTTATCCTATAAGTGAGGCCTCACGACCTCTCAGCTTCTCCTTGGGCTTCGGGTGAAAGCTGAAGTCTCTCATGACCTCCAAGCCCTCCCGGTCTTGGTGCCTGGGGCCTCCCCGATGTGGTCCTACCACTCTTTCCTCACTCACGTGGCTGCAATCACACAGATCCTTTGCTCTTTCTCTGCCCTTTAGGGCCTTTGCATTGACTGTCTCCTTGCCAGAATGTTCTTCCCCTTCATTTCCACAGTTCTCTCATATCCTGCAGGCTTGCTTGGGTACGCTCTCAGAGTGAAGCCGAGGGCCAGAGCAGGCCACAGAGCAAAAGCCCTCTGCTTGTGTCTCATCTGTGAACATCCGACACACTAAAGCAAGTACACAGTGACACCAGAGTCCAAGTGGAGGGCAGCAGGAGGCAGCAGGTGGCAGACGGCACATGGTGAAGACACATCGTCACCTTTGTGAACTCTACAGTCTCCTTGCCTGAGCTCCAAATCCCACCCTCCCTCCTGCTGAAGGATCCACCTCCCGGTGTCTCACTTCTCAGTCACTATTTCATCTTCTTTGGATCTATATTGGAGTGGAGTGTTCACAGAGGCTCTGTTCGGGACCCCTGTGCGCGAGGTGGTCAAAGTCTCCACCCTTTTAACACTTAGGTCTCAGACACATGACATGTGATGAAAAGAAAACCAACACTGGGATGTGCTATGAAGAAACAAGAGGCAGGTAAGGGCTGCATCCTGCCTGGAGTGAAAGACCTTGATCATGAGAATGAGCCTAAGCGATGTATGTGGGAAAGAAACTTCCAAGTCAGGGCAACGGTAAAGACAGAGTCCCTGGGACTGGAACGGGCATGGTGTGTTTCAGGGACAGTGGCAAGCCCAGGTGGCTGGGACTCATTATTGAAACAGAGAGGAAGGAAATGAGCTGGTGGAGGTGCCCTGGCCAGCTGTGTAGGACCTGGTGGGTTTGGCAGGGACTTCGGAACCTTCCATGTGTAGGGGCAGTGCTTGGAGGGCTATGACGTCAGTGGAGTGGGGAGAGGCAATCTGAGTTATATTTTGAAAAGGCTACCCCATCTGGCCGGCCCTTGTGGTGCATACCTGTAATACCAGCTGCTCGGGAGGCTGAGGTGCAGGATCACAAGTTCGAGGCCAGGCTCAGCAACTTAGGGAGGCCCTAAGCCACTTGGAAAGACCCTGTCTCAAAGTAAAAAGGGCTGAGGATGTGGCTCAGTGGTAAAGCACCTCTGAGTTCAATCCCCAGTAAAATAAATAAACAAACAAATAAATAAATAAGCTACACCATCTGTAGAGGAAGAATGAGTTAGAATGGATTAGAGGAGGGGAAAAAGAAAGGGAAGAGTCCTGGTTAGGAAGTTGTCTCCTTAAAGTAGAGTTGGTGGGAATGACAGTGGCCGAGTGAGGTGGTCAAATTCAGGAAATACCTTGAAGCTGCAGCCAATAGGATTTGCCCAAGCATTGGAGGAAAAGAAGGCCCCAGTCAAGGGTGACTGACTTGGACCTGACCAAGTGAGCAGATGAATTGCCGATTATGGAGATTGGGGGGTGGGAGGTGGGCTCTGTTTAGACAAGCAAGGTCCTCTGGGAGGAAAGGATGTTTAGAACCTGGACGGAGGAATTGGCATCTAAGGGAAGGTAGGAGCTTGGGACCCTCACCTTCTGCAGTGTGGGGGAAACAAGAGGCCACCAGAGTGTCACTAGCTCCTTCATTCATTCATTCACTCTTGCATTCAGCAAAAATTTAGTGGGCGTCAGAGATAAACCAGACACTTTTCTGGGTTCTGGGGAAAGCAGCTGGGAACAAGAGGGACAATGTTGCCACTCTAATTTGTTACCTTACTTTCTAGTGGGAAAGACAGGTGATGAACAAGAAAACACTAGTAAAAGAGGTTTTTTTCTTTTTTTTTTTCAGCACTGGGACTTGAACCCAGTGGTGCACTACCACTGAGCTACATCCCCCAGAACTTTTAATTTATTTTTTATTTTTTGGTACCAGGGATTGAACCCAGGAGGGTCTTAACCACCCACCCACATCCCCAGCCCTTTATATATTTTATTTAGAATCAGGGTCTCACTAAGTTGCTTACAGCCTCGCTGAGTTGCTGAGGCTGGGTTTGAAATCGCTATCCTCCTGCCTCAGCCTCCCAAATTGCTGGGATTACAGGTGTGTGCCATCTCACCCAGCCAAGAGAGGATTATTTTATAAAAGAGAAATTATAATAAAAAAGGATGAGTATTATAGGGAATATCAGAGAGTGGTGGCAAGTGACTGGGGAAATCAGGATAGGGCAGGAGGTGCCAGGTGTGGTGACATGCCTATAATCCTAGCAACTCAGAAGGCTGATGTAGATTTGCAAGTTCAAGGTCAGCTTGGGCAATTTAGCCAGACCTTGCCTCAAAATAAGAAATAAAAAGGTCTGGGGATATAGCTTAGTGGTAAAGCACACCTGGGTTCAATCTTCAGTACAAAAAGAAAGAAAGAAAAGATTGGGCAGGAGGGTTTCCCAGGCATGTCTAATAACCAATCCCAGACGCCCCAGGACGACTAGGTCTTTTGTCTAGTGGCTACTGTGTCTTTACGAGGGGGAGAGAGAAGTAGACCCACAGTAACCCTTAGGGGTGTTTGTGAAAGGCTTGGTCCCAGAGGAAGACTCTCTTGAGGCAAGGCTCAAGAACATGGCCTGCCTGCCAAGCTCTGGGGATCAGGAACCTTGGACCCTGGAATGGGGTGCACATGGAGGCAAGGGCACAGAAAACCTGGGAGAAGGGCACACTGCAGCCCTGCCAAGCAAAGCTGCTGCCCCCTGCACATTTCCGAGCATGCGCAGGCGCTGCTTGCTCTGTACTGTTCAAGGGTTTCTGCTATGCAAAGAATTTTCTTTGTGCTTCTTGGTGCTTTATCCTGCAAGGAATGAGTGAGTGGGGCAAGGGTCTCTGAAGGCTCCTAAACCCAAATCCCTTTCTCATTTCTACCATGGCTTAGATAGGTTACCTCAGGCAATATGTTTATGTCCTTTGGGGACAGCCAAGTTTATACAGGGCAGCAACTGAAAACAAGCTTTAAAGATGGGGGCTCAGGGCTGAGGTGATAGCTCAGTGGTAGAGCGCTTGCCTCGCTCATGTGAGGCACTGGGTTCGATCCTCAGCACCACATAAAAATAAATAAATAAAGATATTGTGTCCACGTATAACTAAGAAATATTTAAAAAAAAAGATGGTGGCTCAGACAATTGTGGGCCAGCTTTAGGGGTGGTGGGGGGTTGCTGGGAAAACCTGGGAGGCTAATACAAGTGCCTTAGCTGGACTGAGGCACACACAGACAGCGGGGGAGGGAGATTTGTGAGACATATGTTCAAGTGCACTTAGAGAGTGAGCGCTGAGGGACTGGGAAGGCCAGGGGTATTCTTGGAGTTTCTAGCTTGGGCACTTGGGGGAAAGATGGACTAGTCACTGTATTATGAACCACAGAAGGAGCAGGTTTGGAGGGAAAGGGATTAAGTTCTGCTTGAGGACATGAAGTGCAAGATGTCTGACACACTGCTAAAAATATGGATCTGAAGTTTAGGGAAAACAGGGGACCCACACATGCTGAGTCAGAAGTCATCGGGGCCCAAGGGGTGTTTGTGGCACACTCTGCCTCCCTCACAGTTGGAGACACTGGTCAATGGGATGTGAGTCAGGTGAGAATCCCACTTCCAGGCCTGGTCCATGAAATCGACCCTCAACCCACCAATCCTCCACTCTAGGGTCAGCTGACTTTTTGGTAAAGAACCAGATAGTAACCATCTCGGGCTCTGTGAATCAGGCAATCTCTATTGCAGTTTCTCAGCTCTGCCATGGTAGCATGGGTATGGCCATAGGACATGTATCCATGGATGGGTATGACTGTGTTCCAATGAAATTTTATCTACAAAAAGAGGCCAGTCCTGCTCTACTCTACTCTCTATCAGCTGTGTGGGTTCTGATGTCCAGCTCTCTCTTAGATGTCTTGTGTGGGAAAATGGCACAGCCTCCATCTGTCTGGGTCATTCATTGGCTATAAGGAACACCTTATATCCCTCACCTCTACATCCTTCTTTGATAACGTGAGAATAAACTCACATTGTGTCTAATAACTGAAATTTGGGGGTTTATCTATTACACAGATTCATGTTACTTTAACTCATAAACTGGTACTGGTATGACATTGGGTCTGGTGGTAAAGAATCCATTATCAAGGTCTGAAAAGATGGAGACCCAGCCACACCAGGGCAAAATATTTGGTAAAATTATCACCTGATAACTGGGTGTGGAGGTAGGAGAGTACTCTCTTAGCATGTGGGAGGTCCTGGGTTCAATCCCTAGGACTGCAAAAGCCAAAACAAAAAAAAAAAACTATTGCTTGAGGGCTGGGGATACAGCTCAGTTGGTAGATCGCTTGCCTAGCATTCATAACACCCTGGGTTCAATCCCCAGCACCAGAGAACAAAACAAAACTGTTGCTTGAGATGAACAGGCCAACCATCCTCTGAGTCTGTAACTCTCGGGAAAAGGGTTGAAATGCAGAAGGCTATTCCCAGCCTTGGTTGTCACTGGCCCTATTTGATGAGGTCTTACAAGATTAAGATGGGCCTAGGCAAGCAACAGCTGATTTGTAAGCAGAACTAAAATGAAATAAAGATTGCAGAAATTTGGAGTCTGGGTTGGGAAAGTTGACTGTTTCTAGATGCCAACTAGAAGGAAACTATATTTTAAAAGTGTTGGATCCAGGAGGCTACGAGGGTAGCTCTGTGGTAGCCCCTGTATACTTAGCGTGTATAAAGCCCTAGGTTGGATCCCGAGCACTGAAAAATAAAAATAAGTAAATAAGAAGTCTTGAGCAACAAAGGGCCGTTAGGCCTCAGTCTTGTGCAAGGTCAGAGTTAGGAGTGTCCTTTCCCAAGCCTGGGAACCTTGACATTGAGAAGGAATGGCCTGAGAGCAGGAAGCAGAAAGTCAGGCTGGAGAACAGTGTCTAAAAATGAATTTTATGTGTGGTTGCTGGCATCTGGACCTCATGGAGCAAATAGAGAAGGAAACTTTTCAGGTTTTGAGCAGCTGCATTGTTCCAGCCATAAGCTGGAACTAAAAAAAGAAAAATCTATTTGACCCTTTGGGCCCCCAAACCACCTTGAGGCCTCCAAACCCCTAACACCAGGAGTTCTGGGCTGCAAAGGATGAGTGGCGACCCAGGAGGGTGCACTTTCCCCAGAGGGCAGGAGTCCCAGCGCTGGCCTTTCCCAGGATGGCACCTCACCGAGGTCAGAGCCTGTCTTCATCTTTTCTATTTTCAACCTCTCTTCTGAGGTTGATGTTGGGCTGTGGTTTTCCTGTCTGAGCCCTACCACAGGTATTGGAAGTGAGTGCATGTGTTGAGGGTGGGGAAGGATGGACACAGGTAATTATTTTTTAGCTCATTGGTTTCCAGGACCCAAGGAGCCTTGGGAGGAGAGAGAACCCTGCATCTGTTGGAGGTTCCTGCTTTTGTCGAGGTCCCAGGAGACGGGAAGGGTATGAGACTTAGCTGTCTCTTTGAGGAGCACTGAGTTGGGTGAAAGGCTATTTGGTGACCACTGGGCAGCCTGTGTCAGGGACTGACAAGCTGCTCATCAAAGCTAAGTCTTCTACCTTCCTTGAAGAGCCCATTTAGACCACACCCTCCACTTTTTTTTTTTTTTAGAGGTGCTGGGGATTGAGCCCAGGAAGATTCTTCCACTGAGCTACATCCCCAGTCATTTTTATGTTATTCTGTGTCAGGGTCTCACTAATTTGCCCAGGCTGGCCTAAAACTTGGGTGTTTTTGTTTTTTTTGTACTGGGGATTGAACCCAGGGGTGCTTAACCACTGAGCCACACCCCCATCCCACTCCCTTATTAAAAAATTTTTTTTAAAGTTTAAAAACCATATCTTTAGTAGCAGTCTTTAGAACACTCACTCTAGATTTAAAAATTAATAATTTGTTACAGCATGCATAAAAGTGTAACAGTGAACAAAAATCACAACTGACAAATATATTGGTTAACATTCCAAACATAACCAATGAACATGGTCTAGGATTTTTTCTTATTGGTATTCACTTCAGTAACTTGAATTCACAGATAAAAGCAGATGTACAAGTAAACACAGATTATACATGCAAATTTCTGTTGACAAAGGTCACATGTGCAGGTACATGAATTAGAAGCATGCGTGTAGAATTATGGCCAAACTTTGAAACACAGAAATGTAAAAATTACGTCTTGAAAATACGAAGAGATGGTCTACACACTTCAAAAATCAAATATTGCTTATGCCAGAGATGGATGACAGCTATAGGATTCAAGTGACAAGCAGTAGATCTCAAGAAATTAATACTGGTCCAAGAGAAAGGGAGTATTTTTACATTTCACTGAAAATACATTGACTACTAGAATACAAAATATAGCAAGAACTCAGGGAAAAAATTACAAAATCTAAAGCCAATTACGTACTATTTCTTATTCCCTAAACAACAGCATGACATTAAAAGCAAACTGCACCTGCATTTGAATTGCCAATTTCACATGACAATGAAATGCAACCAGAACAGTTTCAAACTCCAAATGAAAAGTCTGCAGGTCTCAGATTAAAATGTGGAAAGTTTCAAATGAAAGTAATAAAAATACAATTGGTTTTGTTCTTTATGAGTGGAATAAAAAATTGACATTTCTTTGAAGCTTGGAATGACTAAATTTCATTTCTCTCAAAGGTTCTATATTATTTTTTACTTAGTGGTGCAAGCTGTCTTAACGTAGCTTATGGAGTTCGTCTCTACAAAGTTCTGTCTGTTGCTGTTCTGATGAATCAAAAGCTATTCTTCATTAACTTAACTGTATGTGTATTTTTTGCTATAACACTTAACACATGAACAGACATCTATTATTTTTTCACTAAAACAAAAGAGTAAAATAGTTTTCTTCTATCAGTATTGTATTTTAAAAAGGTTAATATTAGCCGGGCACGGTAGCACACGCCTGTAATCCCAGCACTTAGGGAGGCTGAGACAGGAGAATCGCGAGTTCAAAGCCAGCCTCAGCAACAGTGAGGCGCTAAGCAACTCAGTGAGACCCTGTCTCTACATAAAACACAAAATAGGGCTGGGGATGTGGCTCAGTGGTCGAGTACCCCTGAGTTCAATCTCTAGTACCAAAAAAAAAAAAAAATGGTTAAATGGTTAACATTAAAGACAAAGAACCATTGTTTTCTTTGACATTAAGCTTCTTGCACTTATTAAGCTTCCTTCTCCTGCCTGCATTCTTCTGCCAATTTATTCAGAAATTTCTTTAATTTCTGTTAATGAGGAAGTCTGCTGCAATGAGTATCTTTGCAACTTCATTTGTGTAAAAGAGTGAACACAGCTTACAGTAGAACCCTGTTTTAGGCATCACACAGTTTATACCAACAGGAACATTGGGCTGATTTGGTCCAATTCTCTCCTGATCTGGGATTGCATCATCTTCCTTTTTTGCATTGCTTTGACCATCTGTATCTTCACTTCTGTCTTTGCTGGGGTCATCAGCAGTCTCAGCAGATTCAGCACCTGGTTCTGTATTTTCCTCATTTTTCATTCCATTTTCTTGATCAAGTTCCTTGAGCTTGTCCACTTTGATTTCAACCGAACCGTCATCACTTTTGTCCCCAGATTGAAATGCCATGCCCAATTTACGGAGTTTCTGAAGTTCCAAATCTTCCTCATCACCAACCTCATCCAGAGTGACAAAACTTTCCATACTCCCTGGGAAATAACGCTTTTTAAGCCTCTTTGCTGCTCCTAAAGCACTCGCATTTGCATCTTTTTTTCACAGCTTTATCTGAAGGCTCCTTTTTCCCATCAAAAGTCACATCACCTAAATTAGCAAGATCAGTCTCATCTCCCACAGAACTGCCGCTTAAAAAATATTTTTAAATTTTGAGACATGCTCTCACTGAGTTGCTTAGGGTCTCACTAAGTTGCTGAGGCTGGCTTTGAACCCGTGATCCTCCTGCCTCAGCCTCCAGTGTCACTGGGATTACAAGTGCGTACCATCACACACCTGATAAACTATCTTCTTTTATTTGGTACCAGGGATTGAAGTCAAGGGTGCTCTACTGAGCCACATCCCCAGCCCTTTTTATTTTATTTATTTTTTGCTTGTAGGTAGACACAATACCTTTATTTTATTTTATTTTTATGTGGTGCTGAGGATCGATCAAACCTAGTGCCTCACATGTGCTAGGCAAGCACTCTACCGCTGAGCTACAACCCCAGCCCATCCTCAGCCCTTTTTATTGTTTTATTTTGAGACAGAGTCTACACTAAATTGCTCAGGGCCTCGCTGAATTACTCAGGGTTTCTCTAAGTTCCTGAAGCTGACTTTGAACTTGTGATCCTCTTGCCTCAACCTCCGAGCCACTGGGATTATAGGTATGTGCCACCACACCTGGCTTAAACTCTCTATCTTCTTTTTTTTTTTAAAGTATTTTTTAGTTGTAGATGGACACAATGTCTTTATTTTATTGTTTTGTATGTGGTGCTGAGGATCGAACCCAGGGCCTCATGCATGCCAGGCAAGCGCTCTACCGCTGAGCTACAATCCCAGCCCCTCTATCTTCTTTATAGTGGATGCAGCCATAGGTGGAGTTCCAGCCAGTGGGACATGTGTGGAAATGACATATATATCTATCATAAAACCCATAAAACCTTCCACACTATTCTTTCCCCTACCCCCCGCCCCTTCTAGTCTTGCTCTCTCCAGGCTGCTGACTGGATATAGATGTTTAAGGTCAATGTGGAAGCCACAGGTGAAAGATGGTCCTTTCCTGACTTTGTAGAACACAAATAAATTGGGTTATATATGAAAAAATATGCTTTTATTACACTAAGTCACTGAACCCCTGGGGTCTGCCTGTTGTAGCAGCTAGTGTTACCTTAGTTAAAATAGAGTTGAAACCATAGGAAGAGAACAGCCAGTGCAGGGAGGGACAGGGAGAGAACAGGGTGAGAACTTGGGGAGCACCAACGTGTTTAAAGGGAGGTGAAAGAAAAAGAGGAGACTGAGGAGGGTGGAATGAGCCTCTGGGAGAAAAGGAATGTGGTGGATACAGAGGGAAACATACACACACACACCTCTGCCTCTCCCATTCTGAAAAGGCTTTGTTTATTGAGAGAGAAAGGGTGCAAACAATTTGAAAATCAACAGCTTATTTAATTAGCTTTTCTGTTTGCTTGTCAAATGGGCAAGTGGGCATTGTATTTTTGGGGTACGTTTTCTAAGCATCTTGAAATCCCATGAAATCCTTGTGTGGGGGGAGTTGTGAGGCAGATTCCTTAAGCAACCTTTTGGGAGAATTTTTATCAGGGGGAGCAACTGCTTGGTCCTCCCTCCTTCTTTCCCTTCTGCCTTATGCTTCCTGCAAAATAGTCATGGTGGGAGCCTGCAGCCGCTCTGGAAGCCCGCTTTGCCATCTTGGTACTGGACCAGGTGCTTCATTATTTTGTCACAGCCAGAGGATCTTTTTGATTTTCCAAAATCCAGCAAGTTTTTTCCCCTGAAAACTCGCAGGCCCTTATTTGCTAAGTAGCCTTTATCTCTGACAAATCTGTGAAACTTCAACATCGTGGTTTCCATGGGCTGGGATTGCTGGTGGGGTCTGTTGAAGCCTTGGTTGGAAGATGCAGAGAAGACGCTTGGTAAGCAGGGCTTGGCGTGGTGAGAGGGAACACTATTAAGAATCTATTTTGCAAACAAATCCTGGGTTAGGTACAGGGCACAAGGGTGGGCCTGTGAGAGTCCCTTTCCATCAGGGACTCATGTGGAGGACAGGTCACCATGGCATATGGTAGATGAGATGCAGAGCAAGATGTAAGGTGGTGGGGAGCCCAGGAGGGTACAGGGGCTAAAGTGGGTTTGGGGCAGATTTACATGGGGGTCTTCTGGACCCCTCTGAGATTCAGAGCTAAGGATCCTGTCCTTAGAGCAGGGCATGCAAACACAATCTTGTCCTGCCAGCCTCAGTGCTTTCTAGAACTCCCAAGGCTGGCCTGTGGGTCCCAGGAAAAGAGCCTCTGCTGTGCAGGGTTGCTTTCCACTCCGACTAAATGCTCGTATGTGAGTCAGCTTCATCCTGCCCTGCCAAGGATCACCGCCTTTCCATAGGTGGAACGCGCTCAGAGTCACACCGCTGCAAGTGGGTTACCTGGGTTTGAAGGCAGGTGTGTCTGAGTCTCCTCTCTCTTCACAGGATGCCATGCATCTCCTCAGCTGTGTGGACTCATTGCCAACACAAAAGAGCCAGGAGAGGGATGGGGAAGGGCCCAGGGAGGAGGGCTCATCAGGAAGACGCTGCCTGGGGGCGCTGGGGGGAACAGGGCAGAGAATGGAAGGCCTGGAGATGGGCGGGGCCTCGCTCAGCAGTGAAGCTCCGCCCATCTGAAGCCAAAGCCCACACTGTGGGCAGCCTTGGGCGTCCAGCAGGTCACTGGTGTGAGCAGGTGGAGTGGAGCCAGCCCTGGGACCTCAGAGGTGGGAACAGGTGCAAGGCGACGCTGGCAGACACCTTCCTCTTTCTTCTGCTTGCTGGCCTGACCTCGGCTGCCCCCGCTGCCCAGCAACGCTGGCACTCAGTCTCTGCTTTTGTTGGCATCACAGGCAGAATGATGAGGGACAGATAGCCCAAAAGTCACTGGAGAGATTCAGAGGCATTTCCCCGCAAATGGGAGGCTCCTCCTTTGCCCTGTGTATTAATTTCTAGGGTCGCTCTAACGAAGTACCACAAACTGAGTAATTTAAAATGACAGAAATTAGTTATCTTGTGGTTTGGAAGCCAGAAGGCCAAAATCAAGGTGAGGGCAGAGCCAGGCACCCTCTGGAACGTAGGGAGGCTTCCTCACCTCTTCCAGCTTCTAGTGGCCAAAGATTTCTGCCCCCACCAGTTTCCACAAGGTGCCCCCTCTGTATCTGTATCTGTATCTCTCTCTATAAGGATACCAGTCATGATGAAGGACCTGTCCCGCTTCAGCCTGACTGCACCTTAGCCAACCACATCTGAAGAACCCTATTTCCAAATAAAATCACGTTCTGAGGTGCTGGGCGTTAGGACTTCCACATATTATTTTGGGGCAAACAGTTCAACCCATAACACCCTGCAGGGTAATTTACCCTTTCCCTATTCTGTGCCACCCTTAACAGCCTATGGATTTCAGTGCCTTCCTCCCATGGCCTCCAGCACCTGCAGACTTGGCTAAGCTGGGAACTTTGGGGCTCGTACAACCCCTGCCAGGAGATGAGGAGATCAAATCTGTCTCCTGCCATCAAAACCTCCCTCCTTGAGCATTCCTGCAAGTGACAGCGTGCTGCTAATGTGTGCCAGCGGCTTAGGGCACCTGGGTTGTGCTGCTAGCCTCTGATAATCTCCTCCTGTCTCAGCAGGAAAGTGGTGGTGGCAGGTGGGCAGGGGCTGCTGAATGTCACCTTAGGACGGTGGGAAGGAGACTGGCACCAGTGCTTTTTCATGCCAGGGGAGAATTCTCCTCTTGACTCTGCTCGAGGGGTTAGCAGGTGAGGAGGGAGCCAGGTTCTGGTCTGAGTTTCCTGACCCACAGTCCCTGGCCAACTGCAGGAGCTGCGGTGACAGAGGGTGCAAAGCCCGTTCAGCTCTGGGACAGTTTCCAGCGACAACCCAAAATGGGCCCTGAGTCAACTCAGAGCTGGCTGAGAGGGGTCCTCAAATCCCACCTTGGCTGCACCGACAAGTTCACTCAGTACTTTTGGGGTCCAACTGCTGTACTGAGGGGAGCAAACAAACAAACAAACCCAAAAACAAAAAAAGGAGAGATGCTGGGGGAGAAGCATTCAGAGGAGGAGAGTGCAGGATGGGCCACCTCCAGTTTGGACAGGCAGGGAGCTGTCACTTGAGAAGTTGGCCCCAAGAGTTGGCTTGTTACCCCCAAGTTCTAAGGTACCGCACTTGTAGCAACAAAGAACATCTGATTGGGCGGGGATGGCACCTGCCGGTAATCTCAGAGGCTTGGGAGGCTGAGACAGGATCACAAGTTCAAAGCCAGCTTCAGCAATTTAGTGAGGCACTAAGCAACTCAGCGAGACCCTGTCTCGAAATAAAATATAAAAAGGGTTGGAGATGTGGCTCCGTGGTTGAGTGCAGCGAGTACTCACTCCCCCCAAAATAGAATACCCAATTATAGTAGCAGAGAGCATGGCGGGTGACTGCAGCACACCTGACCCCACCTGGGGATTTGTGTCACCAGATCCTGCACAAAGGTATTATCACTCACTGTGCTGGGGGGCAGAGAGGTAAGTGACTAGAAAACTGCTAGTTGGTGGTGCAGGAGGGATTAGGAGTCAGGACAACCTGTCCCAAAGAAAGCTCTTTCGGTTTATCCTGCCAATCTCTTCCCAGTTGGGGTAGAGTTCTTTGGTTATTGCTTATTGGCTGGTGAAGGATATGGTTGACAGGTGATGATGCTTACCCAACCTGATAGGAACTGGGACTTTAGGTGGCAGCACCTTTCGTGGACAGAGAGCCCTTCCACCATTCAGGTGTCAGTGGCTGGGGTGGGTGGGGTCAAGGTGAAGGACACATGGTGTGTCATCTTCATGAGGCACCTCTGCTCTCAGGGTGGCAGTATAGACATTGAGGCAGTGGGGAGTGGGTGGGGCTCATCTGGGAGGAGATCCTTTGCCATGGTATCCTAGAGGGGCTCTCAGTCTTGGGTCACAAGTGCTAGCCTGGATCCTCTGTGAAGATGAGAGCCTCCATAGTCCTGGACAATTCAGGATGCACTGCGGAGGAAGGAAGTGTGGACTGGTGACCGTCCCCAGGCAGAAGCAGAGTACAACTTAGTGGTATTCGTGTCTAGGCACCCTAGAAGTCACTCCTTGGAGGGTGGCAGAAGGTTCTGGAATTTGGGAGCCAAGACACTGCACATAAGAGACCCTCACATCAGTGGCCCATGGTTGATGATGTGGCAGGGATTGCCAGCTGCTCTCCAAACTGGCCTCTTCTTCCTTCTGTGCAGCCAACACTCTATTCCCAGCTCCCTTGCAGCTACATGTGGCTATGTGACAGGGTTCAGCCAAGGAAATGTGACTATTTTCCTAGGCCCTTCCAAGACTATAAAAACTATCCCCACAGAAATGGTCCTTCCTGCTCTCTTTTCCGTTGCTGCTTGTCAACGTCCAAGATGGTCCCAGAGGCCAGGCGATGAAGGTGACAGAGCCTTAGCATTTGAAGAACTGTGTGTCACAGAGCTAAACCTGTATTAGTGTCACTGGACCCACCTGGTTATGTGAATGGAAATTCACAGATTTGACTGTGTTTGTGCCACTATCTTTCTTGGGTGTATTGCAGAGTTAACCTACCCTCTCCAATACAGACAACCATGAAGCTTCTAGGCCACAGGATCCCGTAGCTTCCACTTCCAGATGTTCTGAATCTGTTCAACACTTTTGGTTCCCCAGACTGTATCAGATGTGGAACTGGAACTCTCATCAGACAGCAGCTAAGTCAATTTCTTTGGATGACTGACAAACTTATGGTGATCTGATGCACCAAGGTGGAGAGCCAGGCTACTGTAAAGTGGTCTGTCAACCTTGGAAGGGCCATGATTGTTCCCATCAGTGATCTTGTCAGTGGAGGAGTTCTTGGAGAGGGAGGACTTGACTCAGGACAAGTGGGGTCCTTGGCATATGTGATGGGAAAGAATTTGGGCATACACCAGAGACAGATTTATTTAAGAAAGCAGATACATACTCAAAAGAGAACATGAGCCATCTTGAGAGAGAGAAACAGCAACCTCTTGGTCTGGGGTGTTAGTATTTAGAGGGACAGTAGCTAGGACTGGGCCTGGGGGCACAGGCCTGTAATCCCAGTGAGGCAGGAGGCTGAGGCAGGAGGATTGCAAGTTTGAGGACAGCCTTAGGAAATAAGCAAGGCTTTAAGCAGCTTAGTGAGATCCTGTCTCAAAATAAAAATAAAAATGGCTAGTCATCTGGCTCAGTGGTAGAGTGGCTGAGGGTTCAATCCCCAGGACCATAAATAAATAAATAAATAAATAAATAAAATTAGAGAGACAGTAGCGAGGGGCTGAACTAGAGGTGGAGTCAGGGTAGAGTCATGGTTTCCTGGCAGTTTTCCTTCCTTTGTATCATGTTACCTTTTGCAGGCAAGGGCATGGGCTAGGTGCTCCCAAGTTACTTCTTCTTCTTTTTTTTTTGGTACCAGGTGTAAAGATTAGACAACCAGGAGGATATGAATTAAGCCGCTCGGCAAGGCTTTATTGGAATACACGCCCTCGGGCCAAATCCTCCGTCCATCAGAGAGTGTCTGGAGAAATGGTGCTGGGGCTCCAGTGCACAAAGAATTTCAAGAAAGCCCGGTCAGGAAGGGGAGGGCTTGAGGGCAGGAAGAGAAAGCCAGAGTCCTTCCTGGATAGGTCAGGAAAACTTGCTGATTGACAGGAGGCGTGTCTACTGGTGACATCACATCTGGCTTGCTGCTGCTTTGCAGCTGCTGACCGGTTCTCCTAATTGGACATTTTGGACCCTGACCAGACCTAACGCCAGGGATTGAACTCAGGGGCACTCGGCCACTGAGCCACATCCCAATCCCTATTTTGTGTTTTATGTAGAGACAGGGTCTCACTGAGTTGCTTAGTTTCTCGCCGTTGCTGAGGCTGGCTTTGAACCCGCGATTCTCCTGTCTCAGCCTCCCTAAGTGCTGGGATCACAGGTGTGGCCACCATGCCTGGCTCCAAGTTGCTTCTTTAGCATTCCTGCAGGCACCACTCTTTTGAGACTCAGCCTATTTTTCTTTTTCTGCATCCCCAAATTCCTATCTCAGTCTCAACTAGGACCAGCCTTCTGGTCCCACAGAGTTGGTGTAGAAGCAGAGGGAGCCTGATGTCCCAACCAAAGCACAGAAGGTGTCACCCTAGGGGAAGTGGCTCAGAGAACAAAGAAGGAAGTAAAAACAGGTTTCTTAGCTCCTGGCAGCCTGTGGCAGCCACTGGACCTTTCTCTTTCTCAAGGGGGCTGGCTATTGGGGTAACAGAGTGGCACAAAGATGACAGGGTTTCTGTTGTCTCTGGCGGATGCTTTTTGACAGAACATCAACTGGATCTAGTTAAAATAAAGCAAGCCCCACCCCCCTTCCATCCCTGCCCCACACCGGAAGGCAGTAAGGAAAGTCCCAGAGAGTAGCAGCAGCCAGGATGTCCCTGAAGACCTCAGAAGCCAGAGCCAGGCAACCAACTCCATTGTGGCTTTTCAAGGTGCCAGCAGCTCCACATCCTTCCAGGATCCCCCACCTGGAGGCCAGAACCACGGCAGAGGAATCCTGAGGAAGGGTCTGAGGAACGGTCAGATGGGCCTGGCTGGGTAATGGCCCTAGACAGGAGAGGGAGGGGGTCAGTCCAAGTCGCAGCCTCACCCATGCAGGAGGCAGAGTCTGGGTGGAAGAAATAGCTTTGCTTTCTTCAAAATTCAGGAGCAGCCAGAGGTACTTCATTTTAAGACCAGCATCTACAGAAAAGAACAGCAGGCGGAGGTATTTTTCTCCAGATCTCTCTTAGCATGTGAAACAAAGGAAACTGATTTAGATGGTACAAAAACAAAGAAGGAAAAGAATCCAGTGAGTTCCACGAGCTTATTTATGGCCTAGGAGATAGACCACTGGTGCTATAGATAGACTACATCGCTACATCCTGTGCTTGCCATGTTTTGTGATTTCACTCAATTATCTAACTTGTGCTTTTCAATCTGGATAGTTATAATGATTATGATGGTAATGATACTGACTAATATAGTTTATTGCTTCTAATTTTCAGGCACAGTTTTCTTCTTTTAATTTAAGAGATGAAGTCTTGCTATGCAGGCTCATCTCCAACTCCTGGACTCAAAAGATCTTCCTGGTCCGGTGTGGTGGCGCACATCTGTAATCCTCAGATTTAGGAGTTTGAGGCAGAAGGATTTCAAGTTCAAAGCCAGCCTCAGCTACTTAGGAAGACCCTATCTAAAAATAAAAATAAAAAGAGGTAGGGATGTGGTTCAGTGGTTAAGTGCCCCTAGGTTCACTCCCTGGTGCTGGGGAAAGAGAAAAGCTCTTCCTGACTCAGCCTCCCAAGTGCCGAGAATAGTCAAGTGCACACACCTGGCTCCCAGGCAGAGCTCCCCCCTCAACTCCATACTGCAGATTGAACCAGGGGTGCTCTACTACTGAGCTCTATCCCTGTTAACAAGGACTTAGACTCTTCACTTTTGCCTACAAATGTCTGACAAGTGGCTAAAAGTAGGATTAAAAACGTGACATCTCTGCCTCCATTTTGATCCATTTCTTTGCTCCCAGGCACCTTGGAGTCCAAGAACAAGGGCTGATCTGATCAACATCTTGCGATGAGTCAAAGCTACCTCTAGGCAAGGGCAACTTTCTTATTTGAACAGGGCCCCACCCAACCAATCCTGAGCTGATGGACAGACCACATCTGATCAAGATCGCCTGCTTTGGCATCTGTGGAAAGCCTCCAGCTATCCAAGCTCCTCCCTTGCCCTCATTCCTCTCTCTATAAAACTTCAAAGTCACTGTCAGCCCCTCAAAGACAGCTAAGAACCTGGGTCTCTTGTCTTCCTGGTACAGCTACACTGACTAAATCACCTCTCGTGCTATTCAGTATTATCTTTTCTGTTTGGTTTTGGGGTGAGTGGCTGACTTGATTTGTTGGATCCCGAGTCAGGTCTCTGGTCTGGAAATCTGGTAACATCCCCAGCCCTTGAACTTCCACCCTCCTGCTCCTGCTTCATCCTGCTGTGTAGCTGGGTTATACAGGCATGTGCCACCACACCCAGCTCCATGCAGATTTTTGTGTGTGTGTGGTATTAGAACCCTGGGGGCACATCCTCAGCCCTTTTTATTTTTATTTATTTTTATTTTTTTATTTTTTGGTACTGGGGATTGAACTCAGGTGCATTTGACCACTGAGCCACACCCCCAGCCCTATTTTGTGTTTTATGTAGAGACAGGGTCTCACTGAGTTGCTTAGCGCCTCGCCATTGCTGAGGCTGGCTTTGAACTCGCGATTCTCCTGTCTCAGCCTCCCTAAGTGCTGGGATTACAGGCTTGAGCCACCGCGCCCAGCTTTTTTTTTTTTATTTTGAGACAGCCTCTGACGAAGTTGCTGAGGCTGTCCTCAAACTTACCATCCTCCTGCCAAGCATGATTCTTAAGTGATGTTTGTTTCTTAAGTCTTCAAAATATTCATGTTAAGTGTGAGAAATAAAAAGTCCAGTGGCCCATTTTGAAAAGATGGTGGAATGAGATGGACCTCATTACCTTAGGTGCATGTATGACCGCCCATATGGTGCAACGCTGCATCATGTACAACCAGAGAGATGAAAAGTTGTGCTCCATTTGTGTGCAATGAATCAAAATGCATTCTGCTGTCATATATGCCTAATTGGAATAAACAAATAAACAAGCAAATAAATAAATAAAAATACAGTATTTAGCTTTAAATGTAAAATGACTGCAGATGTAAAAAGAAAACAGCTGAAGGGGAAAGGGAATGAATAGTTAGCAGCAGCTCACATCCCAGTGTGACAGTCTCAGCCCCTTCACAAACAGGAGGTGAGGGCAAGAGGGCTGACCTGACCAACAAAGATAAACAGCATAGTGACTCACCCCGAGAGATCGCAGAGAGGTGGGGATAACTGAAGGGATGTTTCTTTAAATAACCCAACAGGAGCCAGTAAAACCTAGGCGACATCCAGAAAGACAGTACACCCACGGTCCTAAGCCAATGGAGAACCAGGGGAGGCACCCCGCACACAAGGAAATAAAATACTGCTTGTAACTGCTCTGGGTGTGTTGCCAAAAGCGGGATCCTTGTCCCCAATGCAATCTAATATCGAGGACATGGTTTTGAGATAAAGGACAAAGAAGGTTTATTGCTTTGCAAGCAAAGGAGGAACACAGGGGACTCCTGTCCCAGAGGCTGTGATTCTCATCAGCAGGAATAGGAGGCTTTGAAAGAGGTGACCCAAAGGCTACAACCCTACGTGTTCTCTATTAGAGTCGTAATTCACTTGTTAATTTGGGAGACAGTCATTTCTGAGATCTTCTGGTACCATCCCCAAAGTCTGGATGACATTGTTCCTATGGTGGGTGTGTGCTCAGGGACAGGTAACTCTGCCTAGAATGAGGAAGAAAGGTAATCCTATTTTCCCTGAGATTAGGGAGGAGCAAGGAGAGCAGAAGAGAAAACAATGTCCATTTTAAAAAACAGTTGCAATGAGCCGGGCGTGGTGGGGCAAGCCTGTAATCCTACAACTTAGGGAGGCTGAGACAGGAGAATCGTGAGTTCAAAGCCAGCCTCAGCAACGGTGAGGCGCTGAGCAACTCAATGAGACCCTGTCTCTACATAAAACACAAAATAGGGCTGGGGATGTGGCTGAGTGGTCCAGTGCCCCTGAGTTCAATCTCCAGTACCAAAAAAACCCAGTTGCAGTGGCAGAGCAGCAAGGGCTATACTCAAAGCGTCAAGTGGACCACTGTTACAAGTCCTTTGATATTCTTCAGCTTTTCTCAGCAGTAAACACTGTTTTAATAACCACAGCACTTTGTGGGGGACCTAAGGAAATTACTTGGTCCATTGCCGCCCCCCCCCTTTCTGTCCTGTGGCCTGGGCTCAGGAGTGCTCTGCTGTAATTAGGCCTGATGAAGGACGATCTGGCCTTTCTGACTTGTTTCTCCTGAGCCATTCCATCTGGCCTTTCTGACTTGTTTCTCCTGAGCCAGTCACCTCAGAGTCCAGGAACAAGAGGCCTGATGGATAAGCACCAGGTGACAGCAGCTTTCTTATCAGTTAGGACCCACCCCACAAATCCAGCCTGGCCTGGGTCACCTGCCTGGCAGCTGTGCAATCCCTCAGATTATGAGGACCCACCCCGACCCTTGCCCTTATGCCCCTTCCTGCCCAACCTTGCAGCCCTTGCAGGCCCTCAGATGGGGCTGAGGACAAAGGTCCTTCTTGTTTTCCCAGGGCAGCTCTGCTGATTAAAGTCCCCATATGTTTCTCATCATTACCTTTTCTGTTCAGTTTTGGGCTGAGTGGCTAGACCTAATTTATTGGATCCTCAGTCAAGCCTCTGGCCTGGGACTCCAGTAACACTACCACTCAGCTACATCCTGAGCCCCTTTTAAATTTTATTCTGGGACAGAATCTCACTAAGTTGCTGAGGCTGCTTTGAACCTTCAATCCTCCTGCCTCAGCCTCCAGACTCATTGCCATCGTGTTGCCAAAAGCTTGGTCTTTGTCTCCGATGCCAATCCAATAACAAGGACATGGTTTTGAGAAAAAGGACAAAGAAGGTTTATTGCTTTGCTAGCAGAGGAGGAACACAGGGGACTCCTGTCCCAAAGGCTGATTCTGCCCATCAGCAGGAACAAGGACTTTTAAAGAGGTGATTCAGAGAAAAAAGAGATTACTGAGAAGAGATCAGGGAAAAGATCAGGGAGGAGAAGTTTGGAAAAAGAAAAAAAAAAGTAAGTTTTAAAACAAGGTGTAAAGACCAGAGGACTAGAAGGAGATGAATTAAAGCCTGGGAACTCGCCAGGGCCCTGGACAGCAGCGGATGGCTAACACGAGGGTTGGAAACGTCTTCCCAATCCAAGTGGCCTTGGACAGAGAGCCCATTGCACACGTGTGACTTATCGGATAGGCCTCTGGAGCAGACAGTCGGTGGGGGGCAAGCTGAGAAGTCAGAGGAGACGGGGCGGGGGACAGCCTACCTCACTTTTGTTGGTCCGGAGGAGGAAGACAGAGAGCGGCTCCCGGTCTGGTTTGGAGAGTTTGCCTCTACCCCAGTACAGGAGGAGTACTCTCCTGGGAACTCTCCTGGGTTTTGGCACCATTATGTAAAGACCAGAGGACTAGAAGGAGATGAATTAAAGCCGCTCGGCAAGGCTTTATTGGAAATATACACTCTCGGGCTGAATCCTCCCGTCCATCAGAGTGTGTACGGGAGAAATGGCGCCAGTGCTCCGGTGTATAAGCAATTTCAAAAGGCCCGGTCAGGAAGGGGAGGGCTTGTGGGCAGGAAGAGAAGACCAGAGTCCTTCCTGGATAGGTCAGGAAAACCTGCTGACAGGAGGCGTGTCTACTGGTGATGTCAGCATCTAGCTGGTCGCTCCATTTTGTAGCTGCCCTGACCGGTCCCTCTAATTGGACATCCTGGACCCTGATCCGACCTAACACAAGGATATAGTCAAAACACCAAGTGAACATCTATTACATTTCTCCACTGTCAATTTTTAGCTTCCATTTTTATGGAAAGTGGGAGATGACATCTCCAAGGTATTTCCTGCTGAAAGGGAGTGAAGTTGGGGAAAGTAACCCAAAGTCCTCGTTCTCTATCAGGTGGGACATGGACAGTTACAGGCATCCAGGATCAGAGCAGTCCAGAGGTGCATGGTGGCAGATGATGGGTGACTGAATAAGGCATATACAGGCCAGGGATTATGCTAAGACAACAATAAAGAGCAAAGCATTACATTTTTGTAAATAATCACAACAAAAACAATTAGTATTTCATGAAGTCTCTGAAAACCACGAGAATAGTAACTCATAATCTTTTTTTTTTTTTTTTGGTACCGGGGGCTGAACTCAGGGGCACTCGACCACTGAGCCACATCCCCAGCCCTATTTTGTGTTTTATGTAGAGACAGGGTCTCACTGAGTTGCTTAGAGAGGACCTTGCTGAATTACTGAGGCTGGCTTTGAACGTGTGATTCTTTTGTCTCAGCTTCCCAAAGTGCTGGGATTACAAGCATGTGCCACCGCATCTGGCTGTTTTGGTTTTTTTAGAAGCAATTCCTCTGCAAAACACTAACAGGCAACAGTTACAAAGTTTACAGGGAAAATACAAAATGAAATTATATTCAGTTTGTGTAATAGCAATGAACAAAGAAAAATCTTGAACCTTTACCTAGGTATACATTATATTCCCTGTTTGAGATCACAGTAATCTTTACAACAAAAATCAATCTTTTGAACGCAACTTTAAATGAGCTGAAGTCCAGCCTATTTTGGAGCCATTTTAACATGGAGTAAGTTGGGTGGCAGAGTGTTATCTCAGGTAAGGTGGGGCTCTTCGCAATTAACACAATACAACATTACACCTGAAACTTGAATCAAAGACAGGGTAAGAGAAGTTTTAACTATCTTTTGTGGAAAAAGTGGCAGAATGCTTCCATGTTTTACAATGTCAACTTTAAACAGATCAGGATCTCCTTATTATCTTTCAAAGATGCATTTAAATTCCAATTCCAGTGTGAAGAGTAACACAAAATTGTATCTATAACTTGTTGATCTGGCTATAAAACATCTAATGACATGAATAAATACCAACTACTTTGGTTATTTCCATATAAATCTGAGATTATTTCTCCAGATAATTTTAGTTTGGAGAACAAGCTTGGTTAAGTGCCCTCCAAAGCTTTACATTTAACTAAGTTTAACTTTTAAAGTACAATTTAGTATCCAGAGTGTATGCTAACAATAATTACATGTCTGTGTGTGTAAACAAAAGTCAAAGGATAGCATTAAATCACTTATACATTTAGGAAACAGTGTTAGTCATCAGAAATTGACTGAGTCAAAGCAAACAGGTCTTCCAATGACAGTGTGGCCCTTCTATGTCAGACACAATGTATAAAAGAGAGCACTTATTAGTTATCTTGCCAGTAAATTTACATAAACGTTAATTTTTGTAAACTTTTACATACCACATAGACAAGGCGTAGACAGATAGTTCTCAGATGCATACATATACCTAGTCAGATATATTTTGAGTGTCAACTATATTGTTATAACCTAAATAACAGTTGTTTGTTCAACCAGTTACAAAGTAATCATATGACTTTAAAACAGGTACAAACCAATTCCTTTAATATTTAGTTTCCTCAAGTAATAAAACCTGGAAAATGCAAGAAAATTACCCATAGATAAGAGCAGATCAATGTTTCAGACTTTGCTTCATATCTGTACATGAACGTTCAAATAACTTTACCTGACTGTGCTAATTGTAGCCAATTTAATCAAACACAAACTTTGAGATTTACCTCCTGCAAACCTTCTGTGACTGACTTAAACATTCATAACTTCTTTACATCCTTAGGTTTGTCCTCTTTCATCTTGGACTTTAGCACAAGAATATTACTTTACCAGACAAAATCCTTTCTCATCCAGAAACATTTCTTTTACCTTCTAATTTTCCATACTAAAATACATTTCCATACCCATAACTTTCTTTTATCTTTTCTAGTATCAGATCCTTTCTTAAATTCATATTCTGAAACAGATCTATGAATGTTATCTGTGCATTTAATTTACACAACAAATGTCATCCGAGGAGAGGGTTGGACAATCTAGCATATACAAAAAAACTGTGCCTTAATCTTTTTTTTTTTCTCCCAGGTTGCATTCAAGGGATTGGAGCACAGGATATTTTTGAGTCTGACCTGTCTCCATTATTATTATTACAATGCCATCAATTTTAAGTCATTGCCATTGTCAGCTGTTCCCAGAGGCTCCTTTTTGGCCTTTTTCTTATACAAGGCTTATTGCTATGCAATGGAGGAGGCCCTCTCCATCCTTTTCATTAGGCTTCTTTGAAGACACCTTTGCAGAGGCTGCCTACAAAAACAAGTGGGCCTTAGTTTATGTCTTTTTCTTTTCTAGGTGCAGTTATTTATTCTGCCAGTCTCCCCAGGCGTGTAGTTTGATGGGATACTTTTTTTTTTTTTGGTACCAAGGATTGAACTCAGAGGCACTTGACCACTGAGCCACATCCCCAGCCCTATCTTTTGTTTTATGTAGAGACAGGGTCTCACTGAGTTGCTTAGCACCTCGCCATTGCTGAGGCTGGCTTTGAACTCACGATTCTCCTGTCCCAGCCTCCCAAAGAGCTGGAATTACAGGTGTGCGCCACTGCGCCCAGCTGATGGGATACTATTATAGCAAGAATTTCTTTGCTCCAGTGATGAATATCCCCTGGCCAAATGGGGTCACCTGTCAGATTTTGAAGGAGGAGACTATTCCTGTCCCCAGGTCATAAAATGACAGTGCTGGAACCTACTACCACATCCTTTGTGGCCAGCAGCCTCCATCTCTCAGGAGTAAAAGGCTGGAAGGCAGAGCAGAGGCCAAGTTCTCTTTGGCCATTTTTCTACAGTCCAGGCAGCTTTTCTGATATTTCTTTGAGCCTTCCCCCACCCTCCCACCCAAGTTTAGGGCCACAGTGAGATGATCTGCAGCTGCCTGGGGCCAGGCTGAGAAACAGTGCTGAGAGTGCCCGCACTGGGTTTTAAATATTTGATATTTTTAATCCTTTCTTCTCATGTCCTGCTATCCTTGCACCCAAGAGGCCGTGCCTTTGGGCACCTTCAACATAGTTCCTGACAGTTCAGACCCCTTATGTGACTGCATCAATGCATGTGCATACAGCATCTCTTTCATATACTTTAGCCCAACAGACCAACTTCAATGTCAAAATTGTATAATAATCCAGAAAAATCACTTAAAGGCCAGGTTGTGTTATAGCAGACCCTCTTTCTCCGGACAGGCTTATACCTATAGGTGGCTCATACAGCCAAGATCTCTCTGCTCAAGAGACCCATAAGATCAATGCAGCATGGCCCATTTCTTAAAGGCCAGTAACAGATTAAAAACAAAAACAAGAAAAACAGACAAGAGAGGATCGCCAAAACCAGGGCTGACA
>CM053402.1:24266201-24305115 GCA_028644305.1 Xerus rutilus
AGCCCTCAGATTTACAAGAGGCCTCCAGTGGAGATGAGATGTCTCCTCTCAACAAGGTTGTCCACCCAGAAGCAGAGAGGCACTGGAGGGACAGGAAATGGACCACACCCAACCAAGAAAGTGTGCCTTGTTGCTACAGCATGGCACCTGTGGTGCATGAATAATAACACAAGTCCTGTAACTACCTGTGGGTAGCACTGTTTTTTGTTTTTTAAAGATAGGTAAGTCAACAGCTGGACGTGTTGGTGCACATCTGTAACCCCAGCGACTTGGGAATCTGAGGCAGGAGGATCACAAGTTCAAGGCCAGCCTTGGCAACTTAGGGAGACTCTGTCTCAAAGTAAAAAATGAAAAACAGCTGGGCGTGGTGGCACAAGCTTGTAATCCCAGCACTTTGGGGGGCTGAGACAGGAGAATCACGAGTTCAAAGCCAGCCTCAGCAACAGCGAGGCGCTAAGCAACTCAGTGAGACCCTGTCTCTACATAAAACACAAAATAGGGCTGGGGATGTAGCTCAGTGGTCGAGTACCCCTGAGTTCAATCTCCAGTGCCAAAAAAAGAAAAAGAAAAAGAAAAAGAAAAGGGCTGAGGATGTAGCTCAATGGTAAAGTGCCCCTGGGTTCAATTCCTAGTGCCATAGATAAATGAATGAAGAGAATTAAGTCTACAGATTACCAGATTGGGATAGGCAGAAAGAAATTGCCCTAATTCCTGGGACCCGTAAAGCTTACCTTAGTTGGCAAAAGACATGATCAAGTGAAGGGTTTTCAGAAGAGAAGATTGTCCTGCATTAACTGGTGGGGCCTGGAGGCCACCACAAATGTTCTTCTAAGAAGGAGGCTTCTGGGGGTGTTATCATGGACAAAGTGAAGGCAGCGTGGCCCTGTGGGCAGAGACTGGAGTACTACTGCTGGAGCCAGGGGCCAACAGGAGCTGGAAGAGGCAAGCAAAGGATTCTACCAGAAGCCCCAGCCCAGTAAAAATGGGCTTCGCACTTCTAGCCTCCAGAATTGTGAAAGAATAAATTTCTGTAGCTTTCAGCCACTCAGTCATGGTAATCTATTATAGCATCCACAGAAAACTAATACACAGTGACACATAGTTATCATTAAACCATAATTAGCGTGATACTCTGACTTACTACAAATGCAAAATTAATAACGTTTTGGCATTCTACATCACTCAAAACTACATCACTTATTATACTTTTCTGGGCAGAGAATTAAAATATTTCATTTTGTGCATATGCATCAAATTACTAATTTATCAACGAGCTTTATCATTGTACTACATTCCCAACCATTTTTACTTTATTTTTGGTACCAAGGATTGATCCCCCTGAGCCACATTCCCAGCCCTTTTTATTTTTTATTTTGAGACAGGATCTTGCTAAATTGCTGAGGCTGGCCTCAAATTTGTGATCCTCCTGCCTCAGCCTCCTGAGTTGTTGGCATTACAGGTGTGTACCACCACACCCAGCCCAGATTGTTTTGGTATTCCTTGACTTTAAAAAGCACCCTGGGTGGACTGGGGACATAGGTCAGTGGTAGATGCTTGCCTAGCATGCACAAGGACCTGGGTTTGATCTTCAGCACCACAAAAAGAAAGTAAAAAACATCCTGGGACCCTCAGACAGGGGTTCAACCTGGACTTTTTGGGGGGGGCGGGGGTTCCTGAGAGGTCCCTGTGTGTACCTTGGAAAGATCCCTGTGGCACTCTGTCACAACAACCATTCTGTGCACCACAGGGGTTGTCCCATCCTACAGGTGCTGGTGAGGGCTCCTCCAGCCACATCTAAATTGCCAGTCCACTGGTAACCTGAAGGGCCCTCCCTGGGCTCTTTCCAGATCCATGTGGCCATCCCACTGCCTTCCCATTCTTGTTCCCCACATCCAGGGCACACCTACTCATGAAGCCTAGAGGACGTGCTGGTTGCTGGGTAGAGTTAGGGACCTGTGAAGGTCCTGGGGACTCTCCAGCACTGCAAAGCATGGGAACTTCTGCCCTAGGTGCTGACAGGCAGAGACCTCGCCTTTGTGGAATCCACTGGAGTCTCATGTGCAAAGAGTCTGGGGTGGGTGATGATAGCCTGTGTGGAGTGGGGCTACCTCTGCTGTGTTGGCATGGGGTGACAACTGTACTTTCAGTTTACTGGGTCCCCTTTTCTCAGTCAAGTGATACTGGCAGTTTCCTCAAGAAGCCAAAATCCTGCTTGGGGGTGAGACATGAGTGCAGCTGGGGCTGCACCTCCAGACTTCTGCCTTTCCAGTAGCCAAAGGCCCCTGGAGCCACAGCTACAGTCTGAATTGTGGGGGAAGAGGAAGGAACTGCCTGGGGCATGAGGCTGCCAGGTCCAGCAGGACTGGGCTACTGAGGGCAGGACAAATAGGCATTTAGAAACCAGGGAGGCAAAGTCACAGCTGGTGGCTTAGAATGAAAAGTAGAAATGCCAGGCTGTCCAGAGCCCAGTTTACATGTGGGGTTTGCTGTGTGGCACAGGAGCAGCTTTAGGGCTTTGAAAAGAAAGGTTTTGCTCTGGTTTGAATGGCTATGTCCCTTTCAAAACTCATGTTGAAACCTAATCCTGAGTGCGATGGCATTAAGAGGCATGACCGAGGAGGTTCCACACTGAGGAATGAGGTGAACACCTTGTGAAAGGCCTCCAGGTTGAAGGGAGCACTCCCTTGCTCTTTGGTCTCTCTGTCATGTGAGACCACACTCTTCCCTTCCTGAAGACACAGAACCAAGCTGCCATCTTGAGAGCCAAGAGCAGCTCTTGCCTGACATCACCCCTGCTGGTGATGTGCAGTTGGACTTCCTGACCTCCAGAACAGTGAAAAATAAATTCTCTCTCTCTCTCTCTCTCTCTCTCTCTCTCTCTCTCTTATTCCCCCACCCCCAGTATCGGGGATTGAACCCAGGGGTGCTTTATCACTGAGTTACATCCCCAGCCCTATTTATTTATTTTGAGACAAGGCCTCACTAAATTGCGGCTGGCTTGCAACTTGCAATCCTCCTGACTCGGCCCCCCACGTCACTGGGATTATAGGCATGTGCCACTATGCTCAGTTAAATTTCTTCTCTTTATCAATTGTCCATTCTTTTTTTTTTTTTTTTTTAATGGTAGCAGCAGGAACAGACTAAGATTTAGATTTTCCCTTCAGCTTCTCAGTCCTCCAGGTCAGTGGGAGTGAAATGGAAGAAGCTTCATTTCTAACCAGCACCTCAGGTGATTATGATGTGTCTAAGAGGTGTGTATGCATGTGTGTATATCTGCATATATGTGTGCATATTTGGATGCATATATCTTCATGATCTTTTCCACATATGTATTTGTTTAAGTGACTTTAAGATTCTGAACAAAGACTATAATAGACAGTAATTGCTAGTAACCAGGAAGGCAGTTTGGGTCTCAACCACAAACCTGTCCCCAGAAAGGACTATCTCCGCCTCACCATGGGAGCCTGGCCTTTGGGGTCCCTTTGTCTTTGGTTACCCTGGCTGTTATCCCCAGTCCTCCTCTGTTCCTAGCTGGTCTACACTGGGCAAGAAGAGCACAGCAGATGGGTCTCTGCCTCCTGGCTTCTCTGCCTTGCAATGCAGGCTTCACGGGGGCACAGCACCTCAGACACTCAGGGGGTGCTCCTCCTAACCCACCTGGGTGAATGTGCTGAAATGTCTTCTCCTGCCCAGTCTGCTTTTCTCTCAGCTTTGTTTCTGAACCACTCGCAGCCACAGTAGGGACCGCGTAGGCCACCCTGATGTAGGGCAGGAAGAGAACAACTTTCCAATTGAGTGACAACTGAAAAGTCCTCTGGGTTGTGCAGGGAGCTCCCAACTCCATGTTCATCCTCCTTCCTCACCCACCACGCACAAGCCTGGTTTAACCACTTCCCACCCAACAGACAGAGCTGGTGGTTCTGTTCTGTGGAGCTTCACAGAGGCTTCCTTCCTGTTAGGTTGAAAACAGAGTGTTCCCATGATGCCTGCACCTGCAAGGGTGGGGGCAGGGAAGCTTTGAAGAGTGTGTGGAACATCAGCTGTGCAAAGATGCAGAGTTGACAGAGGGTCCTAAGGGCCACAGGTGGGGAGCAACAGAGCAAAGGAGAGCACCTGAAAAAAGGTGCACTTTGGGGGGGGGTACTGGGCATTGAACCCAGGGGCACTTAATCACTGAGCCACATCACCAGCCCTTTTTATATTTTTTATTGTGAGACAAGGTCTCACTAAGTTGCATAGGGCTTCACCAAATTGCTGAGGCTGGCTTTGAACTTGCAATCCTCCTGTCTCAGCCTCCCAAGCTGCTGGGATTACAGGAATGCACCACCATGTCCAGCAGAAAGGCACATCTTTGGGGGTCTGCCATCAAAATGGTGAAAAGCCTGCTCAAATGGGGACATTCATGGAGAAGCCTGAGGGAGGATGCTGGTGCTTCCTTGTCCCCTCTGCCCGCTGCCTGGCTTCACTGGCTCCTCTGGGCTCAGAGGCAGGTTCTGTTGCTCCAGGAAGGAAAACTCAGGCCCAGAGGTAATCGTATGACTTCCTTGCCGTTCCTGTCCTTTTAAAGATGGAAACAATTTCCCCCTCACATTTCATTGGCTGGAATTGCTTCCCCTGCCCTTGCCTAACCAATCATTTGGCAAGAAACAGGAGCTGCTAAGACTGCTTTGGACAGAACCCAAGCCTTCCCTGGAGATTGTTTGTGAACGGGTTCAGGTTTAGCTAGCTGAAGAAGAAGGCTCAAGGTTTCCGAGGGTTCAGCCCATGATCAGCTGTCTCCAGGGCAGAGACACGGAGGAAGAAGGTGTGACAGAGGAAAGCCACTCAGCTCACATCAGCTGGGGAGGAGAGAGAGAGGGCGGAGAACAGAGAAGAGAGAGGAAAGAATGAGGAGATGAGAGGCCAGGGGCAAGATCTAGTCCCCCAGGGTGTGCTTGTCATAAGCTACTTCCTCCAGCCATGCCCGTCTGCCTACAGTTTCCACCACCTTCCAGTGGCCCATTCGAATGACAAATCCAGGCAGAATGTAATCCCAGTGATTGGGGGCCCTGAGGCAGGAGGATCGCAAGTTCGAGGCCAGTCTGGGCATCTTAGCCAGACTGCCTCAAAAAATAAAAAGGAGCAAGGCACGGTGGTGGATGCCTGTAATCCCAGCACTTTGGGAGGCTGAGACAGGAGAATCGTGAGTTCAAAGCCAGCCTCAGCATCAGCCAGGCACTAAGCAACTCAGTGAGACCCTGTCTCTACATAAAACACCAAATAGGGCTGAGGATGTGGCTCAGTGGTCGAGTACCCCTGAGTTCAATCCCCAGCACCAAAAAATATAAATAAATAAATAAGGGCTGGGGTGGGTGAGGCTCAGTGATAAAGCTCCCCTGGGTTCAATCCCCAAGACTCCCCCCCACAAAGAAATTATTCATCCAACAAATGGATTAATCCTCCAAAGAGGTTAGACCCCTAAGGATCCAATCATGTCCTAAAAGCCCCACCTCATCCTTGCTGCACTGGGGATGAGCCTTCTACTCGCAAGTCTTTGAGGGACATTTCATATCCAACTACATATTGAGCCAGCAGCCCTGTTGTTTGACCCCAGCTGACTGTGGCCTAAGATAACCAAGGTGATGTCTATTGGTTCTGTCCTGGACTACCCCAGCCACTTATCCTCCCATGGAGTACTACCCGGAATGCGGTTCTGAGTGAGCATGTGGGAGCTTGGCCATGACCCTAGTCAGACAAGAAGCTCAAGGTGTATGGAGCCTTCAACATGGCTGGAGTGAGGGGAAACCAGAGTGTGGTGGTGAAGGCGCAGGCGAGAATGGAAGGGAGGCGGCTGGGAGGGGAGAGGTTGCTTTTTAGGGCTGTGGGTTCCAGGGTGTGGGAGGGCGGCTATGAGATATAAAATGGTCCAGGCTGCTTCTCCCATCAGGAGACAGAAGGGAGGGCAGAGGCTTCTGGAAGAACATAGCTCAACAGTCTGCTGAATCTTTTGGCAGATTTGGAGAACCCTCAGATCCTAATGGTTATCCCTAGAGACCAGCACCAGAAAGCTCCTAGCACCCTGTTTCTGAGTGTTGTAGTTAGAACAATATGCCCCCCCCACACCCAAGTATGTCCATATCCTCATCCCTGGAATCCAAGAATATGTCCATATGTTAAGTGGTAAGAAGGACTTTGCAGATGGGATTAAGTTAAGAATTTTGAGATAGGAGATTTAGTCTGGGTTATCCTGATGGGTTCAGTATAATCATATGAGTCTAAGAAGGAGGCAAAATATCAGAGAGAAGAAAAGATGTTTTACTGCTAGCTTTGAAGATGCAGGAGAGATCCTTAAGTCAAGAAATGCAGGTGCTATTTTTTTTTTTTGCTGAAGCTGGAGAAGGCAAAGAAAATGATTCTCACAGTGTTATCCTTTTTTTTTTTTTTTTTGTACCAGGGACTAACTCAGGGACACTTTAACCACAGAGCCACATCCCTAACCTTATTTAAAATTTTTTATGTTGAGGCAAGGTCTATGCTAAATTGTTCAGGGCCTCGCTAAATTGCTGAGGCTGACCTTGAATTTGCAATCCTCCTGCCTCAGCCTCCCAAGTTACTGGGATTACCGGTGTGTGCCACTGTGCCCTGCTTCACCTTGGTACTTTCTTGTAGCTGCTGTAACAAATGACCTCTAGTTTGGCAAACAAAAGAAACTTATTCTGTCTCAGGTTTGGAGATCAGAAGTCTGAAATCAAGTTATCAGCATTGTCACAGTCCCTCTGGAGGCTCCCGGGGAGATTCTGATTTCCGCCTCCTCCAGCATCTAGTGGCTCTCAACATTCTTTGATTGATGGCCACGTTGTTTTCATAGCTGATTCCTTGGTCAATTGCATGTCCATTTCTTTGTCTTCTCTCTCTCTCTTTTTTTTTGTGTGTGGGGGTAGTTACTAGGGATTGAACCCAGGGGTGCTTAGAACCCCAGCACTTTTTTATTTTTTATTTTGAGACAGGGTTTTGCTAAGTTGTTTATGGCCTCACTAAATTGCTGAGGCTGCCCTTGAACTTGTGATTCTCCTACCTAAGCCTACCAAGTTGCTGGGATTAAGTGTGTCTGAATTATAAGAACACATGTAACTACTTTTAGGGCCCACTCTTAAAGAGCTCAACTTCATCATACAATAGTCTGTGTAACTCCCTTTTTTTGAGAAAATATCATCCAGGGGTTCCAGGAATTCGGCTGTGCACCTGTCTTTTGGGGGGCCATGACTCAACACACTACACTGTCTTAGAGCCTCTGGAAGATACAGCCCCTCTGATACCCCAACTTTGACCCTAGGAGGCTCATTTTGGACTTCCAGTCCCCAGAATTGCAACAGAATAAATATGTGTTATTTTAAACCACAAAACTTGCAACAATTTGTTACAGTAGCCATAGGAAATGAATACATCGTACTTGTTACATGAAAAGACACCTGGAGGGTGAATAAAGCAGGGCAGATACTAAATGTTACTATGATAGATGAAACTGAATTGTGCTGTGCCTGTGTGCCTATACTCTCCCTGGGGACAGTGTAAGAGCTGGCAGTGACAGAAGGAAGGAGCAATGACAGGAGGAAGGCTTCAGATACATGGGTGAGTGGGCTGGCTTGTCATCCCTACCATGCAGCCACATTCCCATTCCTACCCTCTTCTGAAAGGAGTTAAGGCCAGGGCCACCCTCCCCATGGCCTCTGTCCCTCTATTCTCTTCCCTCATCTTCAAGTCCCTACAGTTCACTGAAAGCCAGGCCACAGGGGTCAGATAAAAATGGAAGGAGGGCAACAGGGGCACAGAGAAGGGTGTGCCAGGGTCTGGCCTAGCGAGTACAAGGCCCTGCGTCCCAGCAAACACCACTGCCTCCCAAAAGTAGGCTGCTGTGAGGCCCAAGGGCTTTGCATTGGGCAAAGATCCTGGGAGGCAGCTCTCTGGCGATCCATTTGACTTGAAGTGCAGCTTCCCGGCCTGGAACACCCCTTCTTTTGCTAAACTCTACAATTTGCATGGGGCTTATAGGGAGTCAAGCTTACTCCATCCTAGGGAGGTGCGGCCTGGCCTGAAGGTCTGCACTCTGCCCTTGCCCGGATCTCTGTCAGGGATGAGTGAAGACCTCTTTGTCCTCCATCCCTTGCCTGCCCCCTCCCATTTGCACCCCCCTGCCTGAGTCCACCAGCACCCTTTGTAAGTTTCTCTTAGAGAGTCACTCACAGCCTTCCCTGGGAGGTGCTTAAGGCTCAGTTCTCCAAGAAAACCAGACCAGACTGCTGGCCCAACACAAGGCTTTGAGAGACCCTGAAAAAAAGGAAAAAAATTTTTCCTGGTGACAGAGTGCTCTACCATTAAGCTTATCCCCAGCGTTTTAAATTTTTCTTTCAATATGGAAACAGTGTTGCTAAATTGCCCAAACTGACTTCAAACTTGAGATCCTCCTGCCTAAGCCACCTGAATATCTGAGATTACAGGTGTGCACCACCATGACCAGAAGACTTTGAATTTTTTTTTTTTTGGTACCAGGGATGGAAACCAGGGTGCTTAACCATACCCCCAGCCCTTTTTATTTATTTTTTAAAAATTTGAGACAGATTCTCATGAAATTGCTTAGGGCCTCCTAAGTTGTTGAGGCTGGCTTTGAACTTGTGATCCTCCTTCCTCAGCCTCTTGAGTCACTGGGATTTCAGGTGTGCACCACCACACCTGGCCAGACCTTGAAGTTTTAGAGATGACTCCTCTTCCTAGAAAGGAAGGGTCAGTGTGCCTGGGGCCTCAACCCGTAGGCAAGCACTGTGGGCAGTAGAAAAGAGGTCCTCATAGCAAACCCAACACAGCATGCCCTAGAGTATATCTCCTGTCCCAAAGTAAATTACATAGTTGTCCAATTCAAAAATAGACAGCTTCCATTTGTTTAAAAATTATTTCATAGCAGATTGGAGGTTGCCAAAGGCTGAGGAGAGGAGGATGGGAGTCACAGCTCAGTGGAAACAAGGTTTCCTTTTGGGGTGATGAATCTGAAACTTCATAGAGATAGTCATTGCAAAAGATTGTGACTAAATGCCAAGGAATTTTTCACTTTAAAATGGTTAATTTTAGAGCTGGGCACTGTGGCTCAGCGATGAAGCACCCCTGGGTTCAATCCTTGGTACAAAAAAAAGGGGGGTGTTAATTTTTGGAGTATGGAGTGTGCCTTATGTACTGTTAAATGTCGTGGAGGTTTTTTGTTTTCCTTTTAATACCAAGGATTAAACCCTGAGACACTTTATCATTGAACTACATCCAAAGTCTTTTTAAATTTTATTTTGAGATAAGGTCTCACTAAGTTGCCCAGGCTGGCCTTCACCTTCTTGGGATCTTCCTACTTCAGCCTCCCAAGTCACCAGGATTATAGGCATGTGCTACCACATCCTTTGTTGAGAGCTTTTTGTTTTGTTTTGATTTTTGGTACAGAGGATTGAACCCAGGGGTGCTTAACACATAAACTACATCCCCAACCCTTTTTTTATGTTTTAAATTTTGGGACAGGGTCTGGCTAAGTTGCCCAGGCTGGCCTTGAACTTTTTTTATTAAAACATGATGTCATATTTTTAATACCTTTATTTTATTTATTCATTTATATGTGGTGCTGGAGGTTCAACCCAGTGCCTCACCCATGCTAGGCAAGCACTCTGCCACTGAACCACAACCCCAGTCCGGCTTTGAACTTTTGATCCTCCTGCCTCAGCCTCCCAACTTGCTGAGATAATAGGCATGTACCACCATGCCTGGCTTTTATGGAGATTTTTTTGGTGAGAAAGACACATGGCATTGGTCCCTACAGGGCTTATGATCTAGTGGAAAATACAGACAGAGTAACACAGGGGATCACCAAATGAGGTGATCACCAAATGTTTGTTAGATGAGATAGAAATGTATCTGGATGCTCATAGGTGGTCTGTGAAATTCCAATGGAGGGGCATGGAAGACTTCCTGGAAATGGCATCTGAACCAAGACCCAATAGATGAACAGGAATGAGCCTGTAGGAGAGTAAGACAACCAAACACCAGGCACACAGGAGGGCTGGCAGGTTCCAGGGACTGAAAGCTGTTCAGGATGGCTTGCAATTGTGTTGCAGGGGTGAGGGGTGGAAAAGGAGGCTTAGGAATTAGCAGTCACCAGTTCCAGAGGCCCTTGGAATTGTGCTAATGTCTGCAATGTAGGCCTCCTTTGGACACGATGCCTCCATATTCCTTTGGGCAATGTATTCCTTTTCCATTCCCATTCCCAATTAATCAAGTTTTGAACATTTATTACCTTTATGTGACTAAAATTCATTATAGATGGATAGATGGATTGGGCAGGTAAATAGATGATAGCTAGGCAGATGGATAAAAACAGACAGCTAAACAATTACACTTCTGTAGAGGTGAAAATAATGAAATTAGAACTTGAAATACAGTCCTGTCTCTCACATCCCTCTGGGCTCCCTGAGTATTTTTCCCCAACCAACATCAAAGTTGTTTTATAAGGAAAGTGGCATGCCTCCCTTCCAACATCAAGGACAGTGAGCCTTGCAGGGTTTGTCAGGAGTTGCAGTGGGGGACAGTGCTGAAGAGCTTTGGGATCTCAGCTTTCACGAGGACCAAGCCAGGAAGTACATCATGGTTCCAGCTTTGCTTAACTCTCAGCAGAAGGGTACTGAAAAGGGAGAACTGACAGAGCGAGTGCCTGGAATTACTTTCTGGAAGAGAAATGTGTGATGTTCAGAATGGACATGCCAGCCTGGCTAGGGCCATGCCTTGCTGGCTGGAGGACCAGGCTGGAGTCTGCACAGACACCCAGGAGAGATGCTAGGGTGGATGTCCTTATGACATCCAACAGAAATGTTCTTATAGAGGAACAGTTCATTTTGAAGAGGGAAAGTAGATTGGTGTGTAAAAATGCAGGTTCGCAGGAAAACCGAGATGGGTTGTTCCCCTAAAGCCATCCACACCTTCTTGCTGGTAAAACTTAAATTGTTTCTGGTATCAGTGGTCCCAGGCTTTGCCGGTTCCTCCAGGCCTAGAGCCTAAAAACACTGATGTCTCACTCCTCTAGGCAGTGATGGGCTTAGGAACGGAACCTGAGGGGAAGCCCCCTGAGAAAGCCTGCAGGGGGAGCCCCTGAGAAAGGCTTCCTCTTCTAGAAAGAGGTGCTGCAACGAACACCCTACCTCCCCTCTCCATGTAACAGATCTCTGTTGGAGTTGGAACTGCTAAGCCTTGTTGTAACCATGAGGAGAGACAGGGCCACAGGACCAGCTGGGGCTGACAGCTCTCACAGAGAGCCCTGGTCACATCCATCATGCTGGAGCAGATCCCTAGGGCAAGGGAAGAGGAAGAGGCTGAGGGGCCCTGGGGTGGGTCCAGAGGGGAAAGCTGACTGCTGGAGTCAGGGATGCTGCAGCCTGGAGCAGCTACCTCAAGCAGAGGAACTGATCACAAGGGGGTGCAACCATCACCCCTCGCTAGTTCCAGAACATTCTTATCACCTGGGGGGAGGTGGGAGCTGTTACACATTAACAATCATTTCCAATTCGTTCCCCCTTCCAGCTCCCCAAAACCACTCATCTGCTTTCTGTCTCTGAATTTACCTGTTCTGAACATTCCACATAAATGGAACCAAACAACGCGTGGGCTTTTGCGACTGGCTTCTTAGTACAGTGTTCACAAGGTCCACTCATGTTCCAGCATGTGTTAAGACTTCGTTCCTTTTTATGGCTCAGTAGTATTCTACCGTGTGGATATGCCACATTTCCATCTCTGCTTTGGAAAGAACCGGAAGCCGTGAGTCTCTAGGGCAGGGCACAGGTACCGGGGGCGGGGGTGGGCTGCAAAAATACCACCCAGAGCACAAGTAAGGCTGGTTGCTTAGGGAGAGGCACTGCAGCCCCGAAACACAGGTTGACCCCCGCCTGTTGTTTGCCATAGTAATAGTGCGGGCTTGAGGTGAAAGAGATGCGGAAAGATGTGGGGCAAGGCACTCGGTCATTATGAGTGAGATTACCCAGGGTCTGGCTCTTCTGCTCCACTCAGCGGCCTTTTTGAACCTTCCAGGGCAGGCAGGAGGGCTCCTCGTCTGGCGCGAGAGCCTGTGGGTTGGCGAGGCCCTGCAGCCCTGTGTGCAGCATCGCCTGGGTGCCCACTTGGGGCTTCCCCCGATGTCCAGCAGGGGGCGCTGGGGCAAGACCGGTGCCTGGAGGTTTTCTCCTGACTGGCTCCTTCTGAACTTCCACCTCGCTGCAGTTTTCTTTCTCAGTTTACTTGGCGAATACATATTTGTATGAGGAACACTTGACTATGGACTCTTTGCCAGTTGGTGCTGAGGCATTTTAACATTTTATTGTTTGTTTTTAATACACTACTCAAGGCCCAGCAAGGTGGAGCATGCCTGTAATCCCAGTGACTCCTGAGGCTGAGGCAGGAGGATTACAAGTTTGAGGCCAGCCTCAGCAACTTAGGAAGACCCTGACTCAAACTAAAAAATGAAATAAGGCCAGGATGTAGCTCACTGTTAGAGCACCCCTGGGTTCAATGTCCTGTGTATGTGTGAGGAACGGGGGAATCATGACTCAAGAGAAAAAAATTAGTAAACTCATTTTAGAATACTATTGAAGTCTCAGAATTGCTTCCCTAATTGATCCATAATGAAAATACACATGCAAATATAGAGAGGAAGGAGAAGCTGTGTGACTTCAGTGTTGAGCTCTGGATTGGCAGGTGGGAAGGCTCAGAGGAAGCCAGTGACTAGCTAGATGTCCCTGGGAAGGGAGTACTGTCTTTGGATGTCTCAGGATTTGCACATATGACTTTGAGGCAGTGGCTTGAAACCTGTCTGCACACAACCATCTGGGACTTTTTAGATCCACCACAGCTGGTCAACACCCCAGTGACCCTGATGTAGCTGGCCAGGGTGGGGCACTCAGATGCAGGCATTTCCATCTGCAGGTGACTCTAATGCAGGTGCCAGAGCCTCTGCCTGTGGGTGGAGGGCAGGCGGTACAGGGAGAGGAGTGGGTCAAGGATGCAGCCTAGAAGTCCCTCCGGTATAATATCTGGGTGCCAGGGGAAGCTTTTGGAAAGGAGCAACCAGGAGAGTGGGTGGAAAATCAGGAGAAGGTGACAACAGAAGTCCCAGGGAGAATAGTCGGGAAGATCCAGTGGTCAACAGGTGTCAGCTGCAGAGAGATCAAGAACCCGAGGACGGATGTGTCAATCGGGCCTGTGGCAATCACCTGGAGGCATTTCAGCAGGTTTGTTGGCAGAGGCGGATGTGGGAAGCTGGGTCAGAGTGTGGCTCAGGGCTTGGGAGGTGAGAGTGGGGAGACAGAGGCAGGCTGCCTCTGAAGGGGAAGAGAGAGGCTGGGCTGTGGGTGCAGGGGACTGTGGGGTGGACGGAGTGACTTAAGGATTCATTTGGGCTGGGTGCGGTGGTGCATGCCTGTAATCCCAGCACTTTGGGAGGCTGAGACAGGAGAATTGCGAGTTCAAAGCCAGCCTCAGCAATGGCGAGGCGCTAAGCAACTCAGTGAGACCGTGTGTCTACATAAAACACAGAATAGGGCTGGGGATGTGGCTCAGTGGTCGAGTGTCCCTGAGTTCAATCCCTGGTACCAAAAAAAAAAAAAAAAGGATTTTTTTGGGGAAGACTTGAGCCTGTCAAGATGCTATGGGGAGGAGGTGGTGAGTGTTTGAGAGCGAGAAGGCAGAACTGATGGAATAAAGTTCTAAGACTGAGTTTGAGGGGAGGTCTGGGACTGTCTGCAGCATTGACCTCCGACGGCTGGAGCACCTCCTTGGTTGTAGCAGGGTGGAAGGTGGAGAGAGTGAAGCAGGTTTCAAGGTGGCTAGTGTGTTGGGTGGGTGCTGGTCGGTCACCCGTGGTTTACTATGGAGGGGGCACTGTGTCTTCAAGGGCACATGGCCTGGACGCATGCCCTCTCTCCCTTCTTCTCTTCCTTTCTCTCTCTTCCATGCGGCAGCCAGACAAGGAAGCCACCGTCCCAATGTTGGGTTAGCTGGTGAGGGCCTGGTCACCCTCTCCTGGTCTGTCCTCTCCAGTGGTGGGCGGGTATCATGTCAGTTGGCCAGGGTCCACTCCGTGGTTCAGACCCTGGGGAAGGAAGCTGGGAGGTTGAGGCCTGGCCTGACCTCCTGGCCTAAGCTCCATGCCCAGACAGGCTCTATCTTAGGGGGTCTTTGCATTGGGATTGGAGTGGGGGCCTGGACACCAAGGTGCCTGAGGATTAAGGAATATGGCACTGTATGATGTCCCCTTGGTCCTGACTTTTATTTATTTAGGTACAAGGGATTGAACTCAGGGGAACTCTACCACTGGGTTCCATCCCTAGACTTTCTATTTTTTGTTTTTGTTTGTTTGTTTTGGTACCGAGGATTGAACTCAGGGGCAATCAACCACTGAGCCACATCCCCAGCCCTATTTTGTGTTTTATGTAGAGACAGAGTCTCATGGAATTGCTTAACACCTCACCGTTGCTGAGGCTGGCTTTGAACTTGTGATTCTCCTGTCTCAGCCTCCCAAAGTGCTAGGATTACAGGCATGCACTACCACGCCTGACCTATTTTTTATTTTAATTTGTATTTTGGTACTGGGAATTAAACTCAGGGGCACTTGACCACTGAGCCCTATTTGGTATTTTATTTAGAGACAGTGTCTCACTGAGTTGCTTTGCACCTTACTTTTGTTGAGGCTGGCTTTGAACTTGCCATCCTCCTGCTTTAGCCTCCCAAGCCGCTGGGATTACAGGCAGGCACCACTGCACCCGGCTCTATTTTTTATTTGACAGAGTCTTGCTAAGTTGCAGAGCCTGGCTTCAGACTTGCTATCCTCCTGCCTCAGCCTTCTGAGTTACTGGGACTGCAGGTGTGCACCACTGCACTCAACGGCCTTCGACTTCTGAGTGTGCCCTCCCCGGCGTGGGATGCCTCTGAGGGGAGGGGATTAGTCACAGGACTTGGGCACTGAGCCCTTATCCCAACACCCTAATACCTTCTACCCTCAGTGGGGGTGGGGGTCTTTGCCTCCCTGATCCTCTTGAACCTGAAGCCACACTGGACTGGTCAGCACCTTCAAAGGCATGAGGCCTCTAGAGTCCTCAGGAAGCAGTTCTCCTTCTGCCACAGATTCAGGGTTGGAGATGCACCTGTCCTGGGCCCCTCACTGGCAGGAAGTCCTTCTGGTCCCTCATGACATATAGGCCTGGCCCATTTTCTGCCCATCCTCTGTGTCCAGCAGTATCTCCAAACATTCTACCATGAAATGGGCAGCAGCTTTCTGCACTTAAGTAGTTCCTGCTTAGATGCCCCGGTACCGACGTGGTCACTGTCTCTCATGTTTGCAATTTGCTTGTTGTGAGTGAGAGCAATGTGTCTCCTTGCTCTATATCTTTGCCTACAGACACAGTGGGCTCTTCCTCCTCCTTGAATCTCTACCTCCCAACACTCACACAAAACAGATCATAGAGCAAAGCAAAAAGTTCTCAAGTAGGAGCTAAAAACAGGGCCTCCTTCATAGTGGTGGTGCAGGCCCTGTTCAGAGGCTCAGCCCCACTTGGACTGATGTGGACTCACTCGTCTCCAGCACCCTGGCCACCTTCCAGGCCTAGGAGTGGCCGGCGCCCCCTCCAACCTCCCAGCTGCCGCATGTGCCGCTTCCTCTTTGCTCAAGCATGATTTGCTCTCCAGGTCTTAGTGTCAGGGTCACTTCCTCTAGAAGCCCTTTCCTGACCTCTGCTCTAAATTGGAAACAGTGCTCCTACCCACCAATGCTCTCGTCTGGAGTCTGAGCTGGCCTGGCATTCAAAGTCAAGGCCAGCTCGTCTTCCACCTTTCACAGTGGAGAAGCGGCTCAGGGAGGGGAAGATGGCTTGAACCCAGGGCGCTTAACCACTGAGCCACATCCCCAGCCCTTTTTATTTTTTTCATTTCCAGACAAGATATTTTGAAGTTGCTTAGGGCCTCACTAAGTTGCTGAGGCTGGCTTTGAACTTTGCCATCCTCCTGCCTCGGCTTCCTGAACTGCTGGGATTACGTCTGCCACCATGCCCAGCAAATACCTTCCTTTTAAACATCCTTCATAATCTGTCATTTATATTCACATGTATATTTGTCTCATAAGTGCATCCCACATGAAAACTTCAAATGCATGAAGACAGAGTTCGTGACTAGTGGATTTTCCATCTTCTCCCTGCTTCCAGGGCAGGGCACAGCATAGTGCTTTGAGGGTGTTTGCTGAGTAAACATGCCAACAAACCTTCATCCTCCGACGTGGGTGTGTCATGCTGGAGCCTCCCGAGGGTGTTTTCCTCCCAGCCAAGCACTCCAACGAGCATGTCAAAAGGCACAGACTCAGGGAACAGCCCCAAGTGTCCTCTCTTGTACCTAACGGGAATCCTGGCCTCATTCCTGTTTCTGCCTCCTGACAGCATGAGCACTGAGGCTGAGGTGGACCCAGCCTCCCCCACAGTTCCCTCAGGCCCGTTCTACCGACAGATTCCAAAAATCTATCCCCAAAGTTAGTGACATAGAACATGTTTTTCTTGTTCGCGGTCCTGTGAGTCAGGAGTTTGGACAGAGTTCAGCTGGGCTGTTCTTCTGCTCTTTGTGACATTTTCTGGAACAGTCACTCAACTGCATTCAGCCGGTGGCTGAATTTTTCATGTAATTACCATTCATACATTTTATTTGGTGAAGTGTCTGTTCAAATATTTTGCTCATTTTTTTTTCTTAATAAATTTTGAGAGTTTTAAAAATATATTCTGGCTGGGCGCGGTGGCTCAAGCCTGTAATCCCAGCACTTTGGGAGGCTGAGGCAGGAGAATCGCAAGTTCAAAGCCAGCCTCAGCAACAGAAAGGTGCTAAGCAACTCAGTGAGACCCTGTCTCTACATAAAACACAAAATTGGGCTTTATCCCTACCAATCAAGAAAAGCTCAGGACCAGACAGATTCTAGCTGAGTTCTACAAGACCTACAAAGAAGAACTAACTCCAATACTCCTCAAATTACTTCATGAAATAGAAAAGGAGGCTTATGGTTAAGGTTAGGGTTAGCTTCTTCTGAAAAGCTTCTTCTTAGCAAAAGAAACAATCAATGAGGTGAGCAGAGAGCCTACATTCTGGGAACAAATTTTTGCCACACACACATCAGATAGAGCACTGATCTCCAGGATACATAAAGAACTCAGAAAACTTAACACCAAAAAAACAAACAACCCAATCAATAAATAGGCTACGGAGCTGAACAGAAACTTCTCAAAAGATATACAATTGATCAACAAATATATGAAGAAGTGTTCAACATCTCTAGCAATTAGAAAGATGCAAATCAAAACTACTGTAAGATTTCATCTCACTCCAGTGAGAATGGCAGTTACCAAGAATATAAACAACAATAAGAGCTGGTGAGGATGTGAGGAAAAAGGCACATTCATACATTGCAGGTGGGACTGCAAATTGGTGCAACCAATCTGGAAAACAGAATGGAGATTCCTTAGAAAACTTGGAATGGAACCACCTTTTGACCCAACTATCCCATTCCTCAGTCTATACCCTAAAGACTTAAAAACAGCATACTATAGTAATGCAGCCACTTCAATGTTTATAACAGCACAATTCACAACTGCTAAACTATGGAAGCAACCTAGATGCCCTTCGATAGATGAATGGATTAAGAAACTGTGGTATATATACACAATGGTATACTACTCAGCATTAAAAGAGAATAAAACTACAGCATTTGCAGGTAAATGGATGGAGTTGGAGAACATCATGCTAAGTGAAGTAAGCCAATCCCAAAGAACCAAAGGCTGAATGTTTTCTCTGATTAGTGGATGCTGATACCTAATGGGGGTGGGGGTGGGGTGGGGAGCATGGGAGAAATGGAGGAACTTTGGATAGGGTAAAGGGGAGGTAGGGGAAGGGAGAGGGCATGAGGGTAGGAAGGATGGTGGAATGAGATGGACATCACTACCCTAGCTATATGTATAAAGTCATGAACGGTGTGACTCTACCTTGTTTACAACCAGAGAAATGGAAAATTGTGCTCCATATGAGTACTATGACTTGAAATGCATTTTTTTGTTTTAAAAAATAAAAATAAATAAATTTTTAAAATAAGGCTTTGTGAGATATGTAATTTACAAATACAATTGGCCCTCTATCTCTGGATTCTACATCCACAGACTCAACCACCAACCTAAAAAGACATGTTGCATGTAGATATTTTTGTTCTTCTTTTTTTAAAAATTTTTTTAGTTGTAGATAGACACAATACCTTTATCTTATTTATTTATTTATTTTAAAAAATATTTTTTAGTTATACATGGACAGAGTGTTTTTGTTTTGTTTATTTATTTTTATGTGGTGCTGAGGATTGAACCCAGTGCCTCACAGTGCTCTACCACTGAGCCACAACCCTAGCCTGATATTTTTCTTATTATTATTCCCTAAGCAATACAGCACAACAACTATTTACATAACACCTAAATTGTATTAGATGTGATAAGTAATCTAGAGATGATTTAAAGTATATGGGAGGATATGTATATGCAAATACTATGGAATATAAATATGGGACTTGAAGCTGGGCACAGTGGCGCACGCCTGTAATCCCAGCACTTAGGGAGGCTGAGACAGGAGAGTTGCTAGTTCAAAGCCAGCCTCAGCAACAGCAAGGTGCTAAGCAACTCAGTGAGACTCTGTCTCTACATAAAGCACAAAATAGGGCTGGATATGTGGCTCAGTGGTTGAGAAGCCCTGAGTTCAATCCCCGGTACCAAAAATAGATAGATAGATAGATAGATAGATAGATAGATAGATAGATAGATAGATAGATAGGAGTTGAGCCTCCATGAATTTTGGTATCCAAAAGGGATCCTGGAAACAATCTCCAGAGGATCCTGAAGCATGACTGAATTTTCTTCCAACTTGTCAGCTCGCCCCCCTCCCTGCCCCCGCCCCAACCACCATTCTCTTAACAATGTTTTTTTCAGGGAAGAAGAAACATCAATTTTTTCATTCATGAATCATGCTTTGGATATTATGCCTAAAAGCTCCTTGCCAAACTCAAGGTCATTTAAATTTTCTCTTATTATTTTCCAGAAATATAATAGTTTTGTTTTAAGCTCCTTGATACATTTTAAGTTAATTGTTGAAAATGTGGAGTCTGTTATGTCTAGACTCTCTCGCTCCCCCGCCCCTTTTTCCATGTGGAGGTCCCCTTGGTTCATTGCCATCTGTTGAGAAGACTGCTCTTTATCCATGGAGTTGCTTTTGGTCCTTTGACAAAGATTATTTGATTGCATTTGGTTGAGTCTATTTTGGGCCTTCTGTTTCATTGAAATATGTGTTTATTTTTTCACCAATACCATGTTGTCTTGATCACTGTAACTTCATAGGAAGCCCTGAAATTTAGTAACGTCAGTCCTCCAAGTTTATTCTTCAGTATTTTGTTAGCTCTTCTTTTCTTTCTTTTATTTTTTTGTCTTTCCATCTAAATTTTAGAACCATTTAGAATCACAAAATAGTGTGCTAGGATTCTGTCTGGAATTTTGTTGAATCTCTATATTAAGTTGGGAAGAACTGACATCATAGCAACCCTATCACCCAATTTATGAATATAGAACATCTCTTCATATTTTAGATTTTCTTTGATTTTTTTCATCAGAGTTCTGTAGTTTTGGGTATATAGATCCTGGACATATTTTGTAAGGTTTATATGTAATGCATTAGTACATTTTTTGGTTGCTAAAATAAAATACCTGAAGCTGAATATTTTATAAAGAAAAAGAGCTGGGTGTGGTAGCTCACTTCAGTAATCCTAACAACTTGGGAGGCTGAGACAGGAGGATTGCAGGTTCAAGGCCAGTCTCAGCAACTTAGAGAGGCTCTAAGCAACTTAGTAAGACCTTGCCTTGAAACAAAAACAAAAAATAAAAAAACAAAAAATGGACTGGGGATGTAGCTCAGTGATAGAGCGCCCCTGGGTTAAATCTTGTCAATATCAAAATAAATAAATAAATGTTAAAAATAAAGAAAAATAGGGGCTGAGGTTATGGCGCAGTGGTAGCGTGCTCGCCTAGCACGTGGGAGGCACTGGGTTCGATCCTCAGCACCACATAAAAAAATAAAGATATTGTGTCCACCTACAACTAAAAAATAAATATAAAAAAATAAAAAATAAAGAAAAATAGCTTATTTATCTTATAGTTTTGGAGGCTGAAAGTCTAAGATCAGGCAGCCCCATCTGTTTGGCCTCTGGTGAGAGCTCCCTTGGTGACATCACACCTTGCTGATGCTATCACGGTGGGAACATGTGTGAGAGGGAGGAACAGGTGAGACAGGAAGCCAGAGGGGGATTCAGAGGCCAGGACTTTCATGACAGTGCCCTCTGGGAGAACTGACTTTCTCCATGAGACTAACACTAATCCCTTCCAAGTGTGATGTCCCTAGTGACCAACCACCTCTTCACCGGCCCCACCTCCTAAAGACACCCACCTCCCAAAACTGCCACCCTACGGACCACACTGCCCACAGGAACCCTCGGGGACAAACCATATCAAAACCATAGCATCTAAATACTTCATTTTAAAAATGTTAACATAACATTCCAATAGTTCATATATTAATCTTTTCTTCATTTTATTATTTTCTCACATATTGATCTTGATCCTTTTGATAAAGGCAACAAAAACCCCAAAGCCCTGGTTGTTTCCAGCCTTCCCAAATGATCTTCAGCTTTTGGAATGCTTAAGAAAGCAAGACATGTAGAAGGGTAACCATTACTTTGTAAAACTTGCATTTCAGTTATTCACGTGACTGTGCATAAAGTATCACAATGAAAAGTTTATTTCTTTTCTTTTCTGGTGCCAGAGATTGAACTCAAGGGTGCTTAACCATTGAGCCACATCCCCAGCCCTTTCTTATTTTGTATTTTGAGACAGGGTCTCCTAAGTTGCTTAGAGCCTTACTAAGTTGCTGAGACTGAACTTGAACTTGTGATCCTCCTACCTTGGCCTCCCCAGTTGCTGGGATTACAGGCATGCACCTCTGCCACTGGCTGAAAAAATATATTTCTTACCAATGTATTGCAGTCAAAACCTCTGAAAGCATCTGCTATAGAGAAGTTCTCTTCCCCAAGGATGACAAATCCAAGGTCAGCTCAGTTCAGCTGGTCCCCTCGTTCCATGCTTACCTCCTAAAATTGTCCCATTGCACCAACAACTCTTGTCCTGCGAAGTAGAGCAAGGCTCCCAATTGCCGAGCTCAGTTCTCCACCGCTCTAGTCACCCAAGTCTTACAGGGTATCTTTACTTTAAAACCATCTGGACCATCAGTTTCTGTTAAAAACAACAGTCATAACTTTTTTGGAAAAAGAGCCCCCCTTTCTTCCACCATGTCCATTCCACATTCTCTGCACAAAATGCTCAGTGAAGGCCCAGAAACTGTCCCTGCTACACAGGAGTGGGCGCAGCCCCAGGCTTAGACAGAATCTGGAACAGAACCTGATAGTGAGGAATCAGCACCAGAACTCCAGGAACAGGATCCCACACTGGCACCACACTACAGGCCCAGCTGGCGGCAGGGGCAGTCGATGAGGGACCGGTCAGTAACATACAGCAGAGTCGGAGTGAAAAGTAGGCACCAAAGCCTGGGTCCAAATGGGGTCTTCAACAGGCCACCAGAGTCACTAGAGCCACTGCCCTGAAATCTATGAACTTCCTCCTTGTCCTCACCAAAGCAGATGTCTGCAAGAGCCCTGCTTCAGACACTGACAGAGCTGGGGGGACGTCCAGACCAAGGGCTCAGCAAGCAGTTAGCAGCTGCTGAGCAATCCAAGTTCAAGGTGAAGCTGTCTCAGACACCCAGGGAAACACGCAGACCCCAGCTGATCAGGAGGAGAGCAAAGAGGGAGAGGTGAGGAGTCAGGTGTGGGAGGTAAGGACATAGACCTGGCCATGTCACCAGCCATTACGTGAAGAGCAAAGGCAGCCGAGCCCTGAAAACCAGCAGTAACAGCCAGGCACAGTGGCGCATGCCTATAATTCCCAGCACTTAGGGAGGCTGAGACAGGAGAATCCGAGTTCAAAGCCAGCCTCAGCAAGGGTGAGGCGCTAAGCAATTCAGTAAGACCCTGTCTCTACATAAAAACACAAAATAGGGCTGGGGATGTGGCTCAGTGGTTGAGTGCCCCTGAGTTCAATCCCCAGTACCAAAAAAAAAAAAAAAAAAAAAGAACAGTGGTAACAATGTTAAGTGCTGGTGTGCAACGATATTAAGTGCTAGTGTGCAAGGAACAATGGACGTAGTCCTGTGTGTGTGTGTGTGTGTGTGTGTGTGTTTCAAAAGAGCATTTGAAGTTTGGTTTGAAATTTATGCTGTTTCTATTATTAATAAAAAGTTATGACTTTTTGTTGGGTTGCAAAAGAAAGTGCTGAGGCTATAAACTGTCCGAAAAGAGAACCTGCTGCTGTGAGCGATTCACTGAGTAGACTGGGGAGGAGCTCAGAAAGGGCAAGCCTGCTGGTCGTGCTATTTAACCAAGACGGGTAAGGGCCTCTGAAGAATTCTAGGCAGGTATGTTCATTTTGGAGGTGACAGCTGTAACAAAGTAACACAAACTCGGTGACTTCAAACAACATAAATGTACTATCTCACAGTTCTGAAGGCTAGAGATCCAAAATTAAAATGGTGGCAGGTCCTTGCTCCCTCTGAAGCTCCGGGGGATGATCCTTCTGCATCGTCCAGCATTTGGCTCAGGCATTCCTGGGGGTGTGGCTGCATCACCTCAAGATCTGCTTCCATCTTCTTGTGGACTCTGTGTGTCTCAGTTCTCTCTCTGCTTTCCTCTAGTGAGAGCCCTTGCCACCGGATTTAGGGCCGTCCTGGACAATCCAGAATGATCTCAGCTCAAGTCCCTTAACTGAATGACGTCTGCACAGATCCTTTTCCCAAATAAGGTCACACAGGTTCTGGGGCTAGGACATGGACAAATCTTTTGAGGGGCCACAATTCAACTCACTCCACTGAACACCGAAGTTAGCCACATGTTTTATAACCCAGCGTGGTGTTTTGTTTTATCATTTAAAAACTATACCAGGAAGCCCCCAGAGAGGAAGTGGCTTTGGCCTTCCAGATGTGGCTTCTGAGGTAGGTCAAGAAGTCACTGGGCAGGAGAAGTTGGAACTGTCCAGGAGGTGAGAGAGTCCACGGCAGAGGACAAGGCTAAAGGGCAAACTGTGGAGCTTTTAAAGACCTTCAGGAGCAGCGTGGCAGCTTCCAGAGTTTGAGGGGGAGGGGTGGCAAATGATAAGATTGGAGAAATAAACTAAGGCAGAAGTCCACAGTGGTCCAGGTTGAATGCTTTGGCCGTAGTTAAGCCAGATGTCTTGGAATAATGGTCAGTCATAAAAAAACCTGTTTCTCCTCCTGCCCTGACCCCTGGACACCCCCCCCACACACACACACTACATTTGGACTTCTAGAATGAGTATCAGGGTGCATTTGGGTCTAGAGAATGTGAGCCCCTTTGCTTAGCAATGTGGTGCAGCAGGAAGACCCAAATCTGAGGCTCATGTCTTTCTCATCCAAAGGAAGAAGGAAGACAGGAGAGCAGAGCTCAAGGGTGTGGAGAGTTCAGCAGTTTTTAGGACGGGGAGACCTGAGAGGGTGAGGCCAGGCCTCTACTTGTGTTCCTACTTATCCTCCAGGCCTGGGAAAAGTGGAAACCAGCCCTTGCCATCCCCCGGCAGAGGAGAGTGGTGGAGTCGGCCCCAGTCCCGCAGCCCCCGGGCCTCTGGCTCCTGCTCTTCGTGTTTGTCTTGGCTGGAGTCTGTGCGGGGCTTTTTGAAGCTGATTTTATCAAGGCAAAGCTGGAAGAATCAGGGCATGAGATCACAGAGGAGGGAGCTGAAGGGGCCTCATACAGGGAAAGAGATGGTCCCACTGCGAGTTGGTGGCAGAATGAGATGAGAACCCAGGACTTCTGACTCTGTGCACAGTGCTCAGCCCAAGCCCCATGGAGGGATGAAACGTGGGCCAAAGAGGACACGGGCCAGGAGGATACACGAGTGCTCAAAGGTGCTGGCACTGTTGTGTGGAGAGCATGCGTCTGCTTGTTACACAACACACACAGATGCCCTCAGACACCAGGGGCTCAGCCACACCAGCAGGTGCCCCTGGCCCAGGCAGGGGTCTCCAAGGAGGTCCAGCTGGCTCAGGGCACTGGACTCCGCCCCACCCCTGCCAACTCTGTAATTCCCAGATCTTGATTCAGTGCCCCTCCCACCCCCAGCTCAGTGCAGACCTTCCCACGTCCTGTTCTGCACAGATGCTGACGGGTCACGTGCCCCACAGCTGAAGGCCTCCCCCGTCCGCCTCCACCATCTGCTGAGGCCCCATAATTATTCCAAGGCCCCGTGCAGCCTCACTTGGAGGGGAGAGTTCATGCAGCCCTGTAATGTAACCCAGGCCCGAGGCTGTTCGGGCAGGGGGTCCCCAGCTGGGTAATGAGCCTGGCGCTTTATTGAATTCCCTGGCGTGGGACTCACTAATCACTGCCTCTAACTGAGGCAGCCTGGACTACCCCTCTGCTGAGCAATCGGTCCAGGATGTCCTTCTTCCCTGAACCCCAATTTCTGCTCCCCAAACCCTCCCTCCTCCCCAAACATAAATGTGTGGAAATGACCAAGATCAGGGCAGGAAAGCTCCCAGGGGGCTGTCCTGTCCCACCCATTCCACAGAAGGAATGGCTGCCTCAGTCTGAGGCCCAGGCAGGGTGGTTGGACTTTGTTGGGGCTGCAGCTCCCACCCCCATTGCCCTCCTAGACCTGCTGACTCGCTCACCTCCCCTTCCGGGAGGCCTGGGCCCCACAGAGGGAGGGCCTTGGCTAGGGAGGCCGTGCTGCTGGCCAGGCCTTTCCACAGAGAGGTGTAGCAAATCCTTCTCTCCCTCCCTTGCAGATTGCAGCTCATGCCTGGCTCCACCCATGCGGTGGGTGTGACAGCCGGCCCAGCCCGCCCCTGCTCTCTCTCACCAGCACCAGCCCTGCAAGGACCCCCCAGCCCAGCGTTGGCCATGCCTGTCCTCATGAGTGTTGCACGCTTGCTTTCTGGCCCAGACCGTGCCCTCTCTGTGGAGGGACTGTTGTGGATCTATGTGCGCATAGTAGGCGCTTTTAAAAAACACCCATTCGTGGATAGAAATAAGATAGGGGAAGAAGGAGCAGATGCAGTGCAAGGTTGGAGACTTGATGTGAGAGATGGTGCATCTGTGAAGCTTCTGTGGGTCTCTGTGGGCCCCGCCAGGTCTGCGGCTGAAGCCTGGGGTGGAGACCCACCGGTTGGGAAAAGGTGTTGGCTGGATTCTCCTATTGAAACCCTAGTGGTTCAGGAATTGATATTCTCAGGGTGGGTCTGAGGTCAAGGGTCACCCAGAGTTCACTGTCTAGGGGTGACTTCCTGCCACTGTACCTAAGAGCCCCCTTGGAGGGTGTGACAGGTCAGAGCACAGCCATCTCTTTGACCTCTCACCCCGAATGGAAGCAAGGCTAAGTGGTGCTCAGTGTCCTTGGGGAAAGGGTGCAAGGCAGGGGCCGCTGGCAGACCAGCCAGATCAGCCCTGAGGCCAGGCTTCTCTGGGTAGCACAGCCCAAGCTCTGTTCTTGGTGGCCCAGGTCAGGGCCTGATGGATGGTCAGAATGGGCCGCTGGACTGTCTTCTGTACCCTGGGTGTGTGACGAGAGCCAGGGAGACAAGGACAAGAGAAGAAGCCAGAATAGAAGGGCCGGTGAGGAGGGGACCTCAAAGCTCACCCAGAACAGCTTCCAACCGGCAGGTCTAGCCACAGAAGCTCTGTTGCAGGGCTGAGAGGGGCCTTCTGCAGGGGCGGGGTGTGAGGCACAGGCCGGGACTGGGAGGGAGTGCTCGCCCTGCTCTGCTGGCTATGGGACCCAGGAAGGCCCACCCAAACCCCCTGTGACTCGGTTTCCTCTCCCACACAAGGGCACACCCTCCTGGGGTTGCTGCGAGGGTCAGCAGTGCTGATAGAGGCAGAAATGCAGGCTCCGAGCCCTGAGCACACGTTATTTATTATTCTCAGCTGTGTTTTTTGGTGGGAGACTTGGAAGTGCTGAGAGAGAGTCAGAGTGTTCTAGGGCCCCGTCTTCCCTGAGCGAATGGCTAGGAATGAGGCCCTGGGAAGGTACCGTGGCTCTCCAGGACCATGTTGTGGTAGAGGGCTTTCTCCACTGACCCCAGGAAGCGAAGCAGGAGCAGGATAGACAGGCTTCTCCCGTCTTCTTGACACTCCGTCTTCTACCCCCCTCATCTTTTCCCTGCCCTCTCATGGTCTCAGTGGCCTCCCTAGAGTCAGCCTCTTCTCCTTGGATGCCTATCCTCATATAATGAGGCTGTGACAATTTCTCTAAGTGCTGCTTAGAAATATGTCACTGTCCATTTCTCTCTGTGATATCAAAGGAGGCCGTGCACAGGCTGTGTGGAGGCCCCTGCTCAGAGCAGCTGGAACACGGTTTATGAAATTACAGGGAATTCAAAGCAGCCAGCGTCGCCCGCTGTCTGGCTTCATTACTGGGACTGGCCTCGGAGGGAGGTTTATTCCAATAATTTAGAGGATTAGGATCTGACACCCTTCATTAGCGATTTGACATAAATAGAAAAGACAGATCTCGCAGAATGACCCACACGACAGGAAGGAATCAGCTCCAGGGGGAGGAAGGCTACCCCACCCAGCTGGGAAGAGGAAGTTTGAAGGGGAGGGGACCATGTGGCCTTCCTACGGACCAATTAGGTGATGATCTGTGGGCTTAGGCCTCAGATTCCCCATCTGTAAACCACGAGGGCTGCTTGGAAATTCCTTGGAAATTCCTTTTGGTTCTGATGTGTGATGCCCACCCTCTGCTATCCTGGGGACACTGCTGCTCAGTCACTGCCCCTCTAACCTTTTGTGATTTGTCCTTGAACAGGTACCTCTCTCATTTCCCCCACCTGCTGCTGCTGCCTCAGTCAAATGACCAACACAAACACACACAGTCTGCTGGCTTTTCTGTAGCATTTTAGATGCAGCCCTTTCCAGCCAAATGAGAGATACGTTGCCTGTAGCCACCCCACCCCTCCCCGGGCAACTTCTGGCTCTCTTCCCGTTTCCTCCACAAATATAGTTCCTGAGCTTCAAAAATTTCTTGTCTACCCTATAAAAACCAGACTTTGGACTGTGCCTCGAAAGCAGTTTCGGCAGATGATGGAGGAGGGGTAGTTTAATAAGGTCCCTACCAGCACCTAGCAAGCTGGTGTCCCTGTCTCCTATATTAATGGTAGGGTCTTGGAGCTGTGTAACACAAGGCAAATTGCTTAGCCTCTCTGTGTGTCCCTTCAAATCTAAAATGGAGGTACAGTTTGCTGTGAAGATTAAACGATGCAATCAGAGAAATGGAAAAACAGAGATCGGGTTATGTACTATGACTTGAAATGCATTTAAATAAAAAAAAAAAAAAAAAAGATTAAACGAGGTGATGCATTGAGAGTCTGGCACATATCAAGAACGACTGGTCTTGCTATTGCAGCTTACTGTGACCCTGGGCAAGTCTCTTGTGCTCTTCCTCCATGGTTCTCTGTGCAGGGGGCTAGGAAGGTTGGGGGTGGGGCAAGACAATGCCTGGACAGTGCCTGGCACTCAGAAAGGGTTCCCTGAGTAGTGGCCACCGTGGCCACAGACGCGGGCAGCTTGGCCGTGCAGCAAAATCCCGGGACACTTACTGAGGAGGTTTTCTTGGAGCTGACGAGTGTGTGGATGGAGGAGCAAGGAATGTGATACGTCCCGGCAGCCGGGGGAGCCGGAGCATATCTGGTATGTTTCTCTGGAATGATTTGGGGGAAATTCACCGAAGTTGGAACTTCAGACGCAAATCGCCCAGGACCCAGAGATAGGGAACTGTCCGTGTGCACACCCCCCAACAAGGGAACCTGGTGCTGGGGTGGGAGTCGGCTTACACAGCTCAGCGCTGTTCAGGCCCGCCCTGGAACGGCCGTGAACTTGTTGTTTTTCCACGTCATTTGCTCTCAAATGTACTATCGGGCTGGGCGACGCTACTCTGGCTGCTCAGGTCCCTCCTTGTAACAAGCGACTGTGTGTTCTTTAGAGGTGGCCAAAAGGGAGGAGGGGGCCCAGCCCCGGGGAGGTGGGGGAAAGGGAAACAAATCCTTCTTTACAGTGAGCGTGCGTGTCCTGGAGCCAGCTCCCCCGAAGCACATGCCATTTCTGGCCCTTGAAGGGGTTAAAGGCCTCCTGGAGTCAAAACAAGCAGGTGTCCCACCGTGCCAGATACGCTGCCTAAACTGCTTCCAGCTTTTTTTCCCCCTTCTGCAATAAGTCTGTGATCGGCCACGGGACAGAGGCGCCAGCAGCCTGCCTGTGACAGGCATCAGGTTAGCTCGCTCCCACTCGGGTGGCGCGCCCAGGATATAAATCCAGGCTCAGGCCCCTGCTGCGGCTCCTCTCCCTGCACACTCAGGAGACAGAGTTTCCTTCCAAAGACCTTTCTTTTATCTGAAGCCGCACAGCCCAGCAGGCTGCACTTGGTGGAGGCAGCCCCGGCAGCAGCCGCTGCAGCAGCAGCCTTAGCAAGGAGACCTGCCAGGGTGGGGAGGGCAGGTGTTTCCAGCCCTAGAGAAGAAGGCCCTAGTGGGCCCCAGCCCCTGGTGTCGCCACAGGGGAGGTCTCTGGCAGCTGTAGTTCACACCATGTGGGCCCTGCGGTGTCGCCGGTTCTGGTCCTGCTGGGGGCTGCTGCTGCTGCTGCTGCTGCTGCTCGGGGTGTCCCTGCCAGGCCTGGCACTGCCTCCCATCCGCTATTCCCATGCTGGCATCTGCCCCAACGACATGAACCCCAACCTCTGGGTGGATGCACAGAGCACCTGCAAGCGAGAGTGTGAGACGGACCAGGTGAGTCGGGAGTCTGGAGCCCGAGATGGAGCACCTGAGTGTGTTAGTGAGGGGTGGGAGCCAAGGGGTGGGAATGACCTGGGCGTGCCCTCCAGGCACATGAAGGAGCACCAGCCCTGCCCACCAGGAGATAAACAGAGCCCAATGCCTGTCTCTTGTCACTGAGGCCTGAAAGAGGGTGTGATGTCCAAGTTCACCAGAGCCTGGGAATCGTGGGTTGCTGCTCCTTCCTGTGTGCTGAGGGCTGCTGTGGGCCAACCCTGTGCCAGGCACATAGAGAGAATTGGCCGATGTGCACCAGCTGCCCACTTACAGGTAAGAGAGGGGACATTCAGAGTGACACCATGGCCAGCGAGGGACAGGTGGGCTTGGAGCCCATATCTGCCTGACAAAGCTGAAGTTTCATCTGGCCTCCAGCCACCTCCCCAGGATTTGGGCCTAGACTCAGAGAGTAACCAGACTGGTGGTCAGGGCAGGCAGGAACAGCTCTGACTAGATGCGCTGGGCATCCTCAGGAGGGGAGTAGACGGAGTTCCAGCCTGCCAGACTCTGCAGTCCTCCCTCTTGCTCCTCACCGAGGACACTGCAGGGGCAGGGCTGGTTCTACAGCAGTTCTCTCCTCACTGGCAAGGCACCCCTGGAGGCCACTCCTTCCCACTCCTTCAGGGCAAAGGGCCTGTGGCACCCACATCTGCTCTGGGCACAGCTACCTTCTGCCTGTCCTGGCCAGCTCTGAGGGTAACGAAGTTCCCTGGGGGTCTGGGTCCGAGTCTGGGCTGGGCATCACCAGGGAACATGAGGGACCTTGGTGTTCTTGTGATGCTTGGTCACCTGCAGGAGAGTACAAGGCTTTCCTGGGGAAAGTGGCCTCTGCCTCACAATGTCCAGGGAACAATTCTCAGGCCCTTCAGGACAGATGCTTCTAGTGGGCGATGGTAGTGTCTAGAAAAAGAAGATAAAGAGCAAGAGAGCTGGGGCTGTTCCTACGGGCTGAGGTCACTTCACTAGTTGGCTACATTTGCAGAGAAGCCTGTGTCGTTGGCACAGTCTGGCCTGCAAAGTCAGGTGGGGCTTGGGGACACTGGGACTGATTTTGTGGGTCTTGGGGAAAAGGCACCTGTTTGGGGCTGAGGATTCAGATAGCCTATGGGTGCATCCCAGTCCCTTAAGTAAGAGTATTCTAAGGATCCCCTCCAGATTTCTTCCCCCAATTCCCAGAAGCCCGTCCATTCATGGGCTCTGGGCCCTGAGGGAGCTTCCTGGCATCTTAGGGAATGGAAGACCCTCAGGTCAAGAAGTAGACTCTCCTGCCCCATGTCTCCTCCCTGCCATCAATTCTCCTTGGGGTCTCTCTCCCTTAGACCCAAGCTCCATGCACGGCCCATCCTCGTCCCAAAGCCTCCCCTGGTGTGGCCCAGAAGGCTATGCCAAAGAAGGGCTGCAAAACAAAGTCCCCATTCTGAGCCGAAAGGGGCAGAACGGCAAACAAGTGAAACCGGCAGGCCTCGCACAGCCGGGCGGGATGTTTTCCCCTCTTAGCTGATGTGGAATGTCAAAGAGGCTGAAATAAAAGTCGGAAGGACAAGAGGCCAGCCCTGGTGGGGAGTAGCTCAAGGAGTTACTACCTGGTAGAGGATTAGGAGGCTTGCCCGCCTGCCCAGTGGGTACGGCATGTTATTGTCGAAAACACCACATGAAATCCGTGTTTGTGCCGGCGACAGGAGTATGTTGCTAATTTCGAGGAATTAAACTAATGCCTTGGGAGGCTCCACAGAAAATCAGAGGGGATTATGGTCGGGCAATGCCTCGCTGAAGGACTTGCTGACCTTTGCCACACAAGGGGACTTTTTTCTTGTGGCTTTCTCCATGAACTGTCCCTCACGGAACTGAGTACCTGGGTCTGGTGTAGGCCGAGACCTGGCGTCCTGGGCCCAACACATCCTGATGTGGTCTCCTCAAGGAGTGGTGGGGTGTGGATAGCCTCCAACATCTGTCCCAGAGGTGACCTTTTCAGATTACCACAGCATCCTCACGCCAATGGAAAAGACCAGAAGACAGCCTCACTCTGAGCCCAGAGCTCGTTTGGGGATTTCAGAAGCCCACCCGCTGGGCTTTACAGCCCTTTTTCCCCCACCCTCCACCGCTGTGATATGGTTGTCATCTCTCTGCATCTCTGTATTCTCATCTGTAGGATGATGGTAAGAAAATGTCCCCTCTTGGAGGTTTGTGACCCACTGCTTCCCACACATTAGTCACATAGATGAACTTGGGCAAGTCCCTTAATCTATGTCTGTGTGTCTGTCTGTCTCTCTCTCTTTGGTACTAGAGATTGTACTCAGGGGCACTTAACCACTGAGCCCCATCCCCAGCCCTTTTTAATATCTTATTTAGAGATCTTTAGGGTCTTGCTGAATCGCTTAGGGCCTCACTAAATTGTTGAGGCTGGCTTTGAACTTGTGAACCTCCTGCCTCAGCCTCCCAAAGCTCTGGGATTATAGGTGTGTGCCACTGTGCCTGGAAAGTAATTTGACCTCTGTGCCTCAGTAACATCATCTATGCAGTGGGAATAACGGCTGCATCCACCAGAGCTGGTGAGCAGAAGGCAAGCAGATACTTCAGCTTGTAGTCGAGGGCTGGGGCATGGCAGTTCCGTGTCTGCACAAGCTCAGTTTCTCACCATCGAGGGTTCTGCTCACACTTGATGATGATCCTGTGCAAGTCCCCTCCCCGCCATCCCTGAGGTCAGGGCAGGATCATGTTCTTTCTTCCTTCCCTCCCTGTTCTGAGCTCTCTGTGGCTCTTTCAGGAATGTGAGACCTATGAGAAGTGCTGCCCCAATGTGTGTGGGACCAAGAGTTGTGTGGCAGCCCGCTACATGGACGTGAGAGGGAAGAAGGGCCCGGTGGGCATGCCCAAGGAGGCTACGTGTGACCGCTTCATGTGTCTGCAGCAGGGCTCTGAGTGTGACATCTGGGATGGCCAGCCTGTGTGCAAGTGCAAAGATCGCTGCGAGAAGGAGCCCAGTTTCACCTGTGCCTCGGATGGCCTCACCTATTACAACCGCTGCTACATGGACGCTGAGGCCTGCTCCAGGGGCATCACGCTGGCCGTTGTCACCTGTCGCTATCACTTCACCTGGCCCAACACCAGTCCCCTGCCTCCCGAGACCACTATGCACCCCACCACAGCCTCCCCGGAGACCCCTGGGCTGGACATGGCGGCCCCGGCCCTGCTTAACCACCCCGTGCACCAGTCAGTCACCGTGGGTGAGACAGTGAGCTTCCTCTGTGACGTGGTGGGCCGTCCCCGGCCTGAGATCACCTGGGAGAAGCAGCTGGAGGATCGGGAGAACGTGGTCATGCGGCCCAACCACGTGCGTGGCAATGTGGTAGTCACCAACATTGCCCAGCTGGTCATCTACAACGCCCAGCCTCAGGATGCTGGTATCTACACCTGCACGGCCCGGAATGCTGCCGGGGTCCTGAGGGCGGACTTCCCGTTGTCGGTGGTCAGGGGGGGTCAGGCTGTGGCCACCTCAGAGAGTAGCCCCAACGGCACAGCCTTCCCAGCAGCCGAGTGCCTGAAACCCCCCGACAGTGAAGACTGTGGTGAGGAGCAGACCCGCTGGCACTTTGACGCCCAGGCCAACAACTGCCTCACCTTCACCTTTGGCCACTGCCACCGCAACCTCAACCACTTCGAGACCTACGAGGCCTGCATGGTGGCCTGTATGAGTGGGCCACTGGCCGTGTGCAGCCTGCCTGCCTTGCAGGGGCCCTGCAAGGCCTATGCACCACGTTGGGCCTACAACAGCCAGACTGGCCAGTGCCAGTCCTTTGTCTATGGTGGCTGTGAGGGCAACGGAAACAACTTCGAGAGCCGTGAGGCCTGTGAGGAGTCGTGCCCCTTCCCTCGGGGCAACCAGCGCTGTAGGGCCTGCAAGCCACGGCAGAAACTCGTCACCAGCTTCTGTCGGAGTGACTTTGTCATACTAGGCCGAGTCTCAGAGCTGACTGAGGAGCCTGACTCGGGCCGTGCTCTGGTGACCGTCGATGAGGTCCTGAAGGATGAGAAGATGGGCCTCAAGTTCCTGGGCCGGGAGCCACTGGAGGTCACTCTGCTTCACGTGGACTGGGCCTGCCCCTGCCCCAATGTGACGGTGGGTGAGACACCACTCATCATCATGGGTGAGGTGGATGGCGGCATGGCCATACTGCGACCCGACAGTTTCGTGGGAGCATCCAGCACCCGGCGGGTCAGGAAGCTCCGCGAGGTCATGCACAAGAAGACCTGCGATGTCCTCAAGGAGTTCCTGGGCCTGCACTGAAGCCCATGCACCTCTCCCTGGTCCTCTTCCACCTACCCACCCCAGTGCCCCTCAGTCAGTAAACTGGGCAAGATCAGATTCGACAGTCTCGGGCCAGCAGGGAAACGGCAATCAACATGTCAGAAAAAAGCTACCAGAGGGTCTTAGATCCACTTCTATTCTTTGAATTCAATAAGGGGTTCATATGCTTTTTCGCTGAGGGGAACAAAAGGAGATGTCAGATACATGTAAGTTATTCTTGATGACCAGGCTGCTCACCCTTTGCGAGCCTCCTGCCTCCTCTGGCTCTCTCAGAGTTCAAGAGACAGCTGAGGATTGAATAAACTGGTTGGCAAAGAAGTTGTGTGGAGACAGAGGGCCCTGCAATCCAGCAGGACGAGCTCCCCCACAGCGTCTTAGGTTCACTATGAGCACTTGATGGTAAGGGTCACAGGCAGTGGGAAACCAGAGACACAGTCCAACCCAGCCCTGAGTGGAGTCTTCTGGGACAGGTGCCTTGGGGTGGGCTTAGCCTGTGTCTCTGAGGCTACCATGGCACCAGCAGAATACATATCTCCTCTTTGGGCTGCCTTGGTTTGTTGATTTGATTCTGTTCAGTGCAGCTCAGTGCATGCTTTCTGAACACTTACTGGATGTCCAATGGTAAGACCACAGAAGGATGTCCTTCCCAGCTCATGATGCCCCAACACAAAGGCCCCTCCAAAAGCCCTTCCAGCTGTCATGTGCAGCTCCCATCCAATGGTTGGTGTGATTCCTTATACCACTCACTTCCTTGGACATAAAGCAGGCAGAAGCCCCAGGATCTGCTTTGGTAGCAAGAAAAATAAAGGAGGAAAAAAGCAGGCTGGGAAGAGGGTAATGGAAGAATGAAGGGAGGGGAGGCAGGCTTGGAACCCGAAGGAATGTTGCTCGATGCTCCCATCTGGTGGTGGCCTTGGGTGCCCGCAGGGACCTGGAGGGAGGCTCTAGGTGGGTCTGGGAGGAAAGGTTTGGGGATGTGGCAGCTCATTCATGATGTGTGTGTGTGTGTGTGTGTGTGTGTGTGTGTGTGTGTGTGTGTTTGTCCGCCTCCTGTGTGGGCCCAGCCACCCCACCACTACTAGGTAGAGGATTTGGGAACCCCGCTGTCAGCTCTGCATCTGCCCCACCCTGTCCCCTCTTCAGCCCTTCATTCTGTCCATGCTCCTCTAAAGCTAAAGAAGGCCATTGTGGGGCATCCTCATTTCTTCCTCAAATATAGGAGGAAGACACTAATTAAAAGCTCATAGTATCAACGGCTCTTCTTGTGTGATTCATTTGGGCTACTGTGGGGAAGTGAGGGAGGAGCGGTGGTTAGTGTTATTTGCTCTGATGACCTTTTAGGAGGGGAGTCTGGCCAGTGGCACCATACATAGGTGGTGGAGGGACACTGCAAATATTCTAGGCCCACTATGAGTTTTTAACTGTGGCGCTCATCACAACTCTGTGCATCAGGTGTGAGAAATCTGCGCCAGAGAGGCAGGAGGGGTAGGGCTTAGGCCCAGCCAGGGGTGCTGACTTGTCATCCCAGTGCCCCTCCTGTCAGGATGCTTGGTGGGTCAAGTGCAGAGTTCAACCTACCATAGGTGGTGTTGAGTTCAGATGGTGGAAGAGACAAGAGAAGGGTGGGCGGGGGCATGCTGCCCAGTGGTGACTCCTTGTTAGGATTCAGGGTAAGGCCAGGTCCCCAAGAGCTCAGGACATGGAGCTGGGTTCTGAAAATGAGAGCAGCAGCACCTTTGGCCTCAGGAGGCTCGTGGCTTCTCCCCACCCCTTGGCATGTGTCCAAGAGCCCTGCAACCACAACACATCCATAACTTGTGTCCCCTACCAGAGAAACCTCCCTACACATTTCCCTGGGCCACTACCCAAATGATGAATCCAGGCTAGACCTAGCCCAGCCCAGGTCAGCCATTCTCTGCTGCAATAAGAGAATAAATTAAAAGGGGGGCCAGGAGCAGGAACACAAGCTGTTCTCCAAGAAAAGAGGCCAGAGAAGTGGGAGATCTCAAGTTGTCACTGACAGGACATTGAACACAAAATTGAGCCACCAAGACGACATGAGCAGCTGCCACCACTTTCTGTGATCAGGGAGGGTGAAGACTATCTCCTCATTGCCCACAGACCTCTGTTGCAACTGTTTCCAGCCCAGGTTGCCTTAACAAATAGCCTATAGCAATAGGCGGAGGGGGCCAGTGTCACCTCCTGCCTCCCCTCACTTGCACAAATATGGGCCTGAGCCTATAGCTGGACCATAGGGCCCAGGTCACTGTTCTGCTTTCTGGGTGGAAGTGAAAGTTCAGGGGAGCCACCCACAGTGCCAGGCTGGCAGAGCCAGAAACCATACAACCCGTAGGGTCACTCACACAGCTCTGAATCAGAACCCTGACACTTATCCACCCTCTCTGAGCCTCGCGTTCCTCATCTGTAAAACAGACAGCAGGAAGAGCACTTTACAGAGGAGACCTAGGGGATGGGATTGAGCCTGTAGCCCTTGGAAGCTGGAAAACCTAAGAAACAGCCTGGCATGGAGTGGCTCCCTGGCTAAGAACAGGCCCCAGGACCTAATGCCCACCCCTCGTTCTTTTGGGTGCTGGACGGTGAAATACAGCTTTAATGCTTTATTCTGTTGCCCACAGAGTATGTCCAACCTGGGGACATAGAATGGGGCTCAGAATGCGTGGGCATTTAGGGAACGAGTGGCTGAGAATCTACTGTAATTTCTGATTATGGCATGGCGTTTATATTTCTATCCTTGAAACCGTGCTTACTCTTTCATCTCTGCTATACTAGTCCTTGTGCAATGCCTGAAATCTAGTAGGTGCTCAGTCAAGGACAAACCAAGTTCCCAGGGCCAGGTTGCCAGGCAGCCTTGTGGAGGTTACTTCACTCAGTCTGGGAGATTTGGTCACAGGGGGCCCCCAAGACCTTCAGGAGCCTGAGTTCTCCTACACCTAGGCAGGGTACACCCACTTCCCTGTCTACACTGGACACTCACGCCCTCTTTTCTGTGTTCACGCGACTCTCTCAGCCCCGCCAGTCCCTCTTTCAAGGCCATCTCCTCCCCTCCAGCGCATTCTGGCCCACTGTCTCTAGACCAGCCCCTGGGCCTCTGAGCAGGGCAGCTTGGCCTTTTCCACCCTCTGCATGCCTCACTCCCCGGCACCTCCACCCTCCTAGGACACTCGGCTCCATTGTCTGGCCAGCTGCTCCATAGTCTGATGTCACTCCCTGGACAGTGGGGCCAGAGAGCAGGGATCAGAGATGGAACCTGACCAGGGAATGGGAACCATAATACATAGCCTTATGGTGTTTTCCTTCAGCTATGGAGAAGTCCCTCTGTCCAACTGTCCTGTTACATCAGCCTGAGTTAGGACTTACTGCGCGACAGGCACTGGGCACCGTCTCTTTGTAATCTCCATTGAAACTGCATGAGACAGGATGCTATTTTGTAGGTGGAAAAATTAAGGCTAGAGGGGGACAAAAAAACATGCCCAAGATCACACAGCTGCTGAGTGGCACAGCCAAGATTTGGAACCTGCTAATCTGACATCAGAACTCCTAACACACACGCACACACTCACACACACATCCTGCTCTGGACTAGGCAGTGTGGAGTTCCGTCAGGACTAGATACCTCAGAAGAGCCTGCCTCCAGCTAGCCGCATGCGCACCACCCAGGCTGTTTACGACCTCGCCATGTGACATGTATTTCCATCACACACACGCAGTCATGGCCTAGATTCCTGAGTGCAACATCAGCCTTGTGCCTACTTGTCCTTCAAGATGCAGCTCCTTGGGGAAGCCTCGCTGTCCCCAGGCCACCTAGGCCTCTTCTTTAAGTCTCCCTCTTTGCTCGCACTGATCCTGATCAGAATGGTTGCCTAGGGGCTCCAGGATCACCCTGGCCCAGCTCACAGAGCTCAGCAGGAGCTTGCTGGATGTATGGGATCCAGGGACCAAGGGCCCTGGGGTGCACTGCACTGGATGACTGCAGCTTGGGGAAGGGGTTCCTTGGGGTCTTTCCTCTTCTCCATTTCCACCTCAGCATACCTCCTCTTCCTGCTCTTCCTGCCACCTCCCCAAAGAGGCTGAAGCCTCCCTCCTCCCCTGGGGAATGTGTGATTAATGCAGGCAGGATGGGTGGCAGGGTTCCTGGGTCCTATTCTTGGCTGTGCCCTCATTCTGGAATGTGCCCTGAGGTCACACTCCTCTCTCAGGCTGTGTCAGGAGGAAGGAGGAATGAGCCTCCGGCTTGCATTCTGCTGGGAGAGAGGATAGGGCAGGCAGGTGGACAAGCCTACCAACCCTCTCCTTCCCGCCTCTCAGGCTCCTGAGCCCCTCAGCACTCTAGTTTAAGGTAGGTTGGAGTCTTTATATTCACATCCCCAAATTAACCTGGGACGCGGAACCCTGGCATCCAGGTCTCCAGCAACACAGCCACCCTCGAGCCCACTCACATGAAGGGAGAAAGGACTCAGCTTTAGCATGTCCCAGCCTAGGTTCTCCCAGAGGTGGAGTCTCTTCCCAGCATGCAGGGAAGAGGCCATGGGGTGGTGGTACCCTAGGGTGTTGCCTGCTCCATGTCTTGAGGATATTGCAGGAGCCCTGACCTCTCCTGATTGTTCTCTGATTTGGTAAAAGGGAAATTTCAATTCTGTCTAATCTAAGGGAGCAGGGCAGGGCATCTCTCTTACTGTGGTCAGTCAGGAAGTGAAGTGGGGGCCTGGGGTATTGTCAAGGACCCTGGGCAAGAGATAAGCAGAGTTCCAGAGAAAGGGAACAGATATTTGAGTTCTAACAAGCTATCTTGGACACTTTACATATATTGTCTGATTTAATCCTCATAAAAAATAAAAAAGCTAGATATTATTTTATTGTTTCACCATTTGATAGATCCCACCCTAGGCTACAGCTATCTGGAGGGCAAAGACAATGTGTGCTTTGTTCACCTCTATGTACCCAGCACACAGCCTGACTGCTCAGGGTGTTCCATCAATATTTGCTGAATGAATGAACGGAGTAAGCCCTATGGACCTTATGGAGGAAGAAGTGCTCTCGAGGGTATTATTCCCGTTTCACAGATGCCGAAGCTGAGACTCTAAACATTTACAGGAAACTTGCCCAAGGCCCTAGGGTCAAAAAATGAAAGAGCCAAGATTCCAGCCAGGTCGGTCTGACTTTAGTAACCATACTCTTAACAGAGCAGTATATATATTTTAACCATTTCAGTTAAAGGCTGAGGACCCAGATGGCGGTCTTCCTCCTGAACATCCATATCCACCACTTCTGACTGGCCCTTGGGCCTTTGGAAGCCCCCAAGGCTTTGCAGAAAGATTATAAAGCTGCACTATCCAGTATGGATAGCAATTAAAACAAGTAAATGAATTGAAATTTTAAAAATTTAAATTCAGTCCTTTATTTGCACTAGCCACATCTCAGGTTCACATTTCATGAGGCTGGAAGTTACTATACTAGACAACACATAGTATTTCCATCATCATAGAAAGTTCTATTGCACAGCCTTATTATAAAGGATTAATATAGAAATCTGTTTTCTTTGGCAGAGGGCTT
>CM053402.1:24305615-24321294 GCA_028644305.1 Xerus rutilus
GAAGTCTGAGGGGCTGGGGTTATGGCTCTTGCCTCGCACATGTGAGGTACTGAGTTCAATCCTCAGCACCACATTAAAAATAAATAAATAAAGATATTGTGAGCCAGGCGCGGTGGCACAAGCCTGTAATCCCAGCACTTAGGGAGGCTGAGACAGGAGAATCAAGAGTTCAAAGCCAGTCTCAGCAATGGCAAGGTGCCAAGCAACTCAGTGAGACCCTGTCTCTACATAAAACACAAAATAGGGCTGGGGATGTGGCTCAGTGGTCGAGTACCCCTGAGTTCAATTCCTAGTACCAAAAAAAAAAAAAGATTTTGTGTCCATCTACAACTAAAAAAAATATTAAAAACAAAGTTCGAGCCCAGAGAGCACATTCTTCCTGTGCAGAATCTCTGGGAGTAAGATTTGAGGCTTAATGCAGACCCTTACTCTACTGTGAACATTGTTACTTAGTTCTTAGCAGTTACCAGGGAGTCTGGAACAAAAGTTGTGTGGCCTAAACATCCTGCTGGTGAAGTTGGTGTGAGGCCTGCGTCAGACGCTGGTGTTTTCTACACCCAAGCAGAATCCATGTTTTGTACAGAGCAGTGAGGCTCTATGAACAGTTCCAGGTCATGTGGAGGAGCTTGGCCAGATTGTGGTGGTATTTTCAGTGGATGACAGAGTGCTTGGCCACCAAGGAAACTTAGGGGAGCCTCGGGAAGGGCATTGCCCAGGGGAAGTGACCAAGGGTAGAAGTTATTTGGGGTTGTTCATTTCTGGATGAGCTTTATCCAGAGTTTTCCTTCTAAAGCCTCATTCTCTGATTTGTGTTTGAACTGGAAAATATTTCAGGCATCCAAATAACCAAACTGGAAGACAGAACAGTTGAACTCCACAAAGACTTGTTACCTTGGCTAGCGGCAGGGTGTGGTGAGGAGGGTGGCATGTGGGAGTGACCTGGGGGTGTCCGAGTTTGTGTAATGAACACATACTTTCCACCAACTTCTGGAAGGGTGGCATCTTCTGTGAACTCTGACATCACAAAACCAAAAGAGCTTTGTCACTAAAGGGAGGAAAGCAAATTAGATGATCCCTAGGGAGTTTCTATCCTGAGGTTTCTAGGATAAGCACTAAATTGAAAACCCATCTTGAAATACAGGAATCAGAGCCACCCCCTTACCCACCCTCACTTGCTCCCGCACTACCACGGCTTCTGCTCTCTGGCTTCTTACCTGCCCTGCCCTCCCCATGTCACCTCTGGATTTGGTGGCTAAGGAAACTCTAAGCCCTCTCTCTTTTCATAATGTTACTGTACAAAGCTTGAAATAGGAAAATATATATTTAAATGTCCAGATTCAAAGGTAGCTTCTCCCAAGAGTGATGAGCTGGCTACAGAGTTTCGGTGTCTGACTTCCTCTGCCTTTCCTGCAAGGACTAGCACATATAGTCTTCCCACTGGACACGTGTCAGAAGAAAAAGAGCCACCGCCTTGTTCTTTCTCTTGACTGGTGGTCCCTCCATTGGAGATGGGCACTCAAGGGGTCCCAGTCTTCTCAGAGTTTCCAATGAACATTTGACTTGTTCTTCATGACTTGCCAACTCCTCCTAGATCTAGAACACCTCAGAGAGGCATGTCTCTTCCTTTTTCCTCATACTTCTATGTGTGCCTGTGTATTATGACTATTTGGGCTTGGGTGTAATCTTCTGCTACACTGTAGCTTTAGCTCCTTGAGAGGTTCCTACTATGTGTGTGCGTGAGAGAGAGAGAAAGAGAGAGCGCATTGGTTCCTAACCTAGTAGGTGTTCAATTAATGTGTTGAATGAAAAAAACACAATGGCTGATCAATCATATCTTACTTTGTTTGAAAGAAAATTTAGGGAAAAGAATGGAATCTGAGCCCAGGGCAGCAGCTTGAGTCATTATAACCCTTTTGCTGTAACAAGTGAAGCCCAGGACCAAAGACTTTAGTAACAGAAGTGCCTACAGTTATTTCTTGAAGATTCTGATGATCCAGAGAGCAGTGGTGATGTGTGTAAATAAAACCAGCACAAAGCCCTCAAACTTTAATATCTTACAACAGATTTCTCTGTCCTAATTTTGCCTGGCAAATGTTGATATGAAAAAGGGTCTGGAGCCAGGTGCAGCGGCGCATGCCTGTAATCCCAGCACTTTGGGAGGCTGAGGCAGGAGGATCGCGAGTTCAAAGCCAGCCTCAGCAATGGCAAGGCGCTAAGCAACTCAGTGAGACCCTGTCTCTACATAAAACACAAAATAGGGCTGGGGATGTGGCTCAGTGGCCGAGTGCCCCTGAGTTCAATCCCCAGTACAAAAAAAAAAAAAGAGTTTGGGCCAGCCATGGGCCTTTAGAGATCATGGCCTTTAGAGACAGAATCCCACAGTTCAAATCCCAGCTCTCTGATGGCTATGAATTTGTTACACACATTCTGCCTCCATGTCTTTACCTGTAAATGGGGAAACAGTACAACTTCCAAAGGGCTGTTATAAGGTCAAAGTGATTTAAAACGCATACATTCTTAGAACAATGTTAGCATGAGGTAAGTGCTAAATGTTTGTTATTACTATGATTGAGCTTCTGAGGTTAGTTATCCCCTCTAGAGTCCCTAAGATTTATTAATAGTGTCAAAATCACCATCCTTCAAACAGGTAGCACATAAAGCTGCCTACCTTCCTTCAGAATCTGGGAGAAAACAGAGTCATCAGGACCCTGCAGCATGCCCGACTAGGGGTCCTGGTCTTGGATCTCAGAACTGCAGAGCCTCTGCCAAGGGAAACCGATTTGCAAGGTGAGCCCTGGGCAGTGGCACAGAAACTCCCCTGCTCTCTTCTCCTGAAACAAAGGCAGACACACACATGCCCTACCCTCTTTTTTGCCTGGCAGATGCTCCTAGGAGATATATCTTACCTTCATCTATTACATTTCCACAGAACCAGAAAAGCTCTTTGAAATTTTGTGATAACAAGAGTCTCCTTACAAAACACATTTATCCCTATGTTCCCCACCTCCCAATTTTTCCCTTCCCTTTTTTCAATCTTTTGTAAGATTCATAGAAATACTATTTCCCCAGGTAAAATCCTTATAGCCATATGAAAACTAGACTGGGCTCAAAAGCTTTAGCTAAAGAGCCTCTGGTGACATCTTAGTTTCTAGAAAGGCAGCCCAGGGATTGTGGCTGTCTTAAGCATTGTATTGAAGTGGTTTAGCGATCCTCATTGTGTTTCCTGGAAATAGAAAGGAGTTAACAGAAAGTAAGCGACTTGGGCTCTACAGTATTTCGGAACGGTGGGTAGTTTATAAAGCAAAGAGAATTCTTTTTGGGATAAGAGCTTTGAGAGCAAGTAGGCAGATGTGGAAAATCAGAGTGAAAAAAGAACAGGCACACTCATTATAAAACAAAATTCAGCCGTCATCTTTCTAGAAATGAATTGATGGGTGGCAGAGAGGGGGCAAGGAAAAGCCATCTGAAAGGAATACCTGCATGTAGGGTAAAACAGGAAGAGGGACTAGGAAGTTCTTAGCCTGTGTCCAAGGTAACTGGACCCTGTACTAAAATAGACAATATATGTGTGGGCCTGAGTCCCTTTCTTAAACCATACTGATGGCATTCCCTTCTCTCGGTATCCAGAAGCCATCCACATATACCCACTTGCTGGAAGTCAGGCTAGGCCAATACCATATCCATGCTTGTCACACTTTATTTCTGCCCTCAAGGAAGTATGAAATTGTCTTAAATCAGAATCTGGTTTTAGGGGGACACATGACCCAGCCTTCATACTCCCAAGAGTCTATGCTACCGTATTTTTCCAGTCCTGTCAATAGTGCAAAGGAAGGAAGAGAAAGAGAACTCAAGAACTATAGAAGGGCATGTGGAGAAACAGTGTTTAAAAATAGCTGCAATCTGATGGCTGGGAAGGAAGTTTATGTTTGACTTTAACATTCAGTGTTAAAACATAAAAAAATAAAAGCAATGTCTAGCTCATTTTGTCAATGTGGCTTTTCCACTATTTTTGAAACACTTGAGGAGTATATAGACAGAAGGGATGTGACCTACGATATATGCCAAGGTTTGTCTAAAAATATTTTACACCTGTTCTCTGTTCTGCACACTGGTCATATTTTGTCAGTGAAGTAAGGACTCATAATGCCAGACGGAATGTGTTTTTCCTTCCAAGTCCTCAATGGTTTTCCCTTCTGTAAAGCAAACTTTTTTATTCTACCTGCACTAAAATACACCATCCATATGACATTTCCACCACCAGAGCTACCTTTCAACTCCTCCTATTCCTGAGGCAGTGTTGTTTAAAGAACTATTGTTGAATATTTTTTCACAACATCATGGACTTTAATACAGCCTACATTTTTGGCTGCTCTCAACAGGAATGTCAACCTGCATACTGGTTTAAATCAACTTGCCAGTGACATGAAAAAGAACGCTCAACATTGGTTTACCTCAGTGCAACAGAACTAGAAATTTGAACTCAGTGATGTTTATTACCAAAATTTAAATAGCTTTTAGGATGTTACTATAGAATTTTAATTCTTCATTGATATAAATAACTGACTAGACAATGAAATATTGATACAGGAATACAGGTCTTCATTTACTTTTCTGATTTCAAATGGCAGTAAATATGTTTAAAGTTATGAACTCCATGGCTTCTAAATACCATAAGCCTTTTTTTTAAAATATTTTTTTAGTTGTAGATGGACACAATGTCTTTATTTTATTGCTTTGTACGTGGTGCTGAGGATCGAACCCAGGGCCTCACGCATGCAAGGCAAGCGCTCTACCCCTGAGCTACAATCCCAGCCCCAATACCATAAGCCTTTGAGGACACATATTCTATTAGTCCACTGACAACTCTCAATGGCAAGGGATTAGTTTTCATCGTTTCCCAAGGAAGTACATGATGTCACTGTACCTGCTTCACAGATGAATAAACTGAGCCATCTGAGCCAAAAGACAACATGATTAAGCAAAGAAATAGACCTATAATTTCAATGAGCCTTCAGACATGAACTGTCTCCTGATTAACTGTTTTTCTTTCCTAAAGTTTGCCCTACTTGTGAAAAGACCTCAAAATTGCAACAGGATACATATGTTAAATAAGTCTTCTAAAATACAAAATCTTAAAACTCATATACTGAGAAAGATGGTTAGTAGAGGTTTACTACTTACAAGTGAAATTCCATTACTAGCAAGACTATTAGCCCAATCTAAACCTCCAGTAGCCCATAGAAGGGTTCAGCAGTATTTGGTCAAAATTCCAACTAACCCTCAAGTCTAAATAGAAGGTTACTTAGTGTAAGTACTTGATATAAACTTAGTTTTAATCCATATCAAAACTACAGAAATTCTTCTGGTTCATTTTTAAATTGGGCTTTTCTGTTTATTGTGCACTTTAAACATATTCAAAACTAAAAGCAACAATTAAAGGTAGAAAAGTTCATCCATAATAGCTAACGCTTCTAAAATGTTACTTTTTTATTTTTTTAAATTATTTTTATACAAATGGAGCACAACTTTTCATTTCTCTGGTTGTACCTGATGTAGAGTCACACAATTTGTGTAATCATACCCATACATAGCGTAATAATGTCTTTCTCATTCCACCATTTTCCCCCGAAACACCCTCTTTCCCTCCACTCCATCCAAATTTCCTCCATTCTTCCCACCCACCCCACCCCCGCCATTATGGATCAGTATCCTCTTATCAGAGAAAATATTTGGCCTTTGGTTTTTTGGGATTGGCTTATTTCACTAAACATGATATACTCCAGCTCTGTTCATTTCCCCATAAATGCCATAATTTCTTTCTTATTTAAGGCTGAGTAATATTCCATTGTGTATATACACCACAGTTCCTTTATCCGTTCATCTACTGAAGGGCATTTAGGCTGCCACTTTTTATTTTAAATCAAAACACATTTTGAATTTTTGAAAAAAAAGTTTTAAATAAGAGGTCATTTGGTTTCCTTAAGGTTTTGAAATAAAAGCAAAAACAATGTCTCACAACATATAACCCATAGAAATCATATATTACAAAGTTTTGCCTTAAGAAAACTTCAAGGTAATTTACAAATAACTCATAGATACTAGAAACATATTGTTAAACATTACTTTGAACTCTGAGTGTTCATTAGTAAACACAGATAAGAAATGTTTATGAAGATAGTCATGAGATCAATGGTTAGAATATGTCCACAGACTTTATAGTCTTTAATACCAAGAAATCATCCAGTAGTTCTAAAATGAGAATTCACATGATTGAATTAAGAAAACCAACAAAGTTAGAGCATCAATGTGACTTATTTATTTCTAAAAACACTTCCAGATACCCTATGATTATAGTTTATGGCCATGAAAATATAAAGTACCCCTCTCAAAACATCATCATGACTTCTGATCATTGTGCTATGGTTTGGGTATAGTATCCCCTAAAGGTCCGTGTGTTAAAGGGTTGGTTCCTAGGATAGTCCTATTGGGAAGTGTTACCTAGTGGGAGGTCCTTAGGTCACTGGCGCTGTGTCCTCTAAGTTCAGGGGACCCCATCCCACCCTCTCTCTCTCCTTCCTGGCTCATGATGTGAGTGGTTTGCTCCAGCTGGTATTCATCATCATTGCAATCTGGTGCCCTCACCAGAGGCCCAAAGTAATGAGGCCACCCAATCTTGGACTGGAATCTCCAGGACCCTGAGTGAAATAAACCTTTTCTCTTTATATATTAATTGCTTCAGATACTTCATTACAGTAGCAAATCTGGTTAATATGAATAGCCTTCCACTAGACCCTTCTCATAAACACTTTGTGGGTATTCTGGAAGTCATGTGGCTCAGATCTCAAAAAAAAAAATAGCTTTATCCTCTGACTTTAAATCAGAATAGCAACTAATCTGAGGGGACAAAGCATAGTGCTTAAGAGTATGAACTCTGAAATCATTACCCAAGTTTGAATCCCAAGTCTGCCATATATTGGCCATTCAGTCTTGGGTGAGGTGAGCTTTTTGTGCCTCAGTCCCTCCTCGACCCCTCCTTCCTCTGGTCTACAAATTGGGTTAGAACTGTGCTTGGCATATAGTAAGTGCTACGTATTTAACTGAATCATTTACAAGATAAAAACTGACTTCAACAAATACAAGTTACGACTTTTGCAATTGCATGCACACAGATATTGATCCTAGATCATTTAAACAAGAAGATATCTTACCCATATGCTGCGATTAAGGAACTCTGATCTCAAGTGACCTCCTGGGTCAAATTAATTAAGCACCGACTGGCTGGTTTACTAAACAATGTCATGGGTTTTATTCCGCAATGACAGTTTCACATACTTGTTTCTAATAGGGCTATTTTCCTCTTATCTGTTCTCACACTAGAGTTATACAACCTCTGACAAAAGCCTGCATTCCAGCTAAACAAGTCAGTCCTCTGTATCTGTGGATTTTTGCATCCATGGATTCAACCTACCACAGATCCAAGATCTGTGGGGAAAAAAAACGTACTTACACTTTGGGAAGCTGAGACAGGAGAATTCCGAGTTCAAAGCCAGCCTCAGCAATGGTGAAGCACTAAGCAACTCAGTGAGACCCTGTCTCTACATAAAACACAAAATAGGGCTAGGAATGTGGCTCAGTGGTCGAGTATCCCTGAGTTCAATCCCCAGTACCAAAAAAAAAAGTACTCAACATGTAGATTTTTCATTATTCCCTAAACGACATAGTATAATGACTATTTATAAAGCATTTACAGTATCACGCCAGTATTTACAGATACATGCCAGTATCTAAGACATTTATATGTGAATGAAATTAATACCAACACATTAGAACGTTTCAAATTCAGGGGCACCTTTAGTTTCACCTTCAATAGCTAACTAATCGTAGTAAATAAACATCATCGTTGTAAGGAGGCATTTTGGCTGAAGGAGGCCAACATTTGTCATCTATTCTAGGTAAAAGCTATTCCAATGTTTCACACTGCATGTGATTTTAGAAAAGATAAAAGCAGGGCAGTGAAATACACTAGGAAAGCTACTGTTTGGTATCATTGAGGTACACAACCTATAAGCAGTATGTTTTACCCCAGGAGAGGGCACTCAGAGGCTGCTGTGGTCAAAAAGATAGGAAAGACCTATGAAGATAATTAACTCCTCAAACTGAAACCTAAACAGTCTTCATGCAGAAGACCAAAAGCTGATGGCAGAGTGGGGAGAAAAAGATTTGGGACTAAGATGTAAGCTTTCGAAGATGTACTAGACAAAAGAACCTTTTAAAAATTTTCCATTCCTAATGAGCAAAAATGAGATGAAAATAAAGCCTTTGTTCATTTGCCTTTAAAACAAAAAGTCCTCATGAACATGAAGCTGTTTTATGAAATCAAATTTCAGTTAATCCTTCTCAAGTGCCAAACTATTTGCACCAAGATGAAATTTCCCTAAGAACTAAAACATTCATACATGAAGCTCAGTATTTAAAATCTGAATGTGTGTGTTCAGGACCAATACAAGTTATTATGTACTATCCAGCTGCCCTATTCTGATTTTCAGAAAATGTTAATGAAGCCCTTCTTCACTCACAGGCAGTTTTCTTCCAAGTTAAGCCTATGATGATTTCACCAAAGTCTCTGGCAACTAGTGCTTAACACCATTCCCCATTCTTACAGCTATTCCAACTTTGTGATCACAAAGGCACATAATTGGAAGTGCTGGCAGACCGGCTCTGTTGGTTCCACTCACTGTTCCAATGCTTCTTCATAGCCTCATTCTGTCCGCTAAAGGACAAAGGGCTCACCATGGAGCTGGCGGAACAGCTCAGCTCTTGTTATTTTCAGAGCTTGTTTCCTTAAAATTTTTTTATTGCTCCACACTGCATGGGTAAGTGACAAAAGGCTTTTGTAGACTGGTGTCCAAAAAAACTCATTTGAGACCAAATTTGTTTCACTGGTAACCCAGACAGTGCTGGTTTCTTACTATAAAAGCACTGAATTATTTTTTTCTTGAAGTTCAAGATAATTTTCTCACTATGTCAACACTGCATCAATGAACAATTTAAATAGTATGACAATTCATCATTTTACTTTAAAGGTATTCTTCCAAACTCACCAAACAAAAAAACTCCACCCTTACCAAGACCCTATATTTGATACACTGTCTACAACCCATCTTTAAAATCCCCAAACTAACAGGTTAGATACCACTTGCAAAAAAAATACTGTATAAATATTTTGCTGGGAAAGTGAACAGATACTAACATTTAACACCGTGTCCAAACACGAATAGATTTTGATCCAAGTACTCTAGCTATATACAATTTCTTAACTTTAAGAATTAGTAAACAGATTTTTTTTTTTTTGGTTAGGTCAGCTGCTTTGTCCAACCAAATGTTCCAAGCTATTCATCTTCCATACAAAACAGAAAACCGATACTGTGGGTCTTTCTATCCATATGCACTTCAAGTAAATGCTCTGATTATGAGTAAATTTCATCATATCACTTGACTCTCCTATAGATCAGCATGACATTTTAAAATTTGCTATAAAATAGGGTTGACTTGTCTTAACATATTATCTCCATTGTGGGGAGATAAACCTGGACTGAGGGTTGCTAACAAATAATGCTGTCCCAAGCACTGGTCGGGATACATAGTTTTGGTAGGACAACTTTTTATGTGGCAAACCACTATCTGATGCATTAGAAGAGCAATTGCTTCCATTATTCCTTTGTGATTCAATGAGTCAGAACTTTCTTCATCATTCAAATTTACAACATAACTCCAGCTACAGATCTTTAGCAAAAGGCTTAAAAACAAAGACCACACAATAGGCATTTTTAATTTTAAAGAATTTTAATACAAACTTAATATAAACTATTTCAGTCCCTCTTAACATGTAAGACACTGACTCAAAATACTTTTATACCGTTTTTTTCAAGTATTGCACAATATAGGTACAAAATTAATATTTACGATTACATTTTCTTCCATAATATATAGCAAAAATCTTTAAACCTTTAACAGAAAATACATTTTTTTGAAAAAGCAAATATTCGTACATTTTAATTCCACCACTAAAGGAATATCCTGTACACAATTTTTAGAATAGTTGATGTCTTTAAGATGGATATTTTACAATTTCAGTAAAAAAAATACAACATGAAGCTGCTGCTGTCACAGATCACTGTAGTAAAAAGATATAAATGCAATACCATGTCGTAGAAACAATATATATATCCTCTGATATTTTACAAACTTTGTACTAAATTAAATTATACAATTAGAAAAGACCAATAAACCCACTTATTAGTGCTAATTTTTTATATAAAAAAAAATCAGCCATGTCCTTGCTATATCTTAAATACTGTAAGAGGCCATATCTGAGAGTATACTTTAAAATATACAGTCAGTATAAAATAACTTTGTGCTTGGTTGGCAAATGAAAAATGATGCATGTTTTATTTTTGTAACCAAGCCTGAATGTATCCTTACTATAAGCTTAAAAAAAAAATCTCAAGGAGGTGAAAAAAGTCCCCTTGGGCCGGTGCATTTTAACTTGTACGATACACTTTTTTTTTTTTTTTTTTAGTTAGCCATAACAGGCTGGAATTGCTGGTTAGAATACTGCATGTTATTTAAGCTAAAATTCAAGCCATCTACAAAAGACTTCTCATTGAGGCCACCATAGGCCGCAAATACATCAAAGGCATTACTGTACTGGAGAGGACTGAGGTTAAGGGGGCTGTCACCTGGGAACATTCCATTGGTACTACTACCTTGACCCTGCATATTAGGAAAAATAAATTCCTTGGCATTAGGAGAAAGAGCAGAGGTTTTCTGCTGTTGCTGCTGCTGTGGTGGTGGCGGCGGCTGGGATGGCTGCTGCTGCTGCTGCTGTGGCTGCTGCTGGCTACCCAGGCCCAGCCCGTACAGAGAGTGCATTGAGGAAGAGATGGCTTTCTGCTTCAAGAGGTCATTCACATTCAGGCCGAGGTTGATAGGAGAAGTACGTGCAACCTTGTTGCTCCGGCCACTATTCTTCATTTTGGTAGAGCCAAACTTGGTGGCAGCAAAAGTGGCAGTGGTAAAGGTTAAAGGCTGAGTGGACCGGGGCATGAAGGTAGGGCTTACAGCAGCAGAGTGACCAAAGGGCGGTGATGGAGAGCTGGACACTGATGAGGCTGGGTCACTTATGGGCATAAAAACCTGGGCCTCTGGGTTAAAGCTGTTTTTGATCTCCTTATCCAACTCACATCCATTTTCATTATTATCATCCACATAAAGCACCTTCACTGGTCCCTTTTCACCAATTTGGTAGGAAACCTCAAATGGGTCGATCCAAACACTAAGATCCTGTGGCAGATTGCCACGAACATCATCAATGTCCAAACCACTCTCTTTGGATGCTTGTTCAATCACTGGGTCCACTTTCTCTCCTACGTGTATACATCTAAACCCTGATCCTTTGTATGGCTTTTCAGGATACCAGTGCCCTTCATATTTCTTCTTCAGAAGTCTTTCAAGCTCTTCACCAAAAATGTTGACACGTCTCCTGGGAAGCTTATTGTACAAATATGAAATAATAAAATTTAGTGCTACTTGGATTTCAAGCTGCATAGCTGCTATGCCACAAAGTTAGGTTTGTTTCAACTCCTCCACAAAAAAAAAAGTTCAGTTTGTGGCAGAGAAACAAATTCTCATTCAAAGTGCTGGTATTAGTAGATTATCCTTCACCTTGAGTGGTCTTGTTCCTTTAAGAAAACAAAACAAAACAAAAGCAAACATGTCCAAATAAGATAAATGTAATATAAATCCCGTGACCCTTTTTTTTTTAAATCCCTAGAGTAATTTCACTTTTGAAAAGATCTAACAGGCTGGAAAACCTGGAAAATATACTCTACAAAATAAAGGAATATAAAATTGTTTAATAAATTTCAAAGTCTCATGGGAAAAGGTAGATTCGTAGTTAAAACAGTATTTTAAAAAACATTTTTATTTTCTTTTTCTGAGTAAAACTTTAAGAAAAACATCTCCAGTATATATGTTAAGTGTTCTTTCTTTTCCTTCCCTCTACTCTCACAATATTATTTGCTGGAAAGTGTGCTGGGCATGCCCACTCACCCATCCACCCCCATGCATACATGTGCCACTTTAAGAAGCTGGTCTTAATTTTTTTTTCTGGTCAATTTTTAGTGCTTTTCATCAATTTTGAAGTGAATCCTATATTTTTGGTCATTTGGATATATCTTAGACATTTAGAAATTTGAGAAGTTAGGAAAATTATTTTAATTTTCAAAGTTCATAATGCCAAATTAAAAGAATTAAATACTAAATGAACTGTTACCCTGGTGAATAATTACGAACCAAATTATCCCATATGGTTGTGGCCTTAAAACATACTAAGAACACACAATGTAATAGTTGCACTTCTTTGTGCTTTTCCCCCCCCTTTTTCAGCATGTATTTTTCCAAATCTGTAATACCTCTTAAGCAGCAAGTATAACAAAAGCAACATCAACTTAAAACCTCTTATTGATTATTCTGTTTAAAGGGCAGGGTTTCTCAGTTTTACTGATTTTAAAAGCCACCTCCCTCCCTCCCTCTATAAGAAAACAGCCCAGAGAGGCTTGTATGATAAGGTCGACCTTTAAACGTTTGCTGGATCAGCACTGGGTGGGGTAAGAAAAGAACAAGGGCAAACAGAAGATATTTGCAAAGGAGATCTATTTGTACACTGAGGTTGATTAAAAGGGACATTTAAAAATCAAGTTGGTGTTAATCCGTCTGTTCCATTTTCCATACTAGCAGTGACAAAGGGAAAAGAATCCCTGGCTACCCCCAAACTACAAACACTTTCCAAGCCAAAAGCCTGAGTGTCGGCAAAGGCAGCTGATTAAGCTCAATTGCTTGAAGGTGCAGCGGGTCGAAATTCAAGCTCGGTGGAAGGTAGTTTTAAAGCAACGCCTTAAGATAGGAGCGTGAAGAATTACATAAACAGCTAGATGGGTCTCATTAGATTTCTGCTCACAGCCCTGGGAGCCCAAGCGCTACGGTAGCAGCAACAACAAGAGGAGGAGGAGGAAGAGTACGAGCCTGCTCCTGGAGGAGGACCGCCGAGGGAAATGGAAAGGCAACCTCTCGCGGCTGGGCAGCGGGCAGCGGGCACCGGGCAGGTCGGGGCGCCGGCTGCAGCCGGGACAGCCGCTCCCCTCCCCCGCCGTAACCTGACCCTCCGCTCCCCGCCCCCCGCCCCAGGCTCCTGGGACCCGGCCAGCGCCCGGGGAAGCACCGGTCCCCGGCACCATTTTCGGCCTGGGCAGCCACCCGCCCCTCGGACCCTAGCGCGCCCCGCGAGCTCGCCGCTCCTCTGGGCGCCCCAACCCCCGACTCCCGTCACTTGCCCCAGGCTGCCTTCCGCCGATCACCCACCCGGTCCGGACCGAGCCCCACACCTCGGGCCGGGCCCCCGGCGCCGCTCCCTTTGGGTCTTGGTGGCAGCCGCCCCTCCGCTCCCGGACAGCGACGCCGTCATCCCCGAGCCCCGGGGCTCGACGACACTGCAGCCCCTCCCTCGGTGCCTCGTCCCCAGCTCCCGTCCCGGGTCGCCCCCGTCCGTCGCCCAGCGATACTTACGGGCTGCGTCCGCCACAGACCCGCGGCTGGGCTGGGGAGAAGGGGAGGCAGGGCGGGGGCACGAGAGGGTCGGGAGCGGCGAGCTGGCAGGGTGCAAGACGTCGCTGCCGCCGGACCGGGGACGAAGGCCTCGGGCGGACCTCAGGAGCTCGCCGTTTCTGGCTCGGGGTGGCGGGGATCAGGGTCAGGCGAGCGCGCTCACTTCACACAGCCCGGTGCCCCGGCCCAGCGTCCCCGTACTGCGCCCACTCTGCGCCGGGCCAGAGCTTCGCTCCTTCTGCCGCGGCGCGCGCCCCGCCTCTCGTTTTATATTCTCCTCCCTGCCCCCCATCCCCTCCGTGGGGGTGCGCGCGCCCGTCCGCGTCACACAACTCCGGGCGGCGTAACCATTCCCCGCCCTCTCCGCCCCGCACCCCAGACCTAGCCGCTGGTTCCGCCCCTGCCCTGCCCCCCGACGCCATTGGCCAAGTCCCGCCTGCTCTGGTCTGAGGGGCGGTGCACGGCCAGGGTGGAGAAGGCCACACCCCCGGGCTCCGAGATGGCCAATGATCCCACGATCGGAGAGATTGTGGGCGGGATTAAGAGAAAATTTGGAAAGGGATTGGAGGAGAGACGTGCCAATGCAAGCAAAAGGGGTGGGGCGGGGTGCGGACGTTCCTTCAGGCTTAGAGCGCAGGGGAGAAGGGGGAGGGGAGCGGAGCAGGTGGCGGAGCTGCGGGGAAGAGCTCAAGTCCTGGAGCGGGAGGGGAGAATATACACAAAATGCCCTATCCGAGTAGGACTGTGCCCAGGAAAATCCCACTCGTGGACAGGCTACCAAGTCAGACTCCAGGCCACCCAAGGGGAGTCTAGAAAAAGGACAAACTGTGACTGAGAAGCGTGTACCCGATTCATTGAATGTTAATCCCTACAGGGCCTAGGCCAACTGCCACAGAGTGGCAACTGCAGAACCCAAAGCTGCCGCGCCGGGCTGGGGGTGGGGAAGGGAGGCCACCTCGCCGCTCCTCCCGCCCAGGTGACAGTTTAACCGCCTCTGCAGTGCCACATCAGACCTCCCCGTGCGACCCGGCGGCAGCTCGGAGATGGGGGTGGCTTGAGAGTGTAAGAAGAATCACGTTTTTTTCCAAATGTCCCAGCCCAGGCCTCTGGGCCCAGGGTGTGGCGACATGATGCCAAACTGCGTATGTATGGGGGGGGGGAGCGGGTTATATATACATATATTCATTTCAAGGGCTTTAACACAGATGCACAGAATAAACACTGTGCCTTCCTGTGATGGGCGTGTGAGATAATTTTTGGCTGAACCGTGTGCGGATATCTAGGGAACGGGGAGAAAGAGGGACTCGACCGAGGCGAGTAGGCGCCTTTTTTCACAACCTGCAGCAGAGAAATTCATGAAGTTACATTGGGAGTGGAATGGGGCGTCCCTCTCAGCTAAAAATATTACTCACAGGTAGCAACGACGCCTGATTGGCCACACTCGTCCCTTAGCAACCAGGCGATTGGCTGTCTGGTATCTAGGAGACAGACGTCAAACTCCGACTAGGAAAAGGAGAGAGAAAGTCTAGGGGGTGCCAAGGAAGGAAGGGGTTGAAAGAGAAGCAATGAATGAAACGCCCATCGCCTGGCCTTCCCCTTTCCCCGTCCTCTGCACTTAAGGAGCCCTTCCTGGAAAAACACAGTTGGGGTGTTGCCTTCCCCCTTAAAACTGCGGGGCCTGCATTCTTAACCTGCTGTAAGGAAGTTCACCTGCAACTCAGCGGAGTGGGGTGTCTGCTGGCGGGCCTGTGTAGACCAGCTGGGCTCCTCTGGCACAAACCCGCTTTACGCGTCCGTCCTAAAGGCTTTTCACCTTGTGTACGCAAAACCTGGATGTACCCTTCTCCACTCCGACCGACTCTCGTGCCCTCTCGCCTTCCCTCGTGGAGGAAAGCACATTGAGAAAGGATATTTCTAAAGTCTCAGTGCATGTGAGAAGGGGAGGGAAGATGGATTTGTGGACTGAACAGAAGGTGGGGAGGGGTCTCCTAAAACTCAGGTTTTTTTTTTTTTTTTT